>WAAD01010462.1:478532-580502 GCA_013389945.1 Fregata magnificens | reverse complement strand
AGTGGTTAAGCATTGGAACAGGCTGCCCAGAGAGGTGGTGGAGTCACCATCCCTGGAGGTATTTAAAAGATGCGTAGATGTGTTCTTAGGGACATGGTTTAGTGGGACTTGGCAGTGCTAGTTTTATGGTTGGACTTGATGATCTTACATGTCTTTTCCAACCTAAATGATTCTATAAGTCTATAAGTGGAATACTAATTTTTATAGTGAATTTAAAAGTTTTTCTTTGAGACTAGAATTAGTTTGTGGAATTAAGCCCTTCTACATTTATGTCAAAGTGGGATGTGCTGCCCCAAGTGAAAGTTGGGTATAAACTTAAAAAAAAGTTAGAATTTCAAGCAATTATTATGTTATACTATCAGAGCCAAATTTTCCCATAGAAAAAATAATTCCCTAATGCTGTTTCAATCCTGATATAATTTAATTAACAATATTAAATTAGATTTAAAAGCATTACCAGGAAAAGAAGAGTAATGCATAAAAAGTTTAACTTTTCTGAAAGATGCCACCTAATGGATGGGTAGGTAATATGCAGAGCCATCTACCCTGCCTAAATGGTGGACTCATTATCAATCAAAACTGGGTTCATTGCTAAACTTAAAGAAAATTAAAATGTACCAATATAAAAAGGCTGAAGGAAGAGTTGTGTATTGGTGGAGTTCTGATCAATTTTAAAAGTGATCCAAGAACAGATGGGTAAACCCAATTTCACCACCTAAAGGTCAAAAGGTCCTGACTTGACAATGTTCTTGAACTGCTACCAAATACAAATAAGTGTTTAGTCCTTTGATGCTCTTCTCCTAGGGAAGACACATTTTCTTCAAAACCTATTTAGGACTCTGACTAACAGAGTTAGTGACTTCGGCGTTTTCCTGACAATCAGAGGTACCAACATAAACTGACAACCGTATGACAAAATGCAAGGACAGCTAAGGGAGGGACTATTGCAATTTACTCTAAAGGACAGAGAGAAGATGAATCAATATTTATTACTAAAAGACTCCGTTGAGAATTTCTGCACTTCAAAGAAAGTCGAAATTTGTCCTTGAAGAGTGAAAAAAACCTGCTTTTCTAGAACAGTGACCTGGCTGGAATCCAAATCCTTGTTCCAAAATTTCAGATTCCTGCCAGGCTCTGATTTCAGGAATATCCAAAATCAATACCCTTAGTATGCCTCCACAGATTTCTGTGCAGAATTCCCATTCCATGTATTAGCTGAAGAGGCTATGCCAGAAGCAAAAGACAAAAGATGCTACTCCAAAGCAGTCTCCAGATTTTTAAATTGTGCTCTTGAAAAAATAACTGGGCTGGGTTATAGGATTTACATCTGATATCTGAGACAAATTTGCCTTGGTAACTAATTTAATTGTCTCTGTTACACATACAATATACATGGAGTGTATTGTAACCATAAGAAGACACAGTTTGCATTTTGTCTTTTAAGCTGAATTTAATCACCACCTAATTTTCTAAGTTACCTTGTTCACTGGTCTTTTGATTGCTGAAGTACAAAGAGGTCGTAATTCTCGCAGTGCATTTGCCTGACAATAATAGGCAGTCTATGCACCTTAGAGTAGTATGTATTAAGTCATATCTTTCTGAGTTTATTGTGTCAGGGTTACCTTTCATTCTAAAGGTCACAGAATTGTCAGGACACTGAAGGTGTCCTGACAACTAGTCATACTGAAGCCATACTACTAAGCCATAATACTGTCATACTACTATGACATTAGTCATACTAAAACTAATTACCAATTTAAACATAGCTGAGGATTTACTAGCACTATCAGCACGATTCTTTCTCTACAAGTCCAGTTTAGCTCATTCTTAACCCCTTTTCTGTCCTGTGTTTGCATATCAAGTAACACATGCAAAAGAAAAAAAAACTAGTTCTCTCCCTTTTGTAATAGCTATCATCTGTGTGCTTGAGGGGCAAAAGAAGGAGAATTTTCTCATAATTCCTAGTTTTGCTTAAATCTTCATGCTTGTGTTGAATAAAAAGTAGAATCCATTTTTACATTCATTTTCAATGTGTCCTGTGTTTCTATTTATGGAAGCCATTCAATGTGTGCAAATATCACATTCTTTTGAATTCTGCTATATTTTGATTCTGGCTCACTAATTAAAACAGAGAGTGATTACCCTAACTAAATACCAAAAGCTCAGAGTTTTGCCTTTCTTTTTTTTTTTTTCTTTTCTGTACCTTAAATTGGTCAGTAATTATTGCTTTTTGCCATATGGGCTTTGCATTTGACAATGTTTTGGGAGAACATCTCTAATCTCCAAAATAACACAAGCAGTACAAACACTTCACTGCACTTACTGCAAGCATTTAATCAATCTTCACATTAATTAATTTCAACTTTCTCCTTATATGGTACTTAACTGGACTGATTTTTTATCTTCCCTTATTTTTAACACAAACTTATATTAAATTGGAGCTCCTCTAGCCACTTTGACATTCATAAAATACAGAGTTATTGTAACTCAACCCTCTTGAAAATTATTCTACCTTCTCTGGAATATGCACATAAGGATGCTGTATGATCTTGAGCAGTAACTGGCAAATGACCTTGAACATTCTTTCTAAATCCTATACTTTGATTTAATAAGAACATTTCTTAAGAGAAACTATTGATTAATTTAACCACATTGTACTACCCAGTCTACTTACTTTTATTTTGTTTCTTTATTTTTAAGGATATTTGATATTAATTAGACAATAATATTGTTTGAGACAGGTTTTCTTCACTAAATAAACATATATGATTGAATTATCCCTTTAAGTCTGATTACTAAATTATGTTAACAATGAACTACTCTTGTCTTGCAACTATGGAACAAAAATATCTTTTGAGGTTTTCTGTGTTCTTAGTAATAGGCTAAATAATGCCACGATGGAATTTTATTTCTTATTGAAGATGTTGGCTTCCACATTACTCATTAGTTCTTTTACTAATTCATTACTAATTACTGCAGTGCCCAAGAGAGCTAGTCATACACCACGATGCTCTGCACTATATGAATATTGAACAAACAATAGTTTATTATTTCAGATAAAAATGGAAATACTGTTAAAACTACTGACAGCCATATTTCAATAATATGTATGCTTTCACTCATTTACCTTTCATTCCATGAAGCACTATTCATCTGTATATTTTTAGAAGTCATTGGTTTTAATTATTATTTTCTTTATTTTCAATTACTTTAATAAACATTGCTTTATTTAAAGTGTAGTTCTATTTTTCTACTTCAGCAATCTCATTTAGTACCCAAAATGGGATAGGAATGGATTATTAATCTCATGAACACCATTTATCAATAATTCCATGTGTTACATTTGTTTATGAATTAGGTTGTCGAGAAACAATTGGTTAATCCCATCCTACTATTGATCTTGATAATATGACTTGTTTTCTTTTATTTCTGGTATAATTAGCATGAAAATTAACTACCTAGTAGCACTTTGACAAATTACTCTCCTCCCCGTGATTTCCAATTTGTAGAGACAACATCAGATCACAGGTGTCTGTAAGGTTACCCCACCAATGTCTCTCACTTGATGGCTGTTAGGCTTTCCCTTACCATAGGCTCCTCAGCCCCATATGAAACCCTGTCCTACAGAGCACAAACCTGAGAAGAGTCTGCAGTGCCCAGTCATCATCACTTTAAAATCTAAATACAAAAATGCTGGATTTTGTGCATGTTTTCCTCACCCACCCTGTAGTTACAGATGAAAAAAAGTGAAATCACGGAGGTCACAGAATACAAGGCTTGAGAGAGTATCGAGATGCCATTCTTTGTCCTCTGATCCCCAACCATTGTATTTACAACACTTCTGGCAAACACCTGAAGGAGATATCTTTATTTCTAATTCTCAGAGCCAGGGGAAAAAAAGCCCTTCAGATAGTGGCAAGCCATTTTACACTACATATGCTTAGCTTACAGGGAAAGAGCAGTGGTGACACACAGATTAAAAAAAAAAAAAAAGTCTACAAAGCAATGCAAACAACAAGGCAAAGATTAAATGGTTTTAATGAAAAAAGGTGATCAAGTAGGTTAAAAGACTAAATGGAATCAAGAAAATTCAGATTTTATGCTGGGCCCTGCATTGGCAGAAGAGAGCATTCCAATACATTTTTGGTTGTTTAATATTTCTTCTGCTTTAATTGATCCTGTGGTGTTTTGCATTTCACAGACACGTGCTATTGCTCCTTCGACACAGCAAGTTGTTGACCATATGCTTGACAGAACGGGGTGCTACTCACAAGAAATCCTGCCTACTGATAAAACTATTGTTGACAGATTTAAAAGTTGGGTTTTTTTCTCTAGAGAGGGATTGTGTACAAGTAACTGCACTGAGAGTTGCGTGTTTATTATCTTGCAGTTGCGTTCAGATCCAGCCCACTCGGTGTTCTGACTGTCACCCGCCGGATTCTGAGAGCCAAGTTTGCAGATTCTAGCATGGGCATCACACCAATAAATCTGGCAACCAAAATTTGTTATAAGGAAGACCATCTGAGGTGTAAAAGTCTCTTTGGACATTATTTGAGGTGGAGATTCTGCAAGTAAAATTTAGTTCATAATTCCTCAGATAACAGGCAAGTGAGAGTAGAGACCCGCTTGCTCTCTGCTGCTTATATTCCCTCCACCAGCATTAGCAGACGTGGAAAGTAATTAAAAAAATATTGTCAGAAAATTTAGTAGATCATGCTCAGGAGGGACAGCAGAGATGGGAGGTGGGGGACAGGACTATGAATCACATGTGAGTAATAACAATTCTTCCAAGTGAATGGAAAAGCAGTTATGTAATAGAGAGAAAAGTGAAAACAATCAAACTTGTACCAAATACTCATGTGCTGTGTTTTCTATTTTTCTTTTTACTGGAAGATTTGGAAACTGAGAAAAGTAATTAAGAAACTACGGAAGTGTACGTGTCAAAATTCGATAAGAAACATTTTCTTATGGAGTACTTGGTTTGATCAAAATCTCAGAGAAGCTCAGCCCCAAGGAAGCTGGTGCCTAATACATTGCAGATTCTCAATGATTAAAGCTTTGGGGAGTTCTTCTGGGTCTCTGAATCACAGGATATTGACCCTTCAAGACAAGGCAGTGGTATGCTGCAAACAGAAAGCAGGTTGCCTTTTCCCCAATAGATTTTGCTTTACTTACTGAGAATTGCTACAATCATTGCCTTATGAAGCTCCTGAGCTTATTCTATAACCCATGAATGGAAGCAGGCCCAACACAGCCGCATAAGGTAGGGAGCAAAGGCTGTTCTTCATGCACAGGTGCTAGACAAAGAGTATTTTGACCACACGGACCGGCACAGCTGCCTCACAGAGCCCCAAAATGGGGGAATGCGAACCCACTACAGCTCCCAGTTCTTCTGCCAGAAGCATGCTTTCTCCACATCTGACCAAGACCTCTGTGCATAGGTAGCGCTCATGTGTACACCCTGGGCCAGAATATTGTGAAGGGCACAGATTTGGCCTGCAGCAGAGAGCAGCCAGATAACCTCATGGCAGTTTAGTGCTTTGGGTAAATGCATGCAAGTCCCTCAGGACTTGACCCACTGCACGGGTTTAGGCCTATGCTTTAGAAGAAAACTCCTCTTTCAGCATTGCATTCAGTGAAGCTCAATTCCAGATCTAATCCCTTCCTTGTATTTGCTGCAGCAACTCTTAGATAACATGTAAAAAACAAAAGGCATGTTGTTGGATTTTTAAGAAGTTATTCATTGCTATACTTTAGTTGAGATCTGTGAAGAAACACATGCAGCATATTTTGAGAATGTGCTATGCCAGGTTACCCTAAGTCACAGTGTGTTTAAGCAACCACTTTATTCTACCATCTGGTACATGATAGGTTTCTGATAAATATGTGCCTGCGCTTTGACTGTGGGATGCACACAAGTATGGAGGCTGGATTTTTCCAACATGTTTGTCTAAGTCTCAGACAAACAACTTTGGCAATGTGCAGGAGCTTTCTGCGGGTGCAGCAGTAATCCTTCCCCGTAATTTCCCTCCCCACAGCCCCACCACCCACACCCAAAAATGTGCTAAGACAGTTTAAGGTGAGCTCAGACTATTGCTGTAAGCCAAAGAGGTGACTGTAGCTCAAACAAATGTAGCCAAGTACAACGCTGGATTTGTGTATAGACAAAATCAGCATTTGCCTATGGCAGCTGACTGCTGAGCACCCCAGGGTCCCTGCTGTGGCAGAAACAGAGGAGAGAGAAGGTCTGGCGTTTGAGCAACGCATTGTGCTAACCCACCAAGTTCAACCTCCAAAGTCCTGTGCCACTGCTCTCCTGCCTGGCTTCTCCCCACCCACTTAGGTTTGCCCTTTCTCTGCCACAGGAGAAGGCCTTGCCCCTGCCCTGTCCCCTTCCCTCCCTCTCATGCAACAGCAACAGCACAGGTGAGCAAAAGCTCCCGAGGCCACAGCAGGACGAGGATGCTACTGCAGAAGGGACTTTTGGCCAGGATGCACAGGTAACATGGTCACCTGGGGCAGGAGGAAGAAGCTCCAGTGCCAGATGGGAAGTAGTCACAGGTAAAGAAGCATGAGATTTTCTTCCAGAAAACGATAGGCTGAGGGATAAGAGAGAGAGAAATAGTCCCGTGAGCACCGACAGCTCTCCAAAGTCTGCACAAGCCCCCAGAAACACCATAGGCCTCTCCCAGGGCCGCAGAAACCCCAGGAAGCCCTCCAACTCTCACTCTTTTATCTGCTAATCCTGAAGCTGTGGACATTTTCCAGCCTTCGTTATCAAATTCTTCTCAGTAGTTCATCTCAGCCTTCCTCTGCTCTTTACTACCATCAGAATTGATCTTCTTCTCCCCGAGGATGTCCTCGTTCAGCTTTGCCAACACCACTGAGAAACCTTGAGCTGGCTCCAAGCTTGTTTTACTTTCCATAGATTGTGGCAATGTCACTGCAGTAACATGTTGCTCAGTGCAGTCTGCAAAGCCTGCCCACAAACCTGGTAAATGCTCAGATTTTTAATCTGTGAAAAGATGGAGCTGTGAGGTCAGCTGTGCAATACCACACCCAGGCTCCCTTGTTTGTGGACAGCAGTCCTGGTATATTTGTGTTGAGCAACAAAGGGCCTTTCTGGCCAGTGACGGTGTCATTAGATAACACTTTAGAGAATATTTTATTGAGAATAGCTCCATGTAATGCAGAATGGATCAGACAGCTGGGGTCTGATCCCAACTCTACCACTTTTTTCGTTCTTTTTACTTAAACTTCAGATCCTAAGAATTTGCCTTCTAAGCCTTGCTCTATATTTCAGTCCCAGCTTAGTACACAAAGCTTCCTAAAAACATAACCTCTTCATACTTCATCAATTTTGTGGTTGACAAGCATATTAGATAAAATATGATAGGAACAACCCAACCGCACTGCTCTCTACTTTTCGGGAAAATTGCCCTATCAGATCAGGCCAGTGTCTTATCTTGTCAGACATGTCACCAGTGTTGGCCAGTGTCTTTACAGAGAGGTAAAAAGCACAAGCAATAAATACCCTTAGGACTAAGATGAAAGTTAATTTGTGTTCCCACTTAATTAGTTCTTAATTTATATCCTGAAGTGCAAGGGCTGAGCTCTCATAAAACTGTGTCCTTTGAAAAATAAGTAAGTGCTTCCATTTTTCATATTCTACTGAAGTCCTTTTCACTGCTATCAGCACATTGTTTTAATAATATCTTGTAGCAGTAAGTTCCATCAGGGTTTTTTTATGCTGAATAATATAAGGGAAAAGAGCCTGACAGAAGTTTTGCAAGATGTTATTTACGTAGTACTCTATAGCTACCCAGTGCATTAGTGTATAATAACAAAGTAAACAGAAGAGTCCAATCCATTGCCTCTGTCAGACTTTCTCTTATGGACCCGTCTCTTACAGACCTGTCTTGCTTCCTGTCACACATTCAAGGAATGAGCTACTTTTACCTTGTTTAATCTTCTCTTTCAAGAATCTCTTTGCATACTGCTAATCATTTTCATTGTCGCTTCTGGGTCTTTCCTACTTCTTTCTCCTTGCTGAGGTGAGACAAGTAAAACTGAGCAGTAGTTGAGGTTAGCACATTCTACCCTTCATTATTATTCACCGAACACTGCTATCTGACCTTGGGAGAGTGTTATGTTGTTCAGGTTTGTACTTCTGTCATTTCCTTAAGTAGTTACAGTTATTTGTGAACACAAAACCATGGAGTTGTTCTCCCCGGTGCACACTGCCTCGCTTTGCTGAAGGGAACATCTTGAACTCTTCACATACGTTGACTCATTATGACGGATGAAGTAGGATGTGACATCCCACTTACAGCTCCCCAGCATAAACAGTTGAAACATAATAAGAGCTGCCATCTGCCTCACTCCCTTGCTCCCCCAAAACTGAAAGCAAAATGAAGAACCAAAGTCATTCACAGCTTCATTCAGAGAACAATTACATTAGAAAGCAAGAACATCCACATTTTTAAGCAGATATCAATGCTGAAGTTATGTTACTATTATCCCAAACAACAGCAAAATTCTTACTAGCTTTGGAGAAAAATATGCATGAAGGGGACTTGTTCCTGGTATAATTTTATGTCTACCCAGAGAAATTTTGTCCACAGGCTGGCTTAGGTTAGAGTCTTCCATACCACATACTGGTATCTGACAGTGCAAACTGAAATTTATCTAAAGTGAAAAGATGGGGTATGCTATTTCTTAGCACAACATGGCTGTAACAGGGATATAAAAATCTTCTGGGGCCAGAATCCATTTCTTCACCTGATTTTCTTCTGTAATTAATGAACAACGTAACAGTTCACTGAAAGTCTCAGTAGGACTGCAGTGTATACAAACGTTTTCATAGGTACCCCACCGTAGCAGAATAAACTGTAATTTTTCTATTTCCTGTAGCTACTTCCAGACAACGAATGCCACTCAGGACTTTAGTTACCAGGAATGGAAAAGTAATTCATGCCCAAAGCAACAGTGGAAAAAAGTCTATAAAAACTAACTTGAAAAAATACTATTTTATGGTGATATATTTTAGGAAAAAAGCTTCCAAAACCCAGCTGAGATTTAAGCCACGTAAGTCCAAAGTACTTTGAGAGCTTTGATGGAAAAGATGTAAAGCATTATTTAAAATCAAATTCAAACTCTATATAGTTCTACAGGAATTTGACCTATTCTATTTCATTTTATTACCACTACCTGATAGGTCAGGGACATTTCTAAGTTATGATAACTAGAAACCTTACATGCTCTCACTTAAATAAAATTATTGAAATATTTTATTTTAAAAATATTCTTTAAATTTTAAAAATTATTGAAATAATTTAATTCTAAAAGTTCATTGCTAAATAAAATACTAAAATGATTTAAACTTTTTTTTTCTTTAGTGGGAAACACCCTCCAAGAACAATTAGATATGCATTTTGGACACTGGCTATGTCTACAACAAGCCATCAGCATAGAAACTGAGGCTAGTACTGTAGAAATGGAGCATTAGAGCTGTGTTAGCGGAGTACTTTCCCCAGTCTATTTAGCCTTGTTGAGAAAAACATGTTTGCCTGTACAGGGCAACACTCTATCTCCATCTCATCACATCAGAGTGTGTATTAGAATAGCCGTATGGGGCCAGATCAAAAGCCCATGTGGCGTGAAAGGTCTTTCACTCAAAGTGGTGGATGCCCCAGGAAAGAACACAGAGCAGTCCTCCTCTCGTGTACTGTCCCACCAAACGAAGCATGTCCTCAGCCACAGCTGCATCTGAACTTCTTATTCCTTGAAGAAGGTGTGTCCATGAATTTGCTGAATCCTATTTTCAATCCACTCATGCTTTTCAAAACCAGTTACATTTTAACCTCCACAACATCTTGTGACAATGAATTCTACAATTTCAATTAAATGGTGAGTGAAAATCTACTTTTTTTTTTTTTCCTATTAAATGTACTACCTAATCATCTTGTTGGATATCCCATAGTTTTGGTATTGTAAGAAACAACAAAACTTATTCCCTATTCACACTGTTCACAGCATTTGTGTTCTGCTACCCTTGTTAGTGCTTATTTCTTTTCCAAGACAAAACATGGTGTACTTTGACTATTCTCACTCAGTAGGCAAGCTATTCTATGTCCTCAGCCATCTTTCTTTTCCTTCTCAGTAACTTTTTTGTTCACTGAAGTTCTTTCTGAGACACCATGACCAGAATTGTAAAATGTTCAGGATATACATATACCAAGGAATTTAGTACAGACACAAGGCTTTCCTTTCCAGTTTTCATTTTTTCATTTTTTCCTGATCCAGCTTGCTTTTTTGAACACAATGAGATGACACGTTCAGAGGATTATTCACAGTGACTTCCCTAAGGACCCTTTTGTACCAGCTAATTTAGAGTCTATCGTTATGTTTCTACACTTAAAATTGTTAGATATACCGGGAATGATCCTACCCACTCTACCACTCAGAGTAATAGGCTACCACTCTAACTAGTTTTATTACTACTCTTCCATTTACTGTTTACTGGATTACCGGACAATAAGATACAGCAGTATCTTGGGACAGTGCTTTTAGCAATTTCAGGCAGCACCCATGGCCAATATATCCAGTGACTACATTACATACACAGGAAATTCAGTTTACTAACACATCTTATTGTGCATACAACTTTCTCTTACAGTCTTAATTCTGTCCCTTGTAGATGTTTCAGCTTAGATTCAGGTAAATTATTGTTCAATAACAGGATTTCCAGAATAGATTATATCGTGTCTTCCCAGATGTTTTCTCTCTGTATATATATTCTTTTCCATCCACCTCAGACCCACTTACCTGTTCACTAGCTGCACCACATATGGAAGTCTATCATTTAAGTTTGAACTTGCTGTTCTTTGTGAAAAGGTATAAAATGGTATGCACATGTAACACACATGAGATTAATCCTTATTTTAATAAACAGATGCATTACTTTGTGTCAAATGGAAATATCTTGTATAAATAGCCTGTTGTGACAGACTGTTGCATAATTCATTAAAAATAGATTCATTTATGCAATTAGATATTTATGGAAACCTTTTTTTAATTAATCCTTTCAATACATTCATCAAACCCTGTAAAAGGCTCTTCTACCCACTGGGGTCTTATTGAGAAGAGAAATTTACAACTGCTGAATGAATCTGTTTCAAAAGTGCAATAAATCAAAAAGGTTTCAGGAAGATCCTTGAGGGGCAACCAGTAACATTTTTTATTACAAATCCCACTATATCTTTTTGTAAGGTTTGCCTGGGAAAAACTCTGTCCTGGTAATGGGAAGTGGTTTTGAAGTTGCAGGTTTAGCTTTGGTGGAGTGAGGCTAGAGAGCATCAGGATCAGGTCAAGTCTAAATACGAAGAGGAGATATTCAGGGAGGGCAAAGTGGTTGTTTCTATTTGATCTACCTAACAAATACTGAAAAAGTTTGGTTTTTTCAAAGGATAAGTGCTCCACAAGCCAAACTCATAAGTAAGTCACTTCAGAAAACAAAAACTTTTGGCTTATTGAGAGAAAACAGATGCAAACACTGAAGGAACCAGAGTATTGTGTCTACCATGCTGTACCATTGCCTACAGATGCTGACAGATACCTATAGTTTTGGCTGAACTGTTCAAGAGCAGCTTGCTGCAGACACCTTGCATGGAAAATTATGCCAGTATGCAACATAAAACTTAGTGCTAGCCCGGCAGCTCCACTTGCAATGCCCAGCGACACCTCAACAGGCACGTTTTTGTGTGCGTGCTGGGAAAGCAGCTTCTGAGATGGGTGAAACCTCACTGAAGGGAGGCTGACGGGGGTAGCCCTGATGGGAGGAAGGAAGGATGGTCAAGAGACACCGTTGCTATGGCAACACTGCCTGGGAAAGACAAAAGAGGAAACCTGCGATTAAAAGGGAACGGCTGAAATAGGGAGGAAAACGGGGCTACCAACGCGATGCCGGCCCAGCGCCGGTGCGTGCTGTGACAGGCTGACATGCATTCATCACCTCAAATGACTAAAGCTGCCAGTCACTCTGTCAAGCGATGATTTCACTTGGCCGTTTGGCCAAATGTCGGGTCCTCCTAGGAGGCCACAGACCAAAAATTAATTTGGGGTGTTCAAATAAAATCTTCAAATCATTTTTGTGAGGGCATGGCGCCCAACATAGCTTGAATGTGTAAATAGGCTCAAATAGGTCTCAGAAGCCTTTTGCCGTCCCCCAGCACTAAACTAACTTCCAGTGAAAAAAAATTTTTGTTAAATAAAAAAAAGAAAAATACCCATTGCACCTACATAAGTCAAACTTGAAGAGAAGAGACGGAAACTTGTACGCATTCTTATGTGCTTATGGTAAAAGCAATTGCAGCTTGGGTAACCCTGACTTAACTCCACAGCACAATAGTAATTGCCAGGATTTCCTTTGTGGATGGATCTGGGCAGAAGAACACCCTTAAGATCACCCACTTTTGATTTAATAGAAACCCAGTAGGTACAGGACACTGCAAATTACTTTGGCAAAGCTGAGTCATCTGTACAGAAACTCAAAACTAACATTAATCTGTTGCCCAGACCAGCTAGTAAAAAAAGAATTTATGACAGAAACTGACCTAAAGTACAACAATTTGCCGACAAATATTCCCCTGTCAGATGACCATATAAAAGTATGGCAAGCCACTCAGTCTGTGTACTTTCTAGGTGAGTTTTCACTGTCTATATACTGCTTCTAGCCAGAAGAGAAACCCCATTTCCTTAAATAGAAAAAAACTCCAACGCAATTGGTTCTCAAGACACTCCATAGTAGTACAGGCTCCTATATCATTACTTTCTACTAAAATCACAAATAAAGGCATCTAAAAGAAAACAGAAAAAGGGGAGAAAGAAGAGTTATGTATATATACAATTACCTATACCTCCCATGACTCTTTACATCCTAAAATATTTACGATATATTTTCACAATGTTGTTGAAAAGAATGGAAAATAACAGCCCTCTTTTATAGTATGGAATTAATACACAGTGAGATTAAATTAATTGCTGAAGGTCACTAAGGAAATCTGCACTGGAGCAAAAACTTGCATTTCTCATGTTCTTGCTCTGCCCCTAAGGAAAAGGTTAGTGTTCCCTTAGGCACAGGTACTCTGCAGCATTGCAATATACACTGGGAAAATAAGGCTGCAGCAAGCACTGAAGGTTGCACAGAGAATGGGTTGATTTTTTTGTTGGTTTTGTTTTATGATTGTCCCAATGCCCTCTCAGAAAGGAAAATAAGTTATTCAGGCCCTGCTTTTTCATAATCTCATGGGTACTTTGTGTGCGGATAAGCCATCGATTTTTGTTCTCAGTCTTACAGTCACATACATGCAGTAAAAGTAATTTCCTCGGGACTAATATCATTTGTTCTCTGGGGCTTTTCCTTATGAAAACTGAATTTTGAACAATCCTTATGTAACCTCTGCTATTAAAGTTACAAGGGATTGAGATCCATTCGTGAGATGAGCAAGGCATAAAATTTTGTTTCTGCAAACTTTCCTGACAAAGTTCTTTGTGTAAGGGAAAGGATGCAGCTTTTTCTATGATGTGATAAAATTTCCAATTGAAACTAAAAAATCTGTTAAATTACTTTTCCTTCCTGGTTTGTGCACTTATTGCACTAAAACCTGTCTTTAATCTAATTTTTACTTTCACTCTAAAGTTATTAAAATTCAGGTTTCATGACTTTTCGCCTCGTTAGAGCAGTATGAAATGTTTCATTGCTATATTTATTCCAAATCAGAAACAAAAATGCTCTTAAATGTAAATAAGTTGTTATACTAGAGATTGATAAAGGAGTATATAAGAACATGGGTAAGCCTTTACTAGACTTTACTTTACTAGACTAAAATTTTACTTCAATCATAAAAAAAAAATATATTTGGCCTATGGGCGTTTGTCCACCTTAACTGAAGTGATATTCAATTAGAAGCATTCTGGGGGGGTAACTTCTCCCAACAGACAGCTCCATTCCAAACAAACCACATCACATTGGTTGCATCCCTGAGGAAGAGCTGGTGGGGACAGACTGCTGTTCTCCGATTTAATAAAGAAAGGCTACCCAAATGTGAGCAAAAAGAAAGCAGTCTTCCTTCCCTACCCCCCCCCCCCCCCCCCAAAAAAAAAAAAGTCTGTAATGTTTTAATACATCAGAAAGTAAAGCCTTGGGTAGGACATCTGACCTCGCTGGATATTGATCTTCTAGTTGTCAACGTCTCGTTGTCAACGTCTCTTTTTCAGTGGCGAGAGGTTTTCCTCATTAAGGTACTGTGGTCATTACAGCGTGCAACACCACTGTGATGTGACTACAAGGCACAAAAATCAGATGCCTGCCAACTGCTAAGTGGTGGACCTTTCTTTGCAGCTGGGCAGCTGCAGTACATCCATATTGCTGTCATCCGTTGAAGTGAACTGAACAGCAAAGCCTGGGGCATAATATAAGAGGGAGTAAAGGACAGTTGATGGGTAGGAGCTGGAGGAAGTGCTGCTGTGTAGCCATAGAGGTGGCTAAAAGCAAGATTTCCTCCAAAATTTCCTTTGTGTTTCTGTTGAAAAACAGTTAGAAGAACAACAGTACCTGGATCTTCCTTTTATTCATATTGAACATGTTTTTCTCTGCTTGGAAATATTTAAGAGCTCTTAAAGCTAGTATAACCAGAAATAAATATATTATTATTGTCTGAAATGTGACTAAGAACAAACCAAAAACCCTTCTCTATCTCCAGAAGCATGAAAATATCCCTGAGAACCCCCATCCACCCCCATCATTTAATGCAGCATCTCATTATGGCTGGAAGGACAGCTCTGAAAGCGGTGTTGTGGTACTCAGGGACAATCACCCTGCTGTAGTTCCTTACCAAAGATGGGATCAGTAGTCAGATCTTTGAGTAGTGGGTCTCCTCCCTGAATCAGGTGTCCCCAGGAGCCAGGCTGGCCTCTGTGGTGTTCATATTTGGTCCAGCACACCCCACACTCCCTTACACCATCCCATGTTACTGACACATCCCCTAGGCACTTTGAAACACAGAAGCCCTATGGAAATAGGGTTTGTTACGCCAGTTTGTGCCTGTGAAGGGTTTAGAACAGAGAAAGACAGTTCAAGCACCCTGCTTCCCGTAACCTTTCAACCCCAAGCTTGCTAGCAACCTCTGCTTCACCTGCATGATTCCTAGTATCATGGAAAGTAGAGAGAAACAGGAGATAGCAGACATTCTTACAGCTATTTGTGGGTTCCACTGTGGGAGAAACAACACCAGTGTGTGACCAGGAGAAATCCACTGAATAATTTTTGTCTACTTTGTAGGAGAATAAATGTCCTATCCAAACTGCTTGCATCCAGCAGGACCAAGAACATCAGAAGAGAAAGTACAGTACATCGTGAAACAGTTCTTTTTCCATAGGGAGCAAAGCACATTCCCAAATTATATTGGTAACAATAAACCTCTGAAATAATACAGTACATCTCTCTCCAGTGAACGGTATCATTCTGTATTCTTCAGAGCTGGGTGGAATAAAACTGCACAAAACAAAGGTTTCAAGTTTCCCTTTTTGATGCTCTCAGACCTGAGCAAAAATAATTAATTTCTCCACCTCCACAAAGGTTTTTGGCAGTTTTGCCATCGGTGGAACACAATAATTGTCAGTAAAAAGAGCCAATTTCCACAGAGAAACTAATAGGCAAGAAACCAAGCAGCACACATGAGAACACCTTCTCTCCTTCATTTCAGATCAACCTAGGGACAGAAAATTGTTTTGGTTTACTTTTTAAAGTAATGCGGGGCACAAATCTTAACTCACTTCTTGATTATTGAAAGGAATGTCTAAGGGTATGAACATGCTCCTGCTACATGCAGTATGAATTACAGGCCAGGTCCCATTGTTTTACAGCTGGGCTAGAAAGCTTCAGGGCCTCCTAATCTGAGTATTGCCTCTTTTTGGCACACAAGATGTGGTGATGAATGCTCCTCCATGGCTGCGATGGTTTGGGTCTGACAATGTATAGGTAACTCAGGCCCTACACCTATCAGGAGTATATATGGTTAAAGCCTCCCCTCTCCCTCCAATGCTGCCTGTGGTTTGGACAGCTGCGCAACATATCCTGGATGCAGGCTGGTAATGCAGCATTAGAGGTAATGAAGATTTCCCAGCGCTTTCCATCTAAACCCCCTACCTTCAGCAGCTTTTGATGTTACTGAACTGTAACGACGAGGCTACAACCTTCACAGCCTCTATCAAGAGGTTTTGGCTAAAGCATTTCAGACATTTCTCAGCAAAATACAACTGACCATCTAGGAAAAAACCATTTACTTCACTTTGGAAATTTTAAGTATTCTTGTATTGAAACCCAGGAACCTGAAATATGATGGTGAGGCAGAGGAAGGTAGACCTGCTCTAGCCCCACTGATGTGCTGTGGGATTCAGTTTGGCTAAGGGTTAATTAACCTCAAGAAAAAAATGAAAACGTCAATTCAATAAAGAAGAGTGACCTGTTCCGTGTTACATTTGGGCAACTACCACATGTGAGCTGAGCCTGCTCCATCTCTTTGCAGGTTCCTGATGCCAAGTAGAATAAATGCTTGCATTGCCACTGAACAAATGCCGCTGTAGGGATGGAGGTGATGAATGGGATTTCCTCCTAAAATTACTAGCCCTACTACTGAGATACCAGAAATGGAAACAGAAGACAGGGGGAATATCTCTATTCTGTTCTCAAAACTTCACTTGGCTGGGGCCTCAAAGGCTTGAGGAAAGGGAAACATGCCAAATAGAATGTCAGGGGATGAGGCCTCTCAGGAGATGGAGGGTGGGAATAAAGAAATAGGCAGAAATAGGAACAGCAGGGAGCTGTGAGGCAGGCAGGACTGGGGACGGGAAGAAGAAGGGTGAAGAAATGCAGTTTAGGACAAGCCCAGAAGATGATGACCACTACGGCACATTTCCTGGCAGAGACCTGGAGGTCACCACTTCTCTTTCTTGTCCACTCAATACCTGTGGCAAAGTGGTGGCTCCAGGCTCTCCTCACACCAGCTACACGTGGCTGCTGGTAGCCCTCCACTGAAAGAAGACCACACCATTGATTTATAACCCAATCCAACAGCTGACCCGCTTGTGTATGGGAAGGGCAGAGAGGGGCTGAAGAAGGGAAATATTATTTTGTAAGGTTATTTTGTTTTTCAAATGTTAAGTATTGTTCAGCAATACAGCTAGGAAACCCCATTAAAATCAGCCAAATCGGAAAGAATTTCACCCCATTCCAAGGACTCTGCCTCTTACAGGTGCTGAAGGGCACAGCCCGCCTGTGGAAAAATCAGTATGCAGTCATGTAATTAAAGATTATATCATTCCACGTACAGAGGAGAACCTTATTTAAAATACGTGCCACTAGATCTTAATTCTGGCATCCCCTAAGGTTTGTGGGCTTGATTTCAGAGCCTTATAATATTTCTAACATTTTGGGGATATGGTTTTCTTATAAATATACATGTCTGTGGGTATAAGTATATTTTTTCTTATTAATATATATGCACATACATTTTTTATATATATACCTATATATATGTGGGCCCTGCCACAGCCATCAGAAAAATAAAAACTGTAAGAAGCAGTTCTGCTCCTTAGTTTCTTTGACAATTGTGTTTCCACCAGTGGTTAGCCTCTTTGCAAGGGGACCTGCTTCTGTCCTGGATTTGCCATCGGATATTAGGATTCTCTGTGGAACACATCTCATGCTCGCTCAGCAAATCCCTTTATTTTTTCTCTGGGAAGCTGCTCATAGGTACTCCATCACTCTGACATTTTTCAGCCAGGATAATGATGGAGCAAACAGGCAGAGCAGCTGACTCAGGAGGAAAGTGTAAGACTGCAAAGTGGCTGAGCACGGACGCTACTGTTTATTTATTTATTTATTTTAAAAATCCACACAATAGAACAACATTTTTTGCATTATAAGCAACCACTTTTTCCAAGGTTGGAAATTACCCCAAAACTGACCAAAGGATAGCGTCAAATCTGACAAGGCGTACAGCGGTCACTGAAACAATGGCAGCAAAGATGACAGCAAATAGGTATTTTGAAGGTGCATAAGATGGCTAGGAGCTAGCAGTAACTAAGGGATCAGACATGCTTGAACGTAAGTAGACAAGGAGGAAAGGGTCATGTGAAATTTGAGAAAGGCTTCTCCTCTACATATTTGTCTGTATGCAGGAACAATTAAATATAAAAGCAAAATACCTAGAGATGGGTTCCATAAAGGTGAATACTTCTTTTTTTTTTAATTATTTTTATACCATAGATAAACTTGTTAATATATTTCATATTGCAAAGTGACACAGCTTTGTGTATGTTCATTTTTATCTTCTCACTGTGATGTATAATATCTGTCATAACTTGAATACAAGCTTGCTGTCCCATTTTAGGAATGGAAGTAAAGTCATGGTGTTCACCAAGTCATCATACTTCAAATTTTCTCCAGGGTCATATTCTCCCCTCTCTGTCTCAGAGAGCTTGCCAACTTCCAAAAAAACCTCATTACGTTTACTTGGCAACTGATATTTCTTTCATCACATTGATAGTTTTACTTTCTTTTGAACAAAGAGACTGGTGTGATTTATATTACATGACTGCAAATCTTATTAAGATCTAGCATGGTTTATGGCATTTTGGTGTACTTTGTTCACATGTCCCTTAATTTTGATTATTTTCTTGTAGCTACCATACTATTTCTTAGCCACTGTCTAAGAAACCTAAAAAAGTACCTTTGAATAACCTCAATTACACCAGTCAACTTCAGCAGCTTGTTGTTACAGACAAAATGAAAGGAAACACAATTCTAGTGCTACTGCTAATGTAACTCTATAGGGAAAAATTTTCAGAAGCACTTCTACACTGTAATTCAAGTTAATTTTTGTGTAAATAAAGTTTTAAGTGGTCCCCAAAGAGAGAAAAAATGAATCATTTGAATTCACAGCTTTTCAGATAGTTCACTCACTTTGGATACGGAAGAGCAATCCAAGCTGTTTTTCCAGCAAGCCTAACCACATCATCTGTAATGGACCAAGGCAAACCGTGACTCTAAATGTCCTAAATACTATACTTATAGCTGACCATGAACTGGAACCTGACCAGCTCTCTGTGTCAGCAGACATTACAGAGTCACGCATATCTCCCCAGAGACACAGAGTAATGGAAGTGGGAAGGGACCTCAGGAGGTCCCTGGTCCAACCTCCACCCCCGCAAGGCAGGTCCAGCATCAATATCAGATCAGGTTACTCAGGATCTGGTCCAACTGAGTGTCAAATCTTATAAATGTTTCACTGCAGGTAGTCAGGAGTGTTCAAAATGATATATTACTCCCCTGTCCTGAAGTCTACTGCCTCTGGTGCCAGCTTTCAGCATAAGCTTTATAGTAGGAAACCTCCATTTTGGCACAGAAGGAAACAGCTTGTACTGGACTTGAAATCTGGGCTGCAGTATTGGCCTTCATTTACTAAAGTGTCACATCAGAAAAGCTTTTTCCAAGGGCTGTAGCAGAGAGGAAACTATGATTTGAGGCAAAAAAAATCTGAGAGGCGCCTCAGAGTTCCTCACACGCTGGTGATTAAAACATATCAGAGAACCTAAGCTCAGCTAAGGTCAAAAGCAAAGCTCCTGTTAACTGCAATTAATCACCAGAAGACCCTTTCATCCCAATTCTACTCCTACTGACATAAAAGGCAAAATTCTTGCTGTCTTTGGTGACCCAGGATCAGACCTTTCAAAAGCAACTTGGGTGGAGGGGTGGGGGAGTTCTCTTTCTTCACGTCCGTGTATGTATTTCTAATTTCGCATTGGAGCAACTTTTTATGGCCAAAATATAAATCCCTGAAAAATAAGTTTTTAAATGGAATTGCTGACAGACTGTTAAGTAGAGTGCCACAAACAGCACTGCTGTAATGATTAGTTGAACAGGCTGATTACACTGGGTTTGTGTGCTCTCAGCAATGGCAAAAACTCATTTGATTTTCAATACAGCAACCCTCTTAAATCAATATTTTGTATTATGTATTCCATTTGAAGTACTTGTATAGCGAGTTCAGTATTATTTTACCTTAATATTTTATTTTTAGAGCTCAAGTAGCATAATTAGGCAAATTTTATGTAGGTTTGGCATACAGTTTAACAATAGCTAGAATTTACCTGTTTGCTTTACAGTTATATCTGCAGTCAGATCTATATATGTGTATGTAGGCATATGTGAAAATGCACGTCTCTATAATTGCAGTTCCTGATACTTGTCTCAGATATACGACGTATGATTTTGTGTGCCTTTTCCTTCTGGATGTCAAGCCAGAGACACCTTAAAGAGGGATAATTTTCATGATGCATTGAGTGCTGTCCATAGAGGCATGCACCCACAGAGATATTCAAACTCAGTAGTCATTTTTGAAAGGTTGGGTCATATCATAGATCTCTCTCTGTATCTTCCTCTCTTATTGTTCATCTCCCTGTGTACAGTAACTAGTCTGCATGGAAGACAGACATACAAAGCTGAAATGTGCCTAATCTCTTCAAATTTAAAGAAGCTCCTTTTCATCAACATCACTATAACCCATGCAGCCATAGCTGTATAATGTCACCCAGGTAGCACAAAAATAACAATCACATGGCAGTGGAGGGTCCTCGGGGTTGTCTGAAGCACAAAGTAACTCTACTTCCTTCTTAAATAAATTACTTATTCCAGTCAGGTAAACTGGCCCTGAGCAAATACATGAGGATTTGCCCCCAAAAGGAGCCTTGCCAGAAAGGACGGTCCCCGCCACACCCTGTCACCTGAACTTTCCACTGCTGGGGGACAAGTCATGTCCTGTCAGGTGCCCTCATGCAGGAATGGCCTTAGGTGACCCCGGGGATCTTCAGCCTGGGGCCAGAAAGCAAGCTGAAAGGTCTGAACAAACATGGTGAGCCCAGTATTGGAAAAGTCCCTGAGTTAAGTGCAAAGTGTGGCCCATGCACTCCAGGTTTGGTACCTAATTAAGGCTACCTGGGACTTGAAAGGCTCCCACAGATTCACCAGTCTACATCTGGCACCACTGTCTGCCTGAGATTTATACAAGTGTAACGTAGCTGAATCTGTCCAATTTGTCCAGGCAGGAAGGCAAGCCCTCTCATTCGTGTTTTTTTTTTGTTTATTTTCCTTTTCAAACCACTGATGGTGTTATTGACACTGTGTAAAGCAGTCAGGGCAGCTGAGTTCACTGCCGTCTTATGTGTTTTGGTGAGAAGACTAAGTTCCAGGACAGTGAATCAGTTTTCAAGGAGAAGCGTTTCAGTCAGAGCCACACAGAGGCTCACTAATATATAAGAATTTTTATTTTGAGGAAAAAGCATTAAATTTATGAATATCACCCCAGAGTGCAGTATCTAAATACCTTATTTGCAAGAAACTCTTTGGCTGAGTAAAATCTTGAATTCAGTGGGAGTTTTGCCACTGACTTCAATAGGGGAGGATTTTTCTGGGTTTATCTCCTGGGAAGGAGAAAAAAGGAAAATCCAAGAACATAAGCCATCTAAATAGTGATTACCTAAAAACACTAAGTAAAAAAAAACACTCGGCAAAAATCAAACAAAATTTCTGCATTACCAAAGGGACTGAAAACTATTAAAGCAAATTCTCATGCCTGCTCATTTATACCAGGATCAGCTTACAGTTTTCTCCAGGCAGTGCTTAAACAAACTGCAGTTTTCCTCCATTCTCCTTGGCTGTTGATAAACAAATGATAGTATAAGTGAGTATAGAAAAATGCAGAGCAGTGAAAACAATAACAAGGAATACCTCTTACCAGCAAAGGGCTAGATTCAGGATCACACTGAAGTGTATGCATAGAAACATTTTGACTTCCTTGGCCTGTCACCAGGTGCTTAAAACACATGCTGAAGTGAGATTCCTGGATAGAAAAGGTTTCCTATATGAGGACCAAAAGCATTTTGAAAATACCCCTTGCAATATTAACAACTGGCCTCAGGCTTCTCACAACTATATGTCAAAGCAAACTCAGTTTGGGGGTTTCATGGAAGTCCTTTCATTGCTTTGAGATATGACTGGAAAGGAAGGTAAGTACATCTGAAATGTTGCTCAGTGACAATCTGAAAGTGCTAAAGGACCACTGAAATCTCTGATCTGCTACAAAATATGAAGTTATAAGTCAAGCTGGAGCTATGTGAATAGGGACAAATAGATTGAGATTTTCAAATACAATAGCCAGATGTTTTCTAAGTAATGTACTTAGAAACACACCATCCTGCTACAGAAGTTCCCATTTCTGAGTCATAAAAGGGAGTACAGCAAGAACTTGCAGAAACTCCAAGGAAAAGCCTGGTTTTCCCAGGTGCGTTTCAAGACTGATTAGGGGAACCTGTAACATGGTTGCTTCATGAGCAAGAAGATGTAGGATGAACTGTGACTGCTGTCACTACAGACTGGACTGGAAGAAACTCGCAGGGTACTAGATCTGGGAGGGGCCTGCAGGCTACCCTTGGGACCTAGCTCAAGAATTTACCATGTTGTAATCATAGAAGCCAACTTGTTAATTGGCAGCCCTTTCCGGTTCGCCTTTCTCTTAGACAGCCCTTTTTTGTGAGTAGCAAAATGTTGTGTCTGTTGGAACTGGCACCCAGGTTTCCCTCAAGGCCCTCATATATCTGGCAAGTCAATAAGTACCGTAAAGATAAATAACTTTTTTTTATTTGGTAGGCAGTGACCCCATTGGGGACAATTTTTACAGTCCTGTGAGCATTGGATTGGGACTTTTTCAGGTGTCAGGCAATTCAGAGGTTTGTTTTACTGTTTTCTCTGTCATTATGTCAGGAGTTCTCTGCTACCTGGCCTTGACAGCACATCTCTGAGCCAGGGTGGCAGCTACAAGTCAATACCTAGAAACTCACGCAGGCAAGTGCAGCTCTGCCACCTCTGGAAGATAAGACCTTCATTTTTTAAAAACAAGATGTCCCAAAAGAAGGAACCAATAGGAGGTTCAACACCCTTGCAGAAGGCTAGGGTTTGTGATAGGATGGCACAGGCTGGCCCAGAAGCTGCCAGACCTGGGAAGAAAGAGGCTGAGCTTCCTGTGAGGCTTCTGGTCACTGGCCTGAGTAAGTCCCAGGCTCGGAAGGGAGTTGTTCTAGGTGTAGCTTTGTCTGACATAGGTGAAAAACCCACACAACCTCCCTGCATCCTGTTCATGATACGTATTTGAGCTGAATGTTATTCTATTCATTTACAGAGATTGAGTTCCTAGGGAAACTTTCATCTCTGTCTTGTACCATTATTTGTGCGGTTATATTCACATTGACCTGTCCTAAACTACAGTTCCTGGCCCATGAGTTGAAGATTATGGATATCTTGACCTAGTGCTCAAACCCAAGAACAGGGTCATTATTCCATCATTAAGGTCAACAAGAGCTTCTTCATAACTTGGCAGTAATCAGTCAACAGGCTCTCAACTGGAAAAAAACAAAAGAAAACAAAGAAAAGGGATCCAATCTATCCCTTGTGTAATACCAATGTATCTAATGGCATCACCACAGGATACAATCCCCCCAATGACAAGATGAACTAAACAATTGTTGTTGTTGTTTTCCAAGAAAAGGGAAAATATTAATACTGAATGTAATTGAAATTACCCACTCATTCCAATGACACAGTGGTCTGCTGCTGATTTAAACATACCACATCATTTTCAACATTGATGAGCTAGAAAAAGAGAGAGGCAATTTTTTCTTTTCTGGACCAGAATAAGTATTTCAAACCTTTGCAAGGGGAGAAGAGGGATATAGAAAAGAAGAGTCTCTGCTCTGTGGTATTAGGCTATGTGATTAAAGGTTCCTCTCTATAAACCAAAAGGAGCACCAAGGAAGGAGGGAAGCTGTATGAACCCCATTAACTGCGCCAGACCCAACAGAACCTTCTGACCTGACCTGGCCTGAGCTATCGCAGGAGAGCCCTCAGCCCCATGGTCTCAGGGGTGACACCCATGAAGATGAGTCTACCTTACAGAAGGGTATGGGACCTATTATGAGGTGCAAGGGAAGAACATCTTGGTATTACACAAGACTTATTATGGGAAGTTTAGGGGAGAAACCAAACGAGGAGAAAGGGAGGGATCAATGAAGTTTGGGGTGGAACAATCATGGGAAAACAGAGGGATAAGGTGATAAAATGATCAATCGTGTAAACTGGTTGCTGATCAGTATGCTTGCCTGGCCATGCCCTGCACCTGATCAGTGCAATCTGTTCTGTCTTCTTGTTAAACTCCTTTTCTGACTATTTTCCTGGGTGAAGGATTGTTTAGTGCGTGTTTGTTTGTGCATGGGGGTCTAAGTGCCAGCAAGCAGAGTCAGACCATGGTCACAGGGGCCTGTGTGTCTGGGGCACCCACAGCTGGGGAGACCAAAGTGCATGTATATTGCATGGGTGTGTAGGTAGATGCATGTAATCAACAGCAAACATCAAGCTGGACAAGTGAGGTCAGAGTCCACAGTTCTGTTCACATTACTGGGTGGTTTCCACTGGTGTAATCTCCACAAAGAACAACAACTTCCTGCAGTGCCCAGCTTCTACTGCAACTACATGAGCACGGGAAACAGAAAGACTTCGGGACAATGTGGATGTCTTGTCAAGGAACATTTGAGCCCCCAGGCCTCTGGAGCAGAAAAGTCCTGTGGGCTGAACTCAGCTTCCCATTCTTCACAGGGGACTTGGATCATCTTTCACAGACCAGGGTGGTGAAAGCTTAGTACAAAATCACTGATCCTGCCACTGCTTGGTGTAAGTAGTCTGCAAAGGAAATTCAGCAGGTTATTTTTCCTTGATTTTAATGCATTTATTATTTTCAGGTCACTTGTAAATATTCCCCCAGAGGGACATAAGAATATATGACTGGACACACTGGGTCACACCAAAGGTTTGTCTAGCACAGTAACCTGGTTTCAGTAGTCACCAATACTGAAGCCTACAGTATAAAAGAAGGCAAAGCATATGCAATGAAAGCATACAGTGAGCCTTTTCTGGTGCAGCCTCCGTTCTTCAGCACACTGTGGCTCAGGAAGTAACCTTGTCTTTTCCCTGTCAATGAAACTTGCTTAAAAATCATGAGTTCAAAAAAATCACTTTAGTATTCAGTTTATATTCTGGTTGTTGTTGTCTTTGGCGGGTTTAGTGTCAGAGACCTAAATGCACTAATAGTCCTTAATGTCCCTGACCAGCTTCACTTAGGACCCCCACCACCACCCATGGGCCCAGGTTCAGCTCAGCCCGGGGCCATAAGCCCCTGCCCCAGCTACACCATAGCAGGTCCCCAGCCCTGCCTCTGGCCCTGCCTCCTGGATGGACCTCAGCCCTACACTGTGGTAGCTCATCTTCTCGATGGACTCCTCAGATATACACTGTAGCCTGTCCCCTGTACCTCCCTTTGGCCTTGTCCCCTAGGTAGACTCCTTGGCTCCATGTCATGGCCTTGTCTCCAGCCCCATCTCCTTTAGCTCCTGGACCCCCTGGATGGTTCCTGGCTCTGGCTCACCCCCTCGCCCTGACAGGGGATGCTGATGGACCCCATCACACCCTGGGTCTGCCCTCTATGCTCAGACCATGCAGGACAGTGCCTGTTGGTGAGGGCATGACCAGTGCCAGGGCCATCTCCATGCCCAGCTCCCCGGTCTTTACACCCTCGCTGCTCCCTGATATTCACATCTGCGAGCTTTTCTCCACACTCCTTGTAGCAAGAAACTTTCTTGCTACAGAAAGAAAACTAGGATTCTTATGTGACTTCGAGAAAAAATACCAGTTCTCAAGGCTTTAGGTAAAACCTTAAGGGATAGCAGCAACCTCGCAAAAAAATCATTTGGTTGTATAGATTATGCAGTGGGTAATTCTCAGCAATGTTAGGACAGTAAATCAATAGTAAACTCTGAGAGATATATTCTCAACTCATTATGTAGTGCTTTAGTTCTTAAATTTGTATTAATTTGAAAGACAGCTACCCAGGTCTGGTCCCATGCAGTGAGTTGAAGATAAGTTGAAAAAATGTGCATTTTTCTCCTAGTTACAAATAAAAATTATTCAAAAGCCCTTACAGATGTTCTAAATGAATATAGAACAGCAAAATCTTTTGTAATCTCTCCAGTTCTGTCCTCACATGCTTGTCAGAGTTGAGACAGGAAAACAAGATGAAATGTAAATTTGTCAATATGGGACTGGTAAATAGAAACCTGACATGCCCTCCTTACCACACCCCTAGAAATGGGCACAGCAGTGCATAACCAAACTGCCTTGGCTCTGGGAATTGTGATCAAAAAGGTGACCCTAGAGAAACCGCACTGCAAGTTGCCTTGTGGTTGCACACCAGGTTCAAGGCCATGCCTCTCTCCCCCTCAGTCCCAGTGGTTAAAGATACCAGTCCCAGATCCGCCGGTGTCCGGCCACTGAGTGGTAAGAGAGTGATGATGGAAAATGTACATCCCTTCTCTTCCTGTGCAATGGCCCTGCTCTCTCCCAGAAAAGTTTGGACCCAAAGTGAAAAACAAGAGGTTTGTATGATTTACATGAGGGAAAACACTGTTTATATAAAGAAAGAAAAAAGCAGGAAATAAGGAAAATCTCCACCTCCTCCTAAACACCACTGACCACTCTTGTGGAGAGAAAAAAGTGAATCCAAGAGGAAAGGGAAAGCGTGACACAATGCAGCATCTCAGGAATATTCTGAGCACTGCCAGACGAGATGTGCGAGCAGCTTAAATGCAAAGTTAAAAACAACAAGTTGCGTGCTGAGACCCGGATTGCGTAGGATCAGACTACTCCTTGGATTGTGTTATGTACTGAATTTGTCACGGCTTAGGGAAAGGCTGACTTATTGGGGGCACACCATTACATAGCCGAGCAAAAGGGAGTGCGGAGAGTTGTTTAGGCTAGTTCATGGCATGGCATCCAGAGGGCGAGTGCACCCACCTCACCCAGCCCTACCTCCTGCTCAGCCTCTGCAGGGAAAGTCTGCCTCACTCAGCAGCCCAAACAAACAAACAAACAAACAAACAGCAAAAAGCCCCATGTGCCTGTAACTTACTCAGAGTTAACAGACTTCTAAAGTTACCTTGCTTTGGCACAGCTCCTTTGCGTGAAAGGAATATATAAAACCTCACAGTGGAGCACAGCTTCAGCGCAGCGCTGGAGTAAAGGGTACTTACTCACAAAATCACTTTAACATCCATGGAACTGGAGCACTTAATTCCCCATACATCCCTTTGAAAATGCAGCCTTAAAGCAGCCTTCGGTGGAGGATGGGGGTGGGGAAGGAAAGGCTTAGCCCGAGGAACAGCTTAAACTAAACTTCTCCTAAAGCTTCCTAACTTTAACATGAATGCAGGCCTTCCCTATCTCCTACAGCTCACAGCCATTCAAATGATCACAAGTACACTGTCATTGTCCTTAAAACAGGGAGAAATCCTCCTCTTGCCATACCGAGAGAAAACAGAGAAGGTTACTGGAGGGATGAGCTGATGTGTGTTTACCCAGAGCCGTTAGCAGGCTTGAGCCTGCAGAAAATTTTACAGTTTTTCTTTATGCATTTTTAATCAATTCTAAGCTACTTACAAATATGTGCAATTACTTTCTGCACTTCGTTTTGTAATAAGATTTAATGACTGTTCTGTAATCCTCTTGGTGAGCACTGATAATCAAACACTATGATTTAAATTTTAGATTTTACAGAGCAGTTTTCTATGAAATGAGGAGAAGTATATTTTTAATTTTTTATCTTTTACTGGAAGTTGGGAATTTTTCAGCTTTCTTATACACACTCATAAAATAAAAGGCAAGATTGGGTTTGTTTAATATCTTTTTCTAACGGATGCCAGAACATCCCAGACCTTGCTTATTTTGCTGGAATTTTCTTTTTCTATGAAAATGTTTTATCTCTTACAAATTTATGGTCCTATTTTCAGCATTCTTGGGCACCTCTTAAAGTTGATGAGTTATAAAATTATGTATACTTTCCATACAGAGAGATCCCAGATGTGAAATAACCATTTCTGTATTTTGGCGCACCTATGAAAAGATTGGCTTTTCTCATAAAATTTGTTGGCTCTTTTTAGAGTGAATTTAGCGCTTGTAGAAAGCACAAGCCAATGTGATGGCAGTGACTCAAGCTGTGAATCCACCAAGCCAACAGGGCTTTCTCTTCTCATTAGAAAATGCAGGAATCCTAAAAAAAGACAAAAAGCCCAAGGGTCACAGACTGAGCAGTGACCAGGTTGTGGGGTCAGGAGAGACCTAAGGGAAGGAGATGTGTTACTGAAAACAACCATCAGAGCCCCGGTGAATGACGGCAGGCAGTGAGGGGTACTGCCCAGAGGCCACACAAAAGCTAAAGGCAGACTCTGAGCTGATTTTGAGCCATCAGCTCCTGGCTCTGGCCCCCACGTACTCCTCCCTTTTCACTCCATCAAGCCAGTAATGCAGGACCGATAGCAGCAGGGAATCACACCTCGCTTCTCGCCCCAGAGAGCTCCAGCCCAGGTAGCAGGTAAAGCAGCTCCTCTGCAACACCTACCAAATGATCTTTCCTCCATCAGCTGGCACACTTTCCAAGGTCACCTTCAGTGACAAGAGTGGTGATGGGGCAGCAGGTGGACATACAGCCAGGTAGGCATTGGTCGTGTCTTGCAGAGTCCCAGTAGGATCAGCTTGACTGTGACAGGAATTGGGAAGGTCACCTTGGGGCTCTGCCCCCAACCCCTCTGTCTCTTCGTGCTGAGGTGAGAAACAGAGCTTTATCTTCAGAAATCTGTTACAAAGTTAGTTATTTGTATTTATTTTCCTTCTTATAAAGTACCCTTTTTTGGCAGAGGAAGTATATGCTGAACATGAGAAGGCATCACCACCAGCTCTCTAAACTACTTTTTCTCCTGCTCTCCGTGCAACAAAAGAATGATCTTCATGTGCAACAGAAACATTTTAAGTTCACAAAACAACCTTGTGAACCACCACCAAAGCACCAGAGCTGACTCAAATTTTATCCTCCTGCAGCAGCAGATGAATATCTAGGTTTACATGTAGGAACACCAACTCCCTCTGCTCTAACACTGACAACCACTTGCCGTTACCCCCACTTAGAAAAGCAAGTTATTGACTGACTTGTGCTAGCAGGTGATTCCTGATCTGAGCCAGGACAAGGGTGATGGAGGTACCTTCCCAGGCAGTGCAGGGAAGGGATCCAAAGCAATGGAAGGTCTTCAGCAGAAACTCGATGAGCACTGAAGTTTTAGGAGAAAGCTTAGGCTGATTTAATATTTGACTATTTGAGTGATGGGTGAGTGAAACTTCTTAAAATGTGGTAGGTGTGCACCATTCAGAGATATTTGTGTGTACATCAATGAGAGTTTTGTGGGAGGTTTTTAAGAGTAAAAGGATCTGAGTAACCTATTTTTCTGTGTGATGTGAGTCTGCCAGAAGAATCAATGCACAGTATTGTTAACCCCAACTTTGCAACCAAAAACATGTAGAGAAAGCAAATGTCTCAAACCTCCCAGTGACACGGTTTACTGCCACTTCAGTTTTGATACACTATGTCACAGATAGGCCTTACCAAGTTCATGAAAAAGCTGACAGAGTCAGCTTAGGTTTTCTGCCAAATCAGGAACAAACACTGTCTTAACCCAAATCTGCTTAGAGTAGGAAAAAAAATAGAAAAAATGCAACAAATCTCCTGTGTTCATTCAATGGCTTGTTTTAAGCTTGTGGACCTAAAATCACTCCTGTGCTCCCAGCAGCAATGTTCCCCAGCTGTACAGCCACCTGGAATTGAGGAAGGACTTCATCGTACCCCAGTCTCTCCCATTTCTTCCCACATCTCCATTTCCACACTCCAACCAGCTCCTTTTGCTCCTTATTGTGAAAGGTTTTTACATCCCCTCTTTGTAGGGCTGAATTTTGATTTCCATGCCCATGGACATGAGGTGGAGGTCCCAGATGAGGCCAGTCAGGGCCATTCAGGCCTTTTAGTGTCCTCAGGACCCTGATGTCTACACTTGAAAGCAGCAGCCAATTTATAGAGCAACAGAATCTGGTCCCTATTGAACAGTTATATCCCGCCTTCTCAGATGTGTTCTTGTAACACAAAGGCCTTCAAACCAAATATACTCACATTTTATCTACATTATTTCTGGCATAAGAAAAAAAATAGTATAAAGCAATATCAACTGGGAAAATTTGAATGTGAACATGCATTGTCCTTCAGATGGGATATGCTCATTATCAGGTGAAACACATTGCAGGGATATCTGATTTAAATTTTTGCAGTCGGTAGAGCTGTTGAGAAAGCTACTTTATCTGTAATTTGAGGAAAAGAACAGACACAGCAGGCTTCCAACATTTGAGTTACTTTCGAACTACTTTGTTCAGTGTACCTCTCTTTAATTTAAAGGTAAATGCAAGTGAAGGGAAGATCAAGAAATGGAAAAATAATACTACAAAATTTAGCAGACAGTTTGATCGGTTCTGTTGTTGTATTTTGCAGATATGCAAGCAGAGGAAACGGAGGCCTTAGACATTTACTTGTTTCTTCAGAAAGAGCATAAAGATTGGACATGTTTGTTCCATTGGAATGTGTGGGATGCTTACTAGGACTGTATTTGATTAGTACGGAAGTGTATTTGATTAGTACACAAGTTGAAGTTACAAGAATAAGATAAGATGGAAATTTTGGCACAATAATAAATGCTGATAGACTTTTGCAAAAAAAATCTGTATACTCCATAAGAACTGCACTCTAGTGTATTAACCAATGTGATTAAAAGTGGCTTAAAATATGGATAGATGAATTGGGTAAAATAAGATATCAACAAAGCTAATTCAGAATGGCTCCTTGAGTCTTTCACCCTGCCAGACCAAACTCAAGCCTTCTCTGTAATATCTGCAACATTGATATTTGCATGAGAATATGGGACAAACCAACTCATTTTGTCCATTTCACTCACGTTGACAAGACTCCATTTTTGTAACAATTGCAGAGAAAGATCCAATGGAGTGGAGACGTTGAGGCGAAAGAGGGGACTTGGGTGATGGGGGAGAAGCAAGGTGAAAGGGAGGTGTTGAGGGGGAGCTGTCAAGGTTTCCAAGGGTTGTGCTTATCATTTTCTGTCTTCCACTTCTCACAAAATTCCTCTGCCTCCCTACAAGCACCTCAGAAGCACTTCGGCGTGGAGGTGCCCAGCCAGCTTGCACTGCCACCTCCCTGCCATGGCTGAGCCTGGGAGAGACATGACCGAGAATAGGGAGGAGAGTGGTCCAGATGCAGGGACACCTTCACCAGCTGGTCCTAGCAGTGGATAGTAGGCAGGGGTAGCAGGGGACAATGCCCTCCTCACCTTCTTCTCTTCCCATGTTCTCAGCACTGGCAGAATGAAGCGACGGGAGGACTGGAGAGTAGGGCCAGGCACTCACTTCTCCCAGAAATCACCTACTCTGATGATCTGTCAGCACCTAGACCCACCTTCTGCCTCCGGCTTCTGCCCAGCCATGGGAAGATAAAGAAACAACAGCTTTGATTTTAGGAATAATATTATGTCTGACCCCCTGCTTACATAAAGCTGTTACTTTCTGTAATAATTCTGGTGTGAGAACTTAGAAACAAGCACAGGTGGCAAATGGTGATGGAGCCCTATCTCAGGCCCATATGGTGGCCACTGCCTTTGACCTTGACTTTGTTCCTGTCACTGCCGAACATTTAGGTCTGTTTCTGAATGAACAGGACCGAGGTAAAATTACTTTCTTCCCTTCCCCACTCCTCCCTGATATTTTATATATGTGTGTGTGTACACAGTCGTATATATTATCCTCTTAAGAAAAGAAAACACAGCAGTGATTGATAAGGCAGGGTAAAGGTTGTAAGAATTTGATTTATTGTTTGCTTCCCAATTTGTTGAATTCCTATATTCCTCTGAAATACATTTAATGCTCTTAGTATATGTTCAGGTAAATGCTTTAAACTCTTTTCATATAGTGAATGAAAGCTATTTTTAAAAATTAAAAGGTTATTGATGAGAACATGGAGATCCTTGCTGTATCTTCTGAGAAAGTTAAGAAAAGAACCAAAACAAAGCCTGAGGTGCATGAATTGGGAAGAGGATTATGAAGTCTTTTTGTGTTTGCAGAAGTAAACAGTAAATGGAATCCGTAGCCACTGGATACATAATAGGAAAATAGTGGAATTGTGAACTATTAGGGGAACTAGAAATTTCTGGTGGGTAGGCACAGCATCTCAAAATGAAGTTCTTTATGAAAACAATTACCAGCTTGAATTTTCAGTGTTCAATACACAGAGTAGCTGTTTTGCAGTCTACTGTGCAAAAAGTGAAAGCTGATGATCCATACCATCACTGAATTGCAAATAGGAGGGTTGTTAGAAAGACAGAAAACACTGTCACTTAAAATAATATCTACAGTCTAAGTTGCTTCTTTTTTTCCCAAACAAAATTGTAAGGAATTCAAAACTATCCCTCAGAGGGACTGGGTAATGGACAGAAATGTTCACCAAAAGACAGAAAATGCTCTGGGTTTTTTATTAGTTCAAACTTTTGTATTTCACAGTAATCCTGAAAATACCAGCCATTTCGATTAACTGTAGTGATTATATCACTGAATGAATGCATCCAGCTGAATATGCTTAAACTTGAAAGCAATGGGAGGAGTTCTAGGAGGTAAGTATTGAAAACCCAAGTATTTCAAAACAAGATATGAACAATGTCAAAAATTAAGAAGCAACACAGATATAATCAAGAGTTAGTCACAAAGAACTTGCCCCCATACCAAAAAAAGACAGAACACTTGTTCCTTTCGATTTTTAAGGATCTCATGTACTACTGACTTGGAAGAGCAGAATATGGATGGTGTGACAGTAAAGCAAAGAAGACATCATCTTCACTATCATCAAAATGTAGTGATGATGCACTATTTCACAAACCACTATCCTCAAGACCCGTTGATTGTAGGAAGAAGGATTAATGCACCAGTTTCTTTATGATACTTAGTGGCAATCTCAGGAAAACTGTTGATATCTGCATCTAAATATGAAAAGTATTTTGAAATTTGCAGTCGGCTTCTTAGGCACAACTGAATGAATCCATTAATCTTTTTTTAAGCACTTTCAGACTGGTCTGATTGAAATCTTAGTCTAAATAATCTATTGAAACAGTAAAGGGCAGATGCAAAAGAATGAGAGGCCTAATGAGAGTTAGCAAACTGAGCGTTGTGTTACACTTACAAATCACATTTGGAACAAAATATGCCATTTTCTTTTTTATGTATAAATGTCCTATAAAGTCAATCGTACAGGCTCTGTTCTAAGTTTCACTTAAGAAATCTTCACAGCTATCTTCATCTTCACTTTTACAGCCTTTGTTTCCCTAGAACTAAGATTTTAGGAAATTATGCCAGGCATAAGTTTCTCTAATATGTTATCTACATAGTCTTCATGGTACCCCCTAAATCAGACAAATCAGTTTTATTGTGGACCAGATCACCTTTGGTTTCATTAGCAGTTACTCCTAAATAGAAATTACAGTATCAAGGCCTGAAGCAGCAGCAGCTGTGAAAGAGCAAACTCTGCTGCCGTAGGACTTTCTTTTATCAGCCTGCATTTCTTCCTACTGCAGCATGAGGCCACTTCTCAAATGGGGCATGAGGACGGCTTCCCAGGGTGCAGGTATAGGAACTTGAAAGGCACTACACGAGTGCAGTGTTTCCAAACAGACACCTATGTCTATTCCTGCTTCAGAATAGGCACCAGCAGGGTTTTGCCAGGCTGTTCGTCACCACGTGGATTTGCAGCCCTCTTGGATCTCCTAACATTATCAGAAACGGATCATGAGGCAGTGCTGTGAAAAAATAATCCCTGTTTTCTTCTGTGTTCAGCCACGACATTGCTGCCTGGCATTTTAGGTTTTCTCTATGTATAATAATTGTATACAAAAGGGAGAAGCACACATTTTACTCTACCCTCAGCAATTTTTTTAACAGTATCTTAAGTTCTGTAGCTTCTTACTCATTATCTTTGTCATTATTCTTTCATTTCTATTCACTCAGAAGGCTGAGCCATAGGAAAAAATACATTTCTGTATTCTGGTGCTGCTTTTTTCATAAAAGCTTTGTACAGGTCTTTGTACAGAGACCACTGTGCAGGATTTGTACCTCAGAGTACAGTTTTGTAGAAGCATACAACTTTCACTCCACAAAAAAACAAAGCCAGAATCGATTGTTTACATGAGAACTGTGTACCAGGACATGGAGATAGAGAAAGGGCTGGGGATGGGGAGGGTTTTGGACAGAAACTGAGATTTTTAAACTGAGAGGAAGACTTCTAGATGGGTGTGTTTCAGAGAGACATTAATCAGCAGAGGGGTGAGAAAGTAGATTTCCAATAGTAGAGGAAGATCTACTATTGGAGTGGAGGGCATCACTCCCACAGACTGACTAAAGGAAGAAAAAGAGGGACTAAGTGCAGAGTACAATATCAGGAAATGTTACAGTGGCTGTGGTAAAAGTGAGGCCCTTAAATCTTTAATGAAAGCAACCTGACTGATCTGTTTATTCATATAGCTCACTTTCTCTAATTTCAGTATTCTCACAGGAATCAGCAGTAATATGGAAACCAGCAGAAATGACAGACAGCTGACCCAGAAAAAAAAATGTTTTCAGCTTTATTACACAACATGCTGCATCCAAAACAAAGGCTTCATTAAAAAAGCTGCTTGTGGTTTTTTTGTTGAATCACAAAAGGCACACACCCCAAAAATTTTTGAAAGAGCTGCTATAGACTATGTTCAGCCATCACAAGAGCTTTAGATTTTCTGACTGCAGAGGGCATTTCAGTCCAATGTAGGAGGGACTACAGGCACCAAGCACCCCGCTCTCAGACATGCCATTAGACATTTTACCAATGCTTTAGTGAAGAAAACTGATCAATAGAGTGTATTACCCACAGAACAATGGAGAAGCCACATTTTGCTTGCTTACGGCTTAATTTCCCAGGAGCTATTGATAGTACTAACGTCTCTGTTGATGCAGACAGAGGACGTGGTTGGTCAGGCCATCTGCTCCCTCAGCCCATACATAGTGTGCAGGGCTAACACATCCCTGAGCGTCGCACCCAGGAGCCCTGTGCTCCCCAAAGCAGAGGAGACATGAGCACAGAGTGCCAAACTCTCAGGCACAGAAATACCTTCAATAGTCTGGTCCAAAGGAGCATGGTTTTCTGAGGGAAGTCCAGCAGATGTGGAACACTCCCTCTTCCCCTTCCTTGCCAAACCCATCCATCGCAGGGCTCTGTGGATAGGGCAGAAATGAAAGGGGCCTGAGCAGAAACCCAGACACCTGGGGTTCAACAAAGAGAAGCACAAAGCTCTGCAGTTGGGGATGGAATAACCCTGTGCATCAGTACCAAGTGAGAAGCAAATGGCTTAGCAGCAGCTGAAAATTATGTGTTCTGGTGGACACCAGGCTGAGTAATAGACAGCAGTGTAGTTTCATCCCAAATAAAACAAACCATGTAGCTTGCTGCATTGGGGGAACATGCTCAGTGGATCAAAGGAACTTATGACTCTTCTGCTCAGCAGTGGTCAGACCACACCTGAATTACTGTGTCGAGCTTTAGGCACCCCAGTTCAGAAATGGTGTGGAGAAATGACGGGGAGCCCAGTGGAATACAAAAGGATGGCCTAGGGCCTACAGCAGCTGAGGGAGCTGACCTTGTTTAAATTGGTGAAGGGGGAATGTGGGGTGATCCAGTAGTAGTCAATGACTATTTGATGAGCAATTTGACAAAGATGACATAGCCAAAATCTTCTCACCAGGAGGGTAGTGCAACACTGGGATGAGTCACCCAGAGAGGGTGTGGAGTCTTCATCAGGACTTGGCTGGGCAAAGCCACAGCAGCCCTGACCCAGTGTTGGTGATCATTCTGCTCTGCAGGGGCAGGAGGCTGGACCGGGCAACCTCCAGAGGCCCCTTCCAAGCAACGCTTCTCCAGTTCTGTGATTCTAGGAACCAAGAAAATATAAAAATTAAAAATATATGGTGTGGTTATTCTCCAGACAAAGCAAGTTACATTTCAGAGACTTTGTGTCTCTGTGTTTTGGTAACATTTGGAGGGAGTGGGACTCCATTAAGGGAAAAAGGCTTTTTGAGAGAGAAATTGGCTGAACAACAGACTAGGGCAGGCTCCTGTCACAGAGCAACTGCTCCCTTGAGGAGGGACTAGCACTACAGCATTTGCAACCAGTAAATTGCCTCCCAGCATACCTGGAAGAACATGCATGCCTACCAACACTGGTCTTAGCTACAGAGGAGGAGCCGGTTGGGGAAGCAGTGACAGCACACCAAGATCTCCCTTGAGGAAGGCAGAGCTCTGGGAGATTTGTGGAAGACCTGTGAAGAGCAGAGGTCTCAAATGGAAAAGACAGGCAAAGACTGAAGAAATTCTTGAATCTAGCAAAGCCAAAAAACTTTGCTCATTAGAATAACAATGGGGAATAACCAGTTTAGCAGAATAACAGTGTCAATTCCATAAGCTGAAGGTCAATAAACACAGGACTTGCTCATAAGGGAACAAGACTTCCACAGGATTCACAATGGTATGGTTTGTTGGAGATGCATATAAATGATTGCAAAGAGATGGGTCTCAGGAAATAAGAGTGCATTCAACTCTCATGCAGATGGATTGGAAAGTGAGATCCTGGAAAAGGGCACAAAAACCCCTGCTTGGCTAGCGCTCTCTCGCCTGAAAGAAGAAAATATTCAAAAACCAGAAAATCATTCCTTTTTATTTCTGCCCTTTTCTCTGTTCCCACCTTACCAAGGAGATGACAAATGCTGCTTGAAAGCTGTGGATGTTCTAACCTTTGCATCTTTATGCAGAAAGATAATGTATGTGCATCATGATGTATATGCACAGGCACAACCTTCTCTTCTGAGCCAGTCTATTCAAGATCAGCCCATGGATGTGCAAGTACATTGTAGGAAAAAACATAAAAGGGCAGCAGTGGGTTCCACATTCACTTGCTAGGGTTTGACTCTAAAACTGCAGAGAAGGACATATCCCACTAAACAGAGTAACAGGGGAAAGAACTGACTGATTTAGAGACTGTCATTCTGTCAAGATATTCCGGTGACGAACAAGGAGAATGAAACCTGTGTTGTCCGAGTAGTCACTCAAACCTTAGGGAAAACATACGATGCAAGTCCTGTCTTTCAGTGTTCACAAAATGTAGCAGCTATTCAGATCTGTGCCATGGTGACATGTTTTCCCATTCTTAAATAGGTGGCTTTTCTCTAACGCCAGGTCCTTCAGCCTTCTGCTGACCCCCTACCAGGCTAACCTGTTTTGTAGACAACTGTGCTCTTCTCTTTCTCCTTTTCTGCTAACACTGTCTCTTCATTTGGCTTCTCTGGTTTTCTTCCTAGGCTCATAGAAAGGCTCACAGAAATGGAACTGCTGGCATCTACCAAGATGTGTGCAGACCCCAACAGCACGGAAACAGACACAGCTTTCCCTAGCACTGCAATCCAAAGGACGCTCTGGCACAAAGTTTATCTTTCAAGGACTTTCTCAGAGAAAGCGCATTGCATATGTACTTTGTAGGGATTTCTAGCATAAGTGTCCTTTACTGTAGATATCAAGACAAACCAAAGACCCCGATGCTTTCCCTGCCCTCAGTTTCCACATTAATCTTGAGGACGGCTTGGGGTGCAGTTAGTGTCATCTAGGATTGCTCCTCCCTTGCCTGACCTGTCTAGATCAGAGAGTCACTACATCCTGCAGCCAACTTTCTCTGAACTTGTGCAGTGTTTCTGTTATGGAAAGTCACTCTTTATGGTTTTAAACATTACCTTAGTTTCACTGTTCTTCTCACTGAGGAAGTCCCCCCAAGACAGAGATGTTTGGAAAACTGGTTTCACATTGGAAGGAGCTTTACATGTGAAATGGAGCCATTCATTTTCCCTGAAGTGGGAGAGATGTGACACCAGTCCTCACTTCATAATTCACAGAGGATAAATACATTTTTCCTTCCAGTCACAATTTTTTCAAACTTTCAATATTTGAGTAGCATCAAGGCAAAGGTGGCTGCTTTCACTTATGTCTGGCTTTTCACATTAATTCTTATATTTTAACCTTTAGAAATGTACTGGCTTTGACTCACTTTTAAGGAAGGAGAAAAGAGTTGAGAGAAAGGAGGTTCTGTTTGAACTGACCATTTCATCCAGGACTAATTACAGTCTCTTACAGAAAGCAGTCGGGGGGATGATCTTGCAGTGTTAACCTGCAGAAACTCAACTGACATGACACAGCTTGAACAAATGTTTTGTCAGCTTATGCTCCTTATTGCAGCACAGTGTTTGGCATAAGTGATGGATGAATGTAATAACTGCCACTGTTTCTTCTTACTTCTGTGTCATTAATGTGTTGCTTCTCACTGTTAATAAAATACGCACTAAGCTTTACAATGTAATACTTCAGTGGCACAAAGGCCCTTTCTGTGTGAGGGGATACTATAGGTACCTCTAAGTTTGGATGGAAAAAGAAGTTGCAAGAAAACACCACACCAAAAAGAATACATGCTGAGAATGTAATGAGTGAAAGTTTCCCAAGAACTGATAAGCCCTGGAGGCTAATGGTCCTCTTGAACCTGCAAGAACTGATAAATCCAGGACCAAGAGTTTGCTGCATTTTTTCAAAGTCACATCAGCGTCAAACAGTGGGTTGTGTAAGTCAGACCACATCCAAGAGTGTGGCAGCTGCTATATGCAAAGATTACAAGATTATGTATATGCCTGTTGAAAGAAAGGACCCTCGGAGCAACTTCCCAAAAAAACCTACCTAGAAGCCACCAGGACATCAGTACCACCCTCTGCTTCCTAGTAAATGGCCTCAAAGCTGCTGCTCCAACTGGGAACTGCGTGATAAGTGGTTGTGCAAGTCAACTGTTAGAATGAGTGTGCTGTGTGAATAGTTATTTGCCATTAATAATAACAGCTTTTTTTTATCACTAATAACAGCTTAATGAGTAAAAATTATTCTAAGCAATATTGGCTGTGATCTGTGTCTCTGTCAACTCACTTCCTTATCAGGAAAAAGGGAATTTACAGCATGAAATGGTGGACATTTCATTTCAGTTGCTGAATAACTTCACATAAACAATAATTAGGAAGAAAAAATAAGGCTTTTTTGTTGTTGTTGTTGTACTGAAATCTACTGACGGAACTGGGGAGCTTTATACAAGGACAGTATGGTAGTCGGAAGCCATTTGAAGAGGAGGGGAGTGGAAAGGGAAGGGGAAGAAGTGGGAAGACTGCACTTCCTGAATAAAGACAGATGGTGCCTGTGGTTTCTATTGTAGGTGTGTTCTTGCTTCCTAGGGTGCATTCTCAATTGCACACAGTTTGGTCACCGTCTAACATGTTCATAAAAAACTCTTTCTTGGATTGGTGAACCCACTGATTTCTGTTGGTTATCATAAAGACTCCAGAGCTATTGGGTAATGGAAAGAAATTGAAAAAACAGGGTTCATGTCAACAGTATTGTTTACTTCCACAAATGTAACTTCCTGAGACTTAGTAAAAGAATACATCTTCTCCACATCCTCACAATGCCACCCTATTGTCTACCATATAACACTGAGTTGTGTTCCCATTTATAGCCCAATATATTATTTCGTTCCACATAAGAAAGCCCAGAACATGGAAAGGCAGCCTGGCACCACAGCTTACCCCATCTGTAGCAGCTAGGAAACACAAAGGTCTGGAGAAGTGAGCATTAACAAGTAACTAGACAGAATGAGAGACACAACTATGGTTATTTCTTGAAAGACAAGATGCATCAGGATGTTTTTTACAGCAGCAAAATGATCAAAAACACGACAGCTTCTGCTTACAGGTATTCTGTGTCATGTCACCCTTCTCTTTGTACGAAGTGCCTTCATTCACCAGAAATAGTTGTGTCTGATAAAGATTAAAAGAGAGGATTTAAGGCTCAGAGTGTTGTGTGCATACCATCCTGTCCTGTTCCTCTCTGATCATCCAAAGGGAAAACTCCCAGGCTGCAATCTTTGCAACACTTGCTTCATTCCGCATTGCTCTCTTCAGCCCCTCATTTCCGGTGGTTTTAGTCCATCTCTGTAATATGGAAGGACAGTATACTTGTTTTTCCCTTTTAAAGTTCCAGTTTTGATTCATAAGGTATTTTATTGGGCTGACAGGAAGGTGATCTCAATTCCTCCAAAATAAACACCCAGCAAATTAATTTTCGCTCTTTCTCTACCTATTCCTGCATAACACTGAAAAAGCATATGGAAGATAACAAATCCATACATGTTCATAGTTCTGCTCATACCCAAACGGAATGGCAAAACTTCCTAGGACCATGGCTAAACAAATCCTTTGTTTTGCAACAACAATGGATCCAAAAGGTCATGTATTCATATTTACTTCTGAGCTATGAGTCTCTGCCTTTCTGACAGCTCCTGTATCTCCTCTGGGAGCTGCAATGTAAGCCAAGACACCGTCAGTTCAATATTATGGGACTTACCTGGTCAGTGGGTACAGTCACCCCACAATGGATGGATGGCTTGGCTCAGAATGGCTTATTCCTAATGCAACTTCTGCTGGAGAGCTTCAGAGTGAGAGAAGGTCTGGAGGCCATACCCATATTACTTGCATTTTTCCACCAGTTGGGGTAGCCCCACTCACCCAGCACCTCAGATAAGGGGGATCTGTACATTTTCATATATGAATGGTAGAGAAAGGCTCATATTCTCCCAGCTGCCCCTCCACATCCAGATGACTGACCCAAACAATGCACCCAGTCGCTGCCCCTCATGTAGACTTTCCTGTATTTATGAATTTATTCCCACTCCTGTCCTTGAATATATTTACTTTATTTATAAGACTATAATTAAGGCTCTCCTGTGATTGTGTATGCCCAGCAAACTAGAGTAGAATTCTGAAGAAAGACTGCAAAATACCATCTAAAGAATCAGATAATCTCAGTCAAGGGATCTTTTTAGGATTAAACATGAAAAGAAATAAAGTAATGCAGTATCCACTGCACTATCTATACTGCATTAAATTCAACTTATTTTATCCTGCTTTATATCGTCAGTGTTCTGCATGCTGCAGAGTTTCGTTCTGCAAATGCAGAACTGCACATTCGAAGTTGAAAGTGAAGGGGAGAAAACCAGAGCTTTTAGCACCAAAGGCCCTCAGAAAAGTCCAGGGAAATGATTTAGGATTAAGACATAACTATATTAACTGGACATTTCTGCTAAATTGATTAGCAGTGAAATTAGCTACGTTAGCCTTTCCCAACTTTAGGTTTGAAATTGACCCAAAAGATTAATTTGGGCAATTCATACATCTTAGAGCTATTGCTACTGCTGCTCTCTGATTGCTGCCTACAGGAGCTATCACCACACCAGTCAGACATTGTTCATGTTTTTGTTTTGTTTTGTTTTGTTTTGTTTTAAAAAAAAGCTCTCCGTACAGCTACAGGGGCTAGAATCACTGGGCTTGATTCAGCCATGCAGACCTAGACAAAGTAAATGGTAAAAATCGCCTCTTGCTCATCTTGGGGGTGGCTGTTTCTGGCAGCAGGGGAAATATTTTGTAACTGCACGGGAGGCAATCACGGCCGACAGTTGTGATTTCCTGCCCTGCCATACATTTTGGCAGTGACTCACTGTGGATTGTGTGCTGCTGAATGCAGCCCCTGAATGATGAAGTAACTCCTTTTCCCTCTCCCAGAAAGGACCATTGTCCAGTATAAAATGTACCCAGCTGCACGCCCAGCGATGGAGCCAATGCTAACATTTTGAATTGCACGTGGTCTTCCTTGACACAGTGTTGTCCACCCATTTGAAGCTCAGATCCCCAAGGCAGTTCATCCCAAGGTTATGACTACTGATTAACAGTAATAACTATTTTTATTTAGGATATTAAATACACCCTCACAAAACTGGCAACCATTAGAGGTTTGCTCACTGAACATAGCAAGTAAAATGCATGAACTGACATGGATCAATATGAGTTTATCATACCAAGCACTAATGCAAAGACACAAAGCCTTGTGCAGGTGCATCATACATAGGCAGGGGAGACTTGCCTTGCTTTCCAGAGACCCTTAGTGGTCTGCTAGTGAGAAACTAAATAACTCTTTGGAGCTCCCTTGGGCTGACGTCCACCGAAAGCCGATGAATCTGGGCAGGGAAATGGAAGTGTAAAGGCAGTCAGAGCCAGCTCACAGCTCAAGGTGGGAACCCAATGTTATCTGACTCAGCATGAAAGCTCCATCCTCCGCTGCTAACATCTACAGCCACAACAGTCAGTGCACACCAACAATAAATCAGTAGAACTTATCTCAGAGCTCATGAGATGCCATCATGGAGGATCAAGATGGGAGGTCCCTGTGTGAATTCCCTAGTGACCCTCACTTTTGACCTCAGAACAGCAACAGGAGCTAACTTTGAATAACAACTAGCTGTACCTGTTCTGAGCAGCACCTTTTGCTGTGGCTGATGAAAGCAAACATGTCTTCTATGTTCTTTTGCATTTAACAGGATACATAAATACCCCCAGTATTTATCACAGCCTTCACTTCCTTGCTGTGACTCTGTTATCTAGTGAAATGTCCACGCCCTAACGCACATCGGTCAGAACTGTGAGCTTTTCCTGCCTCTCCAGATCACAATGCTAATACAGTTCATGTCTTATGAAGTGTTCACTACAAAATGTTCATCGTCTTTTGAAGAACCCTGTCATCTTTTTTGGAGAAAGAAAACTCAGATAACTCCTCGGCCCAGGTATTCCCTACAGCAGCACTTTGCTCACATTCCTAAATCAAAGAGTATTCTAAAGCAAAACAGATTTGTGTTGCGTATTAGCTTCACAAGAAACATCACGTGAGCTTGGAGCTCAGGCCAGTAATCATGAAGTTTGGATGCAAAAAGTATTTTACAATATTATTCAAACATAATAAATACCTCAGGCAAGCTTTTCAAATCTGTCAACAGACTAAAAAAATTATGTCCCATCAGAAGCTGCTGAAAATGTTACCCCTGTCATCATTGCACCTGAGGAACAGTAATTGTTTCTCGAACTCGGAGCCACAGGAAACACAGCGACAAGCCATATCTACATTCATCACTGCCCTCCACATACAGGGTAGCATCATCCATTCCTCTCCCACCTTGACAATTTTAATGATGCTCTCCAGGAAATTCTGGGAAATAGAAAGCAATCCCTATCTCTCACACAGGACACCATACCAAAAACCTCTGGTAGCAACAGAGCTAGAAGATCAGTAAAGCTCTATTAAAAGGAAAATTGTGACAAAATCTTAGCTGTGTTGCTGCCACTTCTGTTTTATGTAGATATGTGTCCAGTTCAGCTGGAGCAACCTTAAAGAGACATTAGAATACATTAAAGTCATTAAAAACAATTCATCAAAATTGTAGAAGATCAAAAAGCTGGTGGTGACAGATGAAGTTCAGGTTGAGGCAGGAATGTGTCTCCATCTACTCCACTACCATGAATCAGCACAGCTCCTCTCAGTGTTGCTCAGCACCTGCAGCAATTTGATTCTTGATGTCAGGCTGAATTGTCTGGATGGCTGTCGCTGGGGATGGTGGTGCTACTTGTTGGCTACTTTTGAAGTGGTGAATGGAAGAAGCCACCAATAACTGCCACATGAATTATCAATTTTGTCCCTAAATTGCTCAGCTTAGCTCTCTTGCAATCACACTGTCTGCAGTGGTACAGATAGGGGAGAAGACTATAATCTGTTATTATGAATTTTAATGTAATGCTTTATATTTATACCCAAGCTATATTCCATAAAACTGAAATGAATTTCTAATGCTGTATTATTTGCTATTTTCCATTCTGGTTGCCATTTCATTCAGATTTTCTTTAATAATGTATTTTTATAGGCCTGTACCTCTGCAACTCTCCTCTGCCAGCTCAAGTCTTCTGCTAACAGTAGCAATGCTTCACAAAGCCCTGTGATTTGAAGTGACCTTGGGACTACCCTTTTCCCTGTTCTCCCCAGGCTGGTAAAAATCATAGCATTAGCTGAAAGCAGCCCCGAATTTCCTGGCTTTTGTTAGCTTATCTAGGATTCTCCTGACATGCATTTTTGATGTTTAATTTCTTTTGTATTTGGCCACCTCTTTAAACTAAAAGGGGAGCGAGGCACCCCTTCCCAAACATCTGCCAGAAGCATCAGCAACCACCTGCACACCGACAGAAAGCGTCTCACCACTGAACCTCCCAATCAGCATAACCCTCACCTCATCAGCACAGTTGTCACGTACCTCCAATCTCTGCAACGGTGCACAGATGAGGCTGCTAAAGGTTGCAAAGCGAGGCAAGTTTCTTGAAAGGACCCTGCTGCTGACTCCCCGCCTCATGACTGGCATGCTGATGATACTGTGTGTCAAGTGTCATTTCCTTGCCTCCCTCCCCAGGCAGGTACCCTTCTAGCTCATGGAATAGAGCCTTTCACAAATTAAGAGCAACAAGCCCTCCATGCCGTCGTCTCGTCGTCTTCCTGGGACTCGCCACTTCAATTAAGCCCTGGAATTGTTCTTCCTGTTATTGCCTGGCATCCCTCCCTCTGTGGCGGTGCTTTTCCCCCATCCACCCCCCACATCTTCTCCTTCTTCGTTTTACAGCAGCAGAACTGTGTGCTAACGAGGGAAAACTTCTTCCAGCCCCAGATGCCTCACCCTGCTGACATCCCTGAGTACGAGGCCGTGTTCGTCTTGTACACTCGCAAGGAGTGGAAAAAGCTTTCGGCCAGGTGGGCCTTGCAGCTGCTTTGCCGTATCAGCTAATACTGTTTAACATGTCCCCTTTGTAGTCGAATGCTGAGTTAACTTTTCCAAGTAGCATATGGACAAATGCTTGTTCAGGTTTGTATCATCACATACATACCCAGGATAACCAACCTCCTAATTTGGCCTGCTATGTCAACGGGGTCTATTCATTTACTAAAGGACTGGAGAAGACGACACCAAAATAAATTACTGAAATACGGTTTGACGTGGTATAAATTAAGGAAGGCCGCTGTCTGTTTAGTGGTGACTCAGCAAGCAAACTAACCTTCCTGGCTTGACCTCACACAATAGCGAGTGCATATAAGCAGTTTTAAAGCCAAACAAACACAAAACAAACATACAGAGAACTTTCTGAAATGTTTCCGAAGCTGGTCCCAGGGCTTTGAAAACACCAGTTTCAAGACATAATTTACTGTCTACCACCACAACAAAACAAATACCACAGATTAAAGCAAAATACGTTTGTGAGTCTACAAAATACAGAAATAATGCACATGGAAAATGGAAATCTTCCTAACCATCTGGAACCTAAGTATTTGCCATCAATATTAGATCCAGCAGCACTGTAGCTAGTTAGCATTTTGTCACTGATTTCAGTGAGGCCAGGAATCACAGACAGCCACAAGTGTTTGGAAATGGAAGCGCAGCGCTGGATAAGCGGAAAAACTCACTTCCAGCAGTTGTGAAGCTAGGGGTGTGCAGCTGGCGGAGTGATTTTATTTCTTTGCATGTGAGATAGTAGGAGAGGGGAGGGAGAATAAAAAAAGATTTTTTCCCTTGGTGTTCCTCTTTAATTGCTTTGGATAATTCTAAAACTCCTAAGAGAATATTGTAATCATATGTTATGTAAGATATATGCCTAAGCAAGCCAGATCAGGAGTTGAAAGTTAGGAACTCACTGCTTAAAAGATATTATTTTGTACCCTTTCATGCAAAAATCTGCATTTCATGCAAAACACAAACTAATATCTCTTCATTATGCACCATGTGGGCAGCACAAGTAGGTGCATTGTTCCCTTACACGGATCTGCCAGCGGGAATGGCCTGCATTTAACAAAGATCATGAGTGTTACTGAAGTATTAGTGTAGGCTCATATCTCATAGACTGCAAAAGTTTTCCTGAGAGGCAGGTGGCTTTTCCCCAGAGTTCCTCCAAATCCATCCAAAGTTTGTTAAAACATCTCAAAAGTTCCCTCCTTCTCATTCCCTTAGCTACGAGACCAGTAGTTGGTCTTCTAAGGCTACATGGATGGTAACTGCAGGCTCTGATTAGTATGGGGAAATAAAGCCGCTGAAAAATCTAAAATAACCCATGCCTACACCTTGCAAGTGAGTTTTTTACCAGGTGGGAAGGTGGCAGCCTGGAATCTGGGTACATTCTCAGTACAATCTAGTTTTGATGCTCACTGCAGGATTCAGCAGCAAGTGGGAGTAGAGATCATTGAGTCACTATTCCCCCCAGCTACCTCATCAGGAAGCTGCATGCCTCTTCTAGGGCCTGCATCACATCTACCAGCTCTTGGCTGGTGTTTTGGATACCCTAGAAAGTCTCAAATGGCATTACCTGCCTGTGGTTAGGCGGCACCATCATACCCTCTGATTCACTCCTTGACCAGAGATGGCCACAAAGAGAATCAGGAAAATCTTTTCTCCAGGCCCTTTTTGCAACTTCTCAACCAAAAGGAAATCCACATCAAAATGGGAGGCAGAAAATTTCTTTGAAGATTGTCTACTGACCAGACACCAAAAAGCTCCACAACACTAAATTAAATACTACATAGATTAGTTTCCACTCTTAAATCATTTCCTTAAAAGCAGCCTAAGTGTTTACAATGAAGCAATATTATAGTGACGTGAAGTCAGATGTGACTCAAGTAAGACCATATAGTCTTTTCAATATTTGTGCATCACACAATCTTTTCAATATATATTGCAAGTGGTAGATGTGTGGTAGATGACACACTGGCTCCAAAAACACACTGCGGCACAGAGAGGGCAGCCCCACAGTGGGTTGCACATGTGCTTTCAAGGAACATTTCCGTGGTAGAGCACAATAGCCACAAAGACTAAAAAGGTATGGGAGAAGAGCCTGTGGGAGAGAGTCAAATACAGAGGGGAGAAACGCGAGGCATGCTGAAAGGAGGGATGTGAGCGTGTGCAGTGAGTGTGAAGGTGATAGAGAAAGACACTGTCTCTATGCAGCCTCTCTGCAAGCAGCTGCAGGCAGGCAGACCTGGTGCTCCTGCGAAGTGCTGCTGTGGTCCATAAGCTCGGCACAAATCCTGGGGCCCTCCCACCTACTGCAAGCAGCTTGCAATGCTCAGGTGATGAGAACGCCTTCCTCTGCAAGGGGGGAGTGAGGGACAGGTTAGGAAATGAAAGGACAGAGATAGAGACAGGTGGGGTGTCACTAGGACAAGGTGTTTGAAATGGACACGGCAGGTAGAAAAACATTGCTGGCAGGAATCCCAAAGTGGAGAAATGCAGTCTACGTTTAGGGAGGAGAGAGAGACAATTTTGCATTGCATTGCAATGAGTCCGAGGGAGGGAAAGAAAGATCGAGGAAGTTATATCTCGCAGGGGAGAATCAAAACATAGGGTAAGCAGTGAAGCCATACAGAAAGAGAGGAAGGGTCAAATATTAGATGTGGGGGGGTGGAGAGAGGAACAGCATGAACTCTTGTAAAGAGTTGTAATAATCAAAACATTGGCAGGCCATTAACTAGGCAGCCCTGCTGGGTGCCCAGATAATACAGTTGATTTTAATTGCTGATGTGTGCATTTTATGTCATTTGCCTGATTCACAGCCCTTTTATGACCTTTGCGTTTGACCACAAATCAACAGTCAGTCATAAAGCATCACACAAATGACCTCCTCCCCAAACAGGCTGTGCTATTTTTATTGATATTCAATATTTAGATTTTAATGGAGATAGATGGATAGGCATAAGGAGAGGAGCAAGATGGGGCACAGAGAAACTGATTTGAAATAAACAGGTTGACAAAACATAAAGGCAGGAGGCAAGAGACACATGAATAGTCAGGGAGGTGCCTGCCACCAAGGTAGGCAGATATCATCCGGAGGCAGACTACTTGAGAAAGGCTGACAAATGACAAAACTATCAGGCAACAGAGAAATATGAGTATGAAATGGGAAAAGAAGGACCAAAGAGTCCAAAAAGAAATATAATTTCATACACAAATCCTGTTATTTCACTTTCCCCCTTCCTCTACCCCACCACTCTGCTCCTTCCCACCTCTCCCCGTTTGCAAGTAGTGTGATATAAAAGGTTTGATTTCAGTACTAGCATGCTACCTTTTTTCAGATGTAGCATTGTTAGCTGGAGGTCTACCAGAGGATGCATATTGCTTCTCTCCCACCTGCTGTTCATTTCATAAACTGCAATCAGTACACAATCAGTCAATACCTTTCTTGTTTATTATGTGGTGCAGCAGGAGATTTCATTAGACCTTTAAAACACTGGACCAAATGCCACACACCCTAAGTTGTGCCAGTGGGTGAGACAGGACTCTGTGCAGCACCTGCAACCCTTTTGTCCGCACATCTCACAGACTGGTTTCTTTCTCATGCGTATACCTTTGAATTGCATTGCTTTGAATTCTTTCACATTGCCTTGAATTTCTGTTCCCATACTCACTGATGACTCACTTGTTAGTGTATGCTCATCCAAGAAGCTATTATAGAGACCAAAACTAGCATCCATTTCTGTAGAACAGGAACAAATGACTATTGCATGGCACAGGAAGTAGATATTTGCTCTTGTCAAGGAGGAGGAATCTCACGCCAAGACTAGACTGCTTTGGATACAGGGCCAAAGCTGAGGGGCTGCCTACCACTGATACCAGCTGATGCTTCCAGCCTAGTCTAGAAACATCCACACCTTCATTTGCATGTGCGTGTCTGCATGGTTAAGTTCCTTAGATGTTTACTCTTCAAAGCCTGGCAAGCATCAGCTTTGTGGAGCACATGCGTTTGCTCCACAGATCTTTGCCCATTTTAGAGAGAGAATCATTTGCCAGTTGTTAATTTCACTCCCCGCAGATGTGAAATTATGACTTCGGCTGTAAGGTGGCAGACTCAGGTCCCCACCAATGACTCATACTGTCTTTCTGCGTGAATGTACGAAGTTTATGTGCTTGTCAGTGACATCTCTAAGTGACCATGCTCCCCAAAGTCAGAAATAAAATCTGAGAAATATCCTTCAAACATTTGCAGCTAGCAAATAGTATATGACCCACTAGCAACGTCTGTATTGCAGTCTTTTCTCATGGATAATAGAAGAAAAGGCAGTAACTGGTCCCTGACATTCATGGGGCTCATGTGGTTGAGATCTGAACTGGAGATCTAAATGAATACTGATCCAAAGGACTCAGTAAGGCTTAATGTGATTTGATTTCAATCTTCCAGGATTTTTTTAAAGAATTACATTCAAAAAGTTGCATTGCTCAACCAAACACTTTAAACAAACAGAAGAGTCAGAACAAAAGCGACCCATGAAACTATAATTCTGTCTATCTCCTTATTCATGCATAGCTTTTATTATGCAATCACATAGTCTGATCTATAAGCTTTCTCTGTAGAGGACGAGAAGACTAAGCACACACTACAGTGAAAGCAGGTTGCAAGCACTACCTTTAGTCAGACTTTTCCAGCCTTGGTCCTCCTTTGATGTAAGATGATGTGCTTGCACTGGACTGTGGGCAGGTTTGCTGACAAAGACCATGCCTGCCTCTGATCCCACAGCACCCTGCGTTCCCTTATCTACTGTGAAGTGTGGCAGTGCACTAACCTCCCCTGTTGTGGGGAAAACAAGAATGAGTAAACATTATACAACCTTCTTGGTTAGTATGAAATGGCTCATCAGGAGCTGGATCAAACTACCTAGTTAATGCCTTAGCAAAGACAACACAGTGTTGCTGACCCGACTTCAGCTTTGCATGACAGGGAGTCAAATAGTGTGGAACAGAGATACCACATATAAGGGTGGGTGAGGACTGATATAAGCATGGAAAGAGTAGCACGGAGATGAGGAAGAACATACCACTTGCATTTTTTCACGTGAGAAAGTTGTTAGTTCAGGCAGGGTGGTGGACATTATCAGGATGTTCATCTGAGGTCATTGGTCTCCATTCCCTTTCCCACTGAGGTGCATAAATGGGTGGGTGGGGAACAGGAAAATCTATGTACTAGACAAAGACACACCTAGAGCCAGAACTAAACCAGCACAGCCATCCATTACTGGTACAGACCATGAGTAGACCGTACCCCTTCTTTCAGGAGAAAGAGCTGCTACAGAACCTCTTTTCTATGAGGTGTTCTCAGCTTCCATCAAGTCTGAGCATTTACAGATCATTGTGACCCTGAAAAAGAAACCCACGTTGCTTCTGAAGAGGATCAGATTTGGCCTCATCCTCATTTGTGAGCAAATAGGACAGTAAGCTATACCAAATTTGTAAAAGGAGATCCAGAAAGTGAACCTATTTACATCAAAACTTATACTTTCACAGACAGCCCTTTATTTAGAGGCACTTCCAGAAGACAGTGAAAAGGTTATTTAGAGGATCTTGCTTTCTGTTGGCAAAGCGTTCCAGAGAAACCTCTGAGATGGAGATAACAGCTGAGAAAAACACCTGAAGAGTCTGTCTGAAGTGCTAAAACCTAATTTGTAGCACCCAGGAGTTTGCAACCTGGTCACCCTGTGACAGCTTGCACTCTCCAAGAGCTTGTGCACAAAAATGGCATCCTGTAGCCTACCCGGCACTGAAGGTCACCTCTGTAGAACAGCAAGCTGTTACCCATGAAGGTACAGAGCAGGTCTCCTCGGAAAAATAAGCTAGTGAAAAAGGGTCAACCTGCCCTACTCACAAGGCCAGCCACTCTGCTTCCCAGGTGAGCTTGGAAACTGTGTGCGAGGAATTGACCTGCATGGCTGAAGCCTGGCCTACCACAAATGCCCTGCAAATCCATTTCACAGACAGGAATGCTGAGCCAATGCAGGGAATACGCATGGATGACTGGTAAGGATCTGAGGTGAGAACGTAAAAGCTTCTCCATTACAGTGAGGACAAATCAAGCCAATGTCAAAAAGCTGGTTCCTTAACTCCTTTCATGTAGAGTTTTTCAGAAAAAAGGAAAAGCCAAACAGAGGCACATCTGCCAGGGTAGAGTGAAGATCAGAAGGGAAAGGAAAGGCTCCTCAGTTTGAGGTTTTCCCCCATTTTATCTCTGTTCCAGGGGGCTAGACTCAGAAGAGCCAGCCTCTTGGCCGCCAAAACTGAAAATAATTTGGGCATGGAGATTTCGTAGGAAGGTACTTCTCAAGACAAAAATCTTTCCCTCCACATTCATTCATCTTGGCTCAGGAGACAATTTTCATTTTTAAAACCAAAGTGTTTCCACAAAATAGTGTCAGTTAGCTTTTAAAGGCCAGTCTTTCCTTCATCACTGCAGTACCTATATCACCATGAGAAATGGAGACACCTGGGGTGATCAAAACCAAAAGAAGCAGGAGCAGTTCACATTAAAGCTCCCCCTCCCAAAGAGAAATGGACCAAACAACTCCATAAAGCCTCCCAGAGCCCAGCACGGTGCTCAGCGCATATCCTGGTTCTGCAGAGCCATCCCGGCCCAGTGAGACTGTAACGACAACCAGCTCCAGGGACAATCTCAGACACCTGAGCAGTTACTGAAGCAGCTGCGAGGACCACGGCCAGTCCCCTGCTGTCTCAGCCTCTCTGAACTAGCATTCAAACCCCCTTGCCCGAGAGCATACCGCCAGGAGTGGGTCTGTACAAGCCAGGCACAGAAGTTACTCACGTGAGCTGTGCCCTCAGGATTCAGACCAGATACAGGATGATCTGTGGCAGGACCCAGCCTTCACAGGGTCAAAAGTGTGAACAATTTCCGAGTCAAACAGATGAAGATCAAGCAGCAATCGGTCACAGCTGTATGACTGCCACACTTCAAGCTAGATAACAAGGTCCTTTCTTGCTGTGAAATAGTACTTACTATATTCAGGAGTAGGGTCTGACAGTGAAGAAGGAAATGCCATCTACAGCTTACTGGCTTTTTAATATTACATATGCATGGCGGGAACCAGTATGTAGTGAAGAACACTAGCCCCAAGGTGCAGACAGCTCTGAGAAGGAGACCGAGCACACAAAACAAGGAGGCAGATATATGTTGCCGTTACCGTTAGGAGTGAGTTACTACTGCTATTCGCTATTTGCATAAAAAACAAGTGCCAGGAGCCCAGCTACCACCCACATCTGACTTTACTGACTAATCTGTGCCTGCAATATTGTATGGCATTTATGAAATAAATGAAATACAGTTATAGTTACACTCCACAACAGTTTTGAAGTTGTTTTTCTTGAGTAGCAGCACACTCACAAGGGTTGATATTCAGTTGAGGTCCTCTGCAGCAATCATTTTTGCAAATTCATAATGCATTCCAGGAAAAATCCCAGACCAATTTTATATTTTTGAGAGCTAGAGGAGAAGTCTGCAGAGGGTGAGATGCTGAGAGCTGCTAGTCCAGAGTCTGGAAGTGCCATCAATAGAAAGAACAGGAGATGGGAATTTGCGAATGACAGATACTTTCATATCATCCTCTACAGAGAGCTCTAGATTTCCCCCTGAACACAGAAGAAATGGGGTCTCCAGGTCAGGGCAATAGCCGAAGGTGCTGGAGGTAGGAGGCAGAGCTAGAAAGCTTCCCAGATGGGTTTCTGCTGCAAAGGAGACCCGGGGCTGGCATGCTTCTCTTTGAAAATAGTGTGAGGACATAGTGAACCACTGTTCCCCCCCGAAAAGGAAGTGTTTAACTCTGCAGATAACTAGACGAAGAAAATGGAGGAAGGGGCTAGAAGTTAGGTTTCCCCATCCTCTTTATAAGGAGACTTTTTTGAACTTTCAGAAGGTGAATGTATGTTATTATATCAGGGATGTAAAAGGGATCTTAGTTTTCCTCAACTCATTTTCAGTCCCTGGAAAGTTTTGCATACAGACCTAGCTAATTTGCCAAGTGCTCTGGGAGCACATGGCTCCCTGCTTTGTGAGACATTTCAGTATGGAGAAACTTGCTCCTTTCCGAATGATGCACTTCTTGTTTCCCTCACGTGCACCAGAAAAGGGAACTTCTCCCTAGAGATCACTTCCTCTGGCATGTTTCTAACGTAGTTGACGGACGGGTGCCAAAGTAGTTTGTTGTGCATAAGTCATGTACAGGTACAACTCTTCAATTAAGACCTGGTTGCAACACTGCTCATTTCAGTGTCAGGCATAAGTAACCTACATAGGAATGTCCAGGGACATGAGTTGGGGGTGATTAAAGTTCAAATTAAAATCTTTCAGAGACTTTATCAAAACTGGAATAACAGTAAAGAAAATTCATGACAGATGGTTAGTATTGTGCTATGCAGTATAATGTTAACCACTGGAAACAAAGTAAATCAGAACTAAACATACATTGGACTTATTCCTTCCAGCATGCTTAGGGAAAGTAGTGTTGTAGACTTACAAAGCCTTTACATGTGCAAACAGTTTGGAGAGAACACATATGGATACACATATGGATGTGTGTGTCCTTTGAGTTGGGGAGAAGAATGAGCAATGAAAATTGCACTCTTGATCTTCCCTTCACTTGCAATAGAAAACCCATATTTTCTGGTCTGTATCTTTACACCAACAAGAAAGCAGAACTATGCATGATTACTCTGAGAGCCACCACACCTTTTTGTCCAGAGGGTACATATATCGTGATATATACAGCTATATATCGCATTTTTCTCTCACTCTCTCACTGCCCTCATTGAAGTCAATAGCAAATTTATCATCAAGAATTTGCTTAAGCCTTCATTAGTGTATTGCAAGAAATGCATGTGGACATGAACCTTTCTTTTTTTTAAACCAAGCTGCCTACAAAGATTTCTTGTTCCTAGATAACATCTGTATAGCTTTCTGCTATCAAAAGGCTGAGACAACTATTGTTGACAGCAGTGTATTACACAAAGTACAATAATGATGTGCTAGAAGTGAGGTTTGCTTCCACAACCATTGAAATAAGGAGGAAAAACAAAACATACATTAGGATGGGAACCTTTCTGCAGTCTTCTACTACAACTTTGCTTTCCCCATCTTATTCCCTACTGTAAACCTGGCTCATATAGAGTCTTGATATTTATGTCTTGATGTATCTACCAACAGTAGTGCTGATTAAACTGTTAATATTTGAATTTATAATAATAGCAATGTGGGCAAGATTTAAGGGGTTAGTATAACTGCAAGAGGATACCACTTACCTTTCCACACTAACAGCAAGAGTCAGCATAAATATGCTCAGAGGTACCCTACAGCAATGAAAATCTAAATTCAGCCAGGACTACTTGTGCTTTTCTAACATGTAGTTCCTAATGGAAGTTCTAATTCACAGTATGATCAATTCCTATTAAAAATAGGTTAACCAAACACAGGAAAAATAGCTTCATTTTAGGCACTAGGCAAACACATAATTCTCTCTTTCCTCTCAGGCCTCTAGACTGTATATCTCCAAACAATACCTACACTTAGAATTGAAAACATAGCAGACATATTCTTGAATTGTCAGAATATGGTTCCAAAGAAGTGCTTTCAAGATTGGAAATGATGGTACATTCCACTTACAGTTGTGAGACAAGTTAATTAGACAGATGCAATAAACTACATAGTAATTTCAAAGTAACTCCACTGGAAATGATGGTAATTACATAGTCATTGAAGTAAAAAGGTCCTAAATAGAAAAACACAGCTCAAATGCCTATGTACATGTAGATACTTTAACCTCGGCTTCTTTTTTTTCCCTCTAACAGTTCAAAATACTGAGTAACCACCTACCCTGTGTGCACATTTCTTGGCAATTCCTGGCTCCGTTTGAAGTATTGTATCATTTTGTGAGACTCTCTGAAAGCAGTCATACGCTTAAGGGCTTTGCTGGAATGGAGCTATAGCATTTGACAGAGTGCATGACTGAGCCCTTAGCCATTTCATCTCCACTGAATGGTACCACTCCATTAAACCTCATTTCTGGCTAGAGGACAGAAGCACAGCCAAAAGGAAAAAAAAAAAAAATTTGGAGGAACAGCTCATATGCAAGGTGCTTTCTTGCTCAGAATGCCATGCCAAGTTTCGAGTATGCTTTGCGTTGGGTCTTGGGCCAAAAAACTTGGTTTCTGGTCCCTGTCTTCACTTATGCCAATATAATGTCTATTAACTTCACTGGAGTTAACCCCAGTGTAAATGACATGAGAATGAAGCTCTAGAGCTCTATTTGTTTCTAAAGGACGTCTGTATGCTTGAAAATAAAGGAAAGTATACACAGAAATACTGAGAAGTCCTTTTTGAACACTAAAACTAGCCCTTGCTGGAGTGGGAAAAGTAGATCACTGATATCTGGAGCGCAGACACACCATCTCTCCCACTCAGGATTGAAAGGGCTTCCCCGAGGCACAGTGGCGGGAGAGTGGAGTCAGTGACCATCACTCATCCCAGTCTATGGCCAACACCATCTTCCGCAAGAAACAACAAGATGAAGCCAAAAGGCCCAGTGGCAAAGGCTGGGACTGTCCCTTCATGATGGTCTCCATGAGCAGCCATGCAGTGCCTGAAGTAAAACACTTCTTAAACTCCCCTGAAGACAAAGTGCATTGTGAAGAGTACATGGAGACTGCTACAGCCCTTGAGGACAATGGAAAAGCTCCAGGGAGGAGTGACATGCAGTGTCCCAGATATGCCGTGCAAGAAGGGAATGGTTTGACTCCTCATGTGCAGTCAGGTACAAGCTGGAGGGAAAAAAAATCCTTCAAACACTCAAACGTGTATTCATGTATTACCCCCGCCGCATAGAGATTTCATTGTGTGACTCACGAAACGTGCCATTTTAAAACCTCAGAGGATAAGTTGTCAGAATATATTGTGCTTTAAAACCTTTCTTTGGGCTCTCATTTAAATCTTTAAAAGACTTTGTGAGTTATTTTTTCGCATTCATGTTGGTTTTAATATCACGGAGATGAATGTGCCTTTCCTCTTGAGAGTTAAGCGCTTAAAATATTCTAGATAAACAAAATGTGAGGCATGAATTGTGAAAATGACAACCGTTCCTTATGGCCCTCTATATGCACAGCAGGTCCAAGTCTCACAGACCCTTCAGACTTCCATCTCCTCCTTTGGTGGTTACAGCTTAACACCGCACTGCTAATAAAAGGTAAATGAGTTCCCGCAGCAGAATAAGTATCAAGTATGTGAAGCTTTTGTGAATGTGGATGCTGCTCTTACCATTATGCACAATTAGAGGGCTTTGAAAGTGTGTTGCCTGACTTTCTGTTCCTTGGTAACTGTGCCCTTAATTCTTTCTCTAAGAGGTCACAGAAATGTCAGAAAATCCTTTTTGTTGGCTGAGGGGGAAAGACGAATGCCCCCGTCAGAACAGCAGCATATAGATTCATTAAAAGAACTTCATGTCTTCCATTAGCAGATAGAAATAGTATTATTATTTGCCTAGCACTACAAAGCTGCGCAATTTCCAAGCGGTGCCAACTACATAACGTGCTTACTGTGCCAAAGATCTTAGGAACTGCAAACACACTGATGAAATTTGGCATCATACAGGTCAATATAACTCATGGATACACTGACAAATAGCCATTATTGGCCTGATGCAGAGCCTGGTGGAGTCAATGGAAAAACACACTAAAACAGCTATGGTACTGTGAAAGTTTTAAGGAATTTCTGAGATTGGAAGCTTTGCAAACATCTCCTGGCACAAGAAAAAATATGAATTTAGAAGGAAGCTAATGAGACAGGAGACAAAATTCTCTTCTCCAAAGAGATCCAAGTTGCAGTTTCTGCAGCCCGGGAAACACTAAACAGCTTTCACTGAGGGAGAACAAATTAAGTGATGTCTGTGAGGAAAGAGCTTGGCTATTTTTACCTGCATTTTAAGGAACAGGACTTTGGAAGTATATCTCATCGTCAGCAAATTCCCAGATCTTTCTACTTTGAGACAGGTTTAGTAATACACACTCCATGTTATACACTATTCCCCACAAATGGATGCTGTCAAAAAAACCTACTTCCCTTCAACTTGAGCAGTGTGCTCAAGTTTATGAAATGCAGTTTAGATTAAATGAATGCCCCTGAGATTAAATGAATGCATTTCAACAGGGATGCAATATGCAGGTGTTCACCACTGACCATCAATCATTTTCTTGCAGAGCTGGAGGCTTCCTGCAGTTGTCACTATAATCATTCTGCAAGAATTTGCAATCATTTTCTAAAAGCATGTTTAGGAGGAAAGAAGGGCAGACAATACATTCTGCGCTTAAGAAACTGGGTCCATATCATCATAAAAATAAAGCACATTTCCCTGTTGAAACAGCCTGCCCCATTTGTGAAACAGCACACCTATACAACCTTTAGACCCCTCCATAGGACAATCTCATGGTTGTGGGCAGGGCAGAAAGCAGAAACTCTCGGTCCCAGCCTGGCTTTGGCCACAAACTCACTGCACAATATTAAATAAATTGAACTCAGGCCATCACCTAGTGAGGGCAGACGTATTGATGGAAAACTAGAACTTCATTTGTAATGTGTTGCCAGAAGAAGACAAACTTGATTTTTCCTTATGATCTTCCACTGGAAGGACTTGTTCAGGTTAGAACTATCAAAAGGATATCAGTACCTACAAATCCGTTACTGACAGTAAATAATTCTGTAGTACAAATCACTATCACTAAAACAAAAAATCACAAATCACTAAAAGAAGTAGGTCTTTAAAGTAAGGGGAAGAAGAAAATGCAATCAAGCTACAATAATGCCTGTTGTTCTTTAAGTACATATGTGTATTTCAGTCACTACTTTCTTTTCAGAGTTTTGAGGTAAATTCATGAGATCATATCATTTGGATGCTATGATTTGTTTATATACAGAGAGAGTTAATGTGGATGCAAGAAATCACATCAATAAAGATTTCATGCATACCCAAAATAAAGGAGTAGCACAGGCTACTCTAAGAAACACATATTGGCAAAATCCAGCAAAACTCTGTGAAGATGCTTGTACCATTATTCTGGTCCACAGACTAACAAGGATTCTGAAGCACTTCGATGCATTATTAAATTCTACTGTGCTAAGTATGTTTCTTCTGACATGATTTTCCAAGGACACCACAGAAGATGGAAAAATGTATTATACAACCCCTTAAAAAAAATGTAAACTTACAGGAAAAGCTCCTGAAATATTTTTGAGGCAATCAAAGTTCTGTGGAATTTAGGTGGGTTGGAGATTTTGGGGAAAAATAGACCTTAGAAAGAAAAAAGGAGTCCAAAAGTGAATAACTGGAAAAACAAGAAAACAATAATGTTGCAATAAAAGAATATTTTTTTCAGTATTGACTGTGGATGGAAATTTAACATTGACTGAGAATGAGCTATACCAGCCGCACGGAGAACCATGCAAGTAATCAATGTGCTGTCTCTTAAACCTTCCCACCTCTTCCAGTGGATGGTTTAAAAGCACTGCAAAGTTTATAAATGTAGTGAAATGATACCAAATGGCCGCTGGCATTTAGGCAGCACAAAAACCGCAGACAAACACACACATCCACACACCCACACATTTTCTGTAAATAATCTGTCATCTTCAAGTTCAATGACTGCATTTTGCTGCTCCACATACTGTCTCGTTGGAACCAGCAAACTGATTCAAGCAAGAATTGCTCCACAGGCATAAGCCCATCTGGCCAGGGCCTCGAGTTCATGTTTTCAAAGGGACTGGTGTTTACCTCGGACAGAGGAAGCAGAACATTTAGCTAACGTGGAACAGCTTTTCTGATGTGCCCTTCATTAAAGCAGTAAGACACATATCTGAACTCCATGTGCACTGTTATTTTCCCATTTCAGCCCCTTGCAGCTTTCTGAGCAGACTGTTCAAGGGCGAGGCGCTGCTGGAGGTGGTTGTGCAGGTCCTCTGTCCCGAGGCGAAGACTACGTCCATGCCTGGAGAAGGAGGGAGGGGACAGGAAAAGTCTCCATGTGCCGAGCAGGCAGTACCGCATTGCCACCGTGAAAGCTGGGGAAGAAAAAGGATAAAATGAAGGCTTTACAACCTACAGGTCACGCAGTGCACACAGGCAAGTCCCATGGGAGGTCCTGACATTGCCTTTACCATGAAGTTACCCATCACACTTGTGGCAGACGGAGCTTAGTCTCTGTTGTTTGTTTTACCATTTGCTGACAGCACTGTGAGCAGCTGCAGAGCTGGGAGGTCTCTGAGCGAAGGTGCCGATCCCTGCCCAGGGGTGAGAATGGCAGGCACAGAGAGGGTGAGTAGACAGGAGGGCTTACGAAGCTGGCAGGGATGCTGCAGGTCACACCAAAGTCACGGGGACTCCTTTGAATTGCTTTCAGCAAGCCTTGAGTCTGGGCCCAGGTCTCTTCTGTCTTGATTTGCTTTTTTCTAGGATTAAAGGTGCACTAGGAGAGGGGGTAAAATGCAGTCAGACTGGAAGGGGGAAGCATTAAGCTAGAAATGGACATTACTTGCAACCATCTTTGAATGCACAACATTGCGCACTCCCTCATCTACATCAGTGTTAATGGTTTCACATCAAAAGCAGTTCTGAGGATGTTTAGGGTATAACTGTATTTGTTTATATTTCAAATTAAAGATGTCAATAGTTCTTCTTTAATTGTCCCTATGCAGCTAAAAGAACCTGCTGTTTAAGCAAAACCCTTTTTAAGAGTATAAGCCTGATTGACCACCTTACCATGTCACAATATTAAGGGCTGAACCTAATACATGTGCCATTTTGAAATCCAGTGTCTCGGTCAATTTCTTTCAATAAATCCTTCTGAGTCCCAAAGCCTATTCTTAGGAAAATCAGAATCCTCTCGAGGTGGCATGCATTTGTAAATTAATTTTCTTCAGAAAAAAAAAAAAGAAATTATTTTCTATTTTACAAATCTTTGCAGTTTTGTCCTAAAGAAAATTAGAGGAGGTAAAAGTTTCAGTATATTAGCTGTTAAAAAAAAAAAAAAAAACAAACCAAAAAAAACCCCAAACTTTTGGAGTTTTAATAAAGACTAGAAGGACGTACTGGGAAAAGTACAGAAGCTAACAGCACAGAAGTTGCTGTTACAGAAGTAAAAGTGCAGAAGCTAACAGTAATGTGAATATTGTATTAGTTTAGAATCGTTTTGTGTATATACTGGGCACATTTCATTGTGTATTGCTATTACTACCAGCAGTAAAATCAGTTTCCCTCTCAAGTACAAAATGAGTGAAACATTTTTCACTGAAATACAGGAACTGTTTTGTCAATCTTGTGCAATTTTGCACTCGCATTTTTCAAAGAGTTCCAGGGGATGGAAAGTTCTTCCAGTTAATGAACAGACATTATTTCCTTATTCAGCAGCTGAAGCCACACTCACACCATCTCACGTGGCTACCGTGGGAAGGACATACACTAGCAGCCTACCCACAGCCAGCCAATATGGGCAGGCACCCTGCCCAGAAAAATCAAGACGTACAAGTTCCCTAAAGGGGGACTCCTTTAACATGTCTCCACATCTTCTGAAGTGATGCAAAACCACAGCCTCCCTCCTTCCTTCCTCTGAAGGAGCTGAATATCCTGACAGCATTGCTGTCAGAGCTCCCTCCTGTGCATGAGCTGTGGCAGTATTTTGGTGCACTCCCAAATGCCCAGAAATCACTCCAGAGCACTGCTCCGCTGAGCTAGCATGGGTGATCTGTTAGCAGCCTCTCCAACAGGACATACATGTGCTCCAGCTGTGCCCAACACGCATTTTCACACTTTGGTGAAAAGTCACTGGCAGTGAAAGCTCCTGAGGCAAACACCGCTGTGACCCTTCCCTCTCCCATTGCCTGCTTCTGGAATACCATCTCTTGCTCCATATAGCACCCAATTTTTCCTTCCAGTCCCTTCTTAAAGCTCAGTGTGTTGAATCAGCTCTTAGGTACACATTTGTGCAAATACAATTGCAAAGGACATTGGCAGCATTGCTTTGCAGTAAGACAAAGCATACTGTGCCGTCTTTACGACTGTACAACCGCTGGCCTTCTGCCCTTTCCCTAATGCTTGCCTTCACTGCACCACAGTTGCTACTTCTAGCTCCCCTATAAAAGCACCTGAGTAGTCCTGCTGGAAACTCTGTGGGTCATCTTGAGAAAAGATGGCTCAGCCAGGAAGCTTGAGGGAGGATTGCGTTATCTATCTCAGCGGGCTCTGCCCAGCTCTGCTGATGCTAGCACCCACTCTCTCCAAATGGCTGGTGCTCTCTTGGTAAAAGTTACTCCATACAAATACATGTATTATCACAGGCGAAAGGAAGACCACAAGGTACAATATTTTAACTGGGCAAAACCAGCAATGGAGTCCTTCAGAGCATGCCCTACCACATGGGCCACACGAGGTCTAAGTGAATACACTCCCAGGTCCAAACACAAGGACTATGGTAATTTCAGACAGAAATCAAACGAAGCCTTATCTATTGAGCAAGAATAGCAGGAGAAGCAGATATACCATGAGTTGCTATGAGATTTCTCTAGTGTGTTATTCTTTTTAAGTGGAAACATGTGGTGGAAGATTAAGCAGCATCCTTTTAATCTCCGATTGTCCAGCTCCCCCTGCTGTAATTACATATTGGACACAAATGGCAACAGATGTTCAGCGTCTAAGCTAAGAATTATATACTTAGTCAATATCCCAGTGATTCAAAACACTGATTGGGAGGCTAGAATTTAAATTTACATGGAGTGACAAATGAAAGAGTTCCTAGACATGGATGAGGCACAGAGAATATTAATGCAAACTTGAAGATGCACCCTTAATGGAAGGAGACAAACAGACTCTGGATACTAGTTAGAGTGTTTTTAATTACAGTAATTTATCCATGAATTATTTTAACCCATCCTCATCCTTATAAAGATGAGCCTCCATTGTTATATTTCACATAACTTAATCAGATCTCTGCAACCCTGTGTATACAGCTAGACAGAAGGTTCTACCAAATCATTTCATTATACATCCAGTCGGCAGTCTAATTTCCCCATATTAAATCTAATAAGAACAGATCTATCAGCATATATTTTATCTTGTTTATTTTCCTTCAGATATGCATTTGTCCATAATCCAACTACATAAAAGATTATTGCCTGATTTGCTGAGAATTTTAAACAAATAGTTGCTACTTCATTTCACTGGACTTCCTTTTCCCTGGATTATCACAGCACTAGAAAAGAAGATGTTTTAAATTGGAGAGATACTTTATCTAACATAGACATGAATCAATCTTCCCTAAAATTTAAGGGCATCAAAATCAGAGAGAGAAAGCAGTTCTAGGGGGCCTCAGGCACATGAACTTCCACAGATTGTATCTCACTGCAGTCAGTCTCCAACTTCCTAAGACAGCAGATTTGCTCCATTTTCTCCCAAACATGCAATTATTTCCACCCGTACTTTGGGTACCAGTTCAAACCCCATAATTGCATTCCTCCCACCATAGTGTCTCAGGCACAAACGCAGATTTGAATGTTCTGAACATTCAGAGGGTGCATATGCGCACGAACAGTGTGTCTGAGTGTGACATAAATCCCTTTACTCATATGCACATCACAATTGAGAGCAGACACTTGTTTACCAAAACATTTTCTGACAAATAACTGGAAACACTTTTAAGTCCATTAGTTCCACTGAACATTACAGAAAACGTTGCCTTTTAAAAGTGCATTTTATTATATATTATTTAATTTTTCTTACAAGATCACAGGCTGGGATGCAAACCAATCTACTGTTTGCTGCCAGATGGCATGTTGGAAGGGTATAAACTTATTTCACACAGTGCGCTATGTGGCATGAGAATGCTGTTCTTACACTTCTAAACAGCCGTGCTTTTTTGAATGGTTTAGATTTACATTATTCTTTCAGTAAGCTCATAAGCTCTTCCCATTGTAGCTGAAGCCTTGTGAAGTTACTACATAAAGACCACAGAAGTTTTGGTGAAATTGTTACAGATAACTATTCTGCACCCCCCTTAAATTTACTAGCCGCAGAGCTCCAAAGGGACAGCAGGGCAGCTGACCCAGCCACCGGGCTGATGTGCGTAGAGCCAGAAAAGACCACCATTGCCAGGTACTAAAGCAGATGAGAAAGTGATCCACAGACCCTAATGTACATACGCTCTGATAAATGAAGTAACCTCTGTGTGCCTTCACCCTGCACTGGGTCCCCAAGGGCACAGGACACAATCTGAAGCGTATGCTCCACCAGTCTGTAGCCTTGGTTTGTTGTGGGAAAGAGCTGGTAATGTCCTCAACAGCATCAGGCTCTCCAGAAAGACCATCTATATATTTTACCCGAATTATGAGAACAAAGATGAAGTTCTTCAAAATACTTTGGGAAGCATGCTGATGGGCACATGCCATGTGTCAATAAGCAGGTTTACATCCATAGCCATCATACAGACGGGCAAAATAGGTTCAATTTGCAACGGCAACCTCTGTGCAGCAATCCTGCATGGCTACCAATTTTCTACATAATTGCTTTGGAAAAGGAGGTGGAAAACCTCTCTCTCTTTCCTTCAGCAAAGCAACGCACAGTCTGCACCGGCTGCTAAAAATTGTATCAGTATCAATCTCCTCAGCATCACAAACACACCCACATGCCTCTGAATCCTGAAATGCTTGTTTTGCAAAGAGTGTGCCAAAAGATGTACTTACTCTTTAGAACTGTTTAATGATGTTGTGGGGATCAAAGGAGCAAGCATTTTCATGACAAAAGGAATTTGTACTCCAGGCTCTACAGCACAGACAGTGATTAGTGAGTCACACATAAGAAGTGTCTCTCTTTTCTCTTTTAAATAGCTGTTGTAGCATTTACCTAAACATTACAGTGCTGAATCAGTAGTTTCACAAGTCTTCCCAGTGATTGCTTGAACTGCTCACCTTTACCTGGTAATATCCTGGTGACAGCTCCTCGGCTGAAAAATGTGTTCAGCGCAGTTACTTGGCTGCTAGCAGGCAGACAGACATTAAGTATGCATCCAGAATTTCCTGGAGGGGTTGGAGAGCAACCACTCTACCTGAAGGAGATTTAAAAACATCAGTTCTGAAAAGTATATTTATTCACAAACAAAAAAGAATTAGAAAGTGTCTCACTGCGGAGCTCTGCTAACCCAAAGCAACATTTGAATTTAATTACTTAATCTCTTCAAAAAAAAAAAAAGAAAGAACTATCCAGAGCTGAAGCATCTACTCCCATTGCAATACAACCCCGATCCTCCTCTTGACTTCTTCAGGTTTAAGCCCCATTGCTCTCTCCTCCCACACTACAGCCCCCACCTTGCTGCCTTCCTTCCTAAACAACTCTATTTCTCTCTCCTCAATAGTGGTCGATGATGATGATGAGCCTTCCTCTGCCCTCACTGCTCTCTCTGCCCCTTTCCCTAGAGAGTGTCCCCACAGCATCATTCCCTCTGCAGCTTTGTCATATTCATGCTACCCAAGTGGTTCACCCCATGGTGGTACTGATTTGCTGTTGGAAATTGGGAGAAGGTAAGGGGGGAGAACAGGATTTTCTTTTTTAATTGCCTGGAATAAATGGTTGTTTTGTGGATGTTGTGGATACAATTTGACACCCAAAAACTTTTAAGGGAGTTGGGCTTTTCTTCATCCCATGTTCTCCCTCCCTCCTCACTCAACAAGGAAAGCTTTCAGTGTTGAAAACAGAAACCTTTGCAGAGGAGACTTTCCTTTAATTGCAGTTCTAGGAAAAAGCTACAACTTCTTGAAGGAAATGAAAGCCTGCATGAAAACAAGCTGTTTTCTCCCAAAAAGCATTTTATGAAGAAAAATATTAAAAACCTCCAAAATTACTATCTAACCTGGGATCACTTCTTATTTTTGATCTGCTAAGACTTCTTTTCCCCATTTACAAATCTGCCACTAAACATTCATTCTTTCATTAGCAATTCTCTTCATTCCCTTGAAGCAGTTCATTAGCAATCTCCCTTCATTTTTGTCGGTTTTCCTCACTGTGTCTCAACTGGGGGGACCTTCACGCATCAGATTTGACACTGTAGTGGTGGAGGCCCCAGTGGGTGGCATAGCCCACAGTCTCTTCTGCATCATGTGGCTTAATTCCCTCGTGCACGATAACGCCTGACACGAGCCTACTCTTGTGAAAAAGCAGCCGAGTAAGAGACTTCTCTGTCTTCTTTGGTGCTTGTCTGTCTTATAACCCCTGCTCTGTGGAGCAGGAAAATATGTTTCACCCCAGGGCATGGTCCCAGCCCTGCCTCTGTCCTCACCTGCCTGCCCCCGGTCCTGCCACTGAGCCCAGATGGCTTCAGCACAGGTGCGGATGCTTACCTGTGCACCAGCTGCATGGGAGAGCTCAGTGCATACTGCTGCTGCCAGATACTCTATTTTAAGAGCAGACGCTCTGTTACCAGGGTCTCTGAAAAACATTTAGGGTCCCAGATTGTAGGAAAAATACTGTTCAAAAGAAAACGTTAGTGGTGTGAGAGCATTATGCATGATTCACGGGCAGCACGATACCTGACATATTTCTGTGATGCATTTTCCTCAAAGAGCAGTGTTAGGATTTCAAGAGAACATGCCAATGTACCCACAGCATTTCTGTACAGCTCCTTGAATAGATACTGGTAATGTATCTGAAGGAAAGATTTTAAAGCTGTACTGAACTCCTGTGTCAAATACAGCCAAAACCTTGACATTTTTCCTTGCCTGGTTGCTTAGTGCTAGGAGGGGAGGGAACACACATTTGTTTGTTATTCTGCCATTAAGAAAAATAATTTAATATCCTGACAAAGTATATCTCAGAGATGTTAACTTGGGATCCCTAGCCAAATAATCATTTCCCAAAAATGAGGAATATTCAGATGAAAACTCCAGGCTTGGGCAGAGTAGAGAGAAAAGTCTGCAATACCATCAGTCAGATTAGCTTGGAAGACTGGCATAGGAAGCAGATTGCTCTGCTGGAACTGACACTTGGCTTTTTGAGAAAACAAATAAGTCCTTCTGTCTAATGGGCTAAAGGTGCGCACAGCTAAAGGATGGCTTGCAGGAGGCGAAGTGCCTAGGGAGATGCCTTCCCTTTAGCTGAAGAACAGAGGGAGAGTCTTCCTGGGTTGGGAGGGAGAGATGACTTCAAGGTGTGAGACAAAACTAGCTTGTTGTTGATATTCCCTGATTCCAAAAGAGAATTTCAGAACCGGTCAATAAAATTCACGTTCCCGGCTTCATGTCTAAGCTCCTAAGTAGAAATGCTCTGAGAGGCATGGAGCACCTGCAAATCTTATTTATGCTAACAGTAGCTGCAGGAATTCTGTATCTTTGAAACTTCAGGTCATTTTACACAGCCGCCTTTTGACAGATCGAATCATTTAATATTTTAAATGCTATTTTTTTACTATCTTGACTAATATTTGAGAGCTGCAACTTCCTCTCTGCTAAGGCAAATTGCGCAGACCTCACATGGTTCATCACCTCTAACTTGTCAACATTCTTTTGTTAAAGCGTTGACACCCGAACAGATGGTATTCCCGGAGCGATTTCACTAATAATCAGAAGTACTGCCCCCTGCCTCCTTTTTTCATTGCTATTTAGCTATGCCACTGCACTGCAGCTCATGCTTGATTGATTACCTGCTATTGCCTCTGCCTCCTTTGCAGATCTACTGCCTCAGGAACGCACTGCCCCGTCTTACAAGTGAGACCTCCTTTCTTTGTCCCTGGATGTATGCCCTGGCATGTCACATTAGTTAAATGCATGTTGTTCAGATGAACCCAACTCCTCAAGAGATCAAGGCGAGTCTGTTTCAGTAACCAGTTCGCTTTCCTGTTTATTTATGTCTGTGTCATCACCTGGGATTTATTGTGATTAGCTCTGAAGATGCTAAGCAGCACTGAACCGAGAACTGATTCTTTGAGAAACCTTATGTTAACACCCTCATTACCTGCATTACTCCCATGGTCCATGAGCAAGGACGATTTTAACCCACCTTAGTGCTGCCTTTGTATTGTCTTAATTTTTTCTTTTATCAAAGGGGCAGGTGGGAGCCATTCAGATACCTCTAAGAAATCAGAGTAAATCACATCAACAGTGACTTCTTGCTTTATTAAAAGCTATGAAGTTGGAGAATACTTATTCTACCTGGAAATAGTGTTGAATGACATCATTACACAACTGTATTTTAATTTTTGCCCCACCCAAGGTAAGGCAAAATGTTTTGCAGGAGTCTTCTTGGAATCAATGTCAAATGAGCCAGTTTAAAGTTTTTGGGGTTAAACCAATTACTGTTTCTAAAAATTAGCATATCATTAGCTTCTTCCAGTAGCGTGCAACTTCCTTGCTAAAAGTCAACAGCGAATGTTCATCAAGTCTCAGCCAGTTCTTGTTTTGCCAACAAAGCAGAAAACAGTAGCATACATCATATTTACCAGCTGTCTTCCTTCTCTCTTCATGAATTTGGCCTTTTTTTTTTTCACATGAGCAGGTTATGAAAAGTTGTCCTCCTTAAATCCCAATCTTTCTTTCCTCCTCCGGCCTCTCCTCTGGTTCGCACTCTTTCCACTCCAAGTTTTAGTTACCCAAATGCCTTAGGGTTGGCTTGGGTTTCTTTTTTCCCTCTGATAATTATTTTACAAGAAGGAACTGCCATGCTTGATGAGATCCAAAGCCCTCCTGTTTCAGTCTCTTGGCTCTGACATGGGCTAGCATCAACTGCTTCAAAGGCAGATATTGGCTAGCCTGCTGCCCAAGGAGTCTCTTTCTGATTTCTGATGCTTAACAGTTGTTTTAAACTTCATACTTTCTCTCTTCTCCTTTTCCAGAATCATATTTTTAAAGCACACTTCAACACTACTAGAGGCAGGATAATGAGAGTAAAATCCAATCACCTGTTTTTCACAGGGATCAACCGTGAATCTTCTGAGCCAAGACTTTGACAGAGGAATAGGCAGTTTCCATAATGGAACTGTGAATCAAAACATATCCCATTGACGGTGGGAAGCATTATTATTGAGCTACCATCCTGTAAACTGGAAATGTATTTTTGAACTATTGCTTTTAGTACCTATTACTTCACATTCACTATACTTAAGCACATAGCATTCCTTGGTTACAAGAGACGATTCATTATTGCTGTGTGAAATTTCACTAGTTACTGTTACTGCAATACCTAACGTATGCAACTTTAAAACTTTCTAGATATGTTATATTAAATGCAGACAGTCAAAATGAATAGGATGTATTATATACGTAATGCAATATGCATAATGAATATCACACGTGAATGATACACAGCAATAACATATCATGCTCCTGAAAGCATTCCTGCCAGTCTGTCTGACAGATGGAAGGGCTACACATACTAAATACTGGACACCTTCTAATTAATGCTGACCGAAGATGTGACACCAAGTTAATTGTTCTAAATGTAGTAGAAAAACAATAACAGCACATTGTGTGAATGAACAAAAAATGCAAGTGAATTTTTGAGTCTTTTTTTTCATTCAGGAAGGGAACAAACCATCTCAGACCTTACGAAATTATGGAGAAGACTCAGGAGAACAGGTCACACAGCTGAAATGCTGCCACTGTACCCTGGCCACGGGCTGCCCTCCTTGTTAGAAGGCTGTTGACCATGCCAGAGCTACTGCGTAGAGCTGCAATTGACTTTTGGGGCACCCAGCATCAGCAGCAGTTTTCAGCTTGTCCTGGTTAGCCTTGGTGTTTTCCATCACGTCTCAAGTCCTGGAAGCAAGCGACCATATCACTACCTTAACTTACTTATTTTTCAAAACAATTTCTAGCCTCCAAGTTTGCAGAGAAGCGCCTAACAAATGTGCTGTGAATAACTCAGCTAGAAGGCAAATGTGAAAGATTTGTAACTTATTTTCCCAAGTCTTATGCATTACTCTTCAATGCCTATTTTAGCCTGACTAAAAGCTTGGCAATAGCAAAGGTTGCTAGTAACTCTAAACAACACTTGAGTGAGAAGCTAGAAGGCTGGCAGGGTTAACAGGGTTTGCTGATACAAAATAAATCTCCCGGTTTATCTGCAAAGTGATGTACCTAGTAGCCTCACCACTCGAACCCCAGGCAGGCTGGATGGCATGGCATGGAGTGGAGGGGCACAGAGCAGGGAGGAGAAGCTGCTGGAGTGAGTCCATCCATCAGGCGTCGCGCTGCCATGACAGCTCACCCACCACAGCTCCAGGGAGCACACCACTGAAACCTGCAGTTCAGCACACAAGAAGTGATTGGAGCTATAATGTATTCTTTGCTCTGGCCCTGCCTTAGCAAAGCTGCTAAGCACCTGCCCAATTGTTTGCAGGATCAGAAGCAAAACTGAAATTAAATTTTTCAGTGGCCTATATACTACATGTTACAGGGAGCAATTTTTAAAGAAAAAAAAAAAAGACTCAAAATTATATTTTTCCTCTTGGCTATCAGAGCCTATTCTAAAGCATTCCTCTTAAGGCACCATTCATAATATTTGACTAACGAGCCATCTGTGATATGAATGTGTTTTCAGGTTGTGCACTTTATTTTATGGGCTCCTCATGTACCTGTTACAGCATGAAAATAGCAGAACGCTAGCACTGGATGTCCTCCGAGCACAAAGGTGACCTTTTGTTTGCTAGCAACTGATGAAGTTGCCTACAGGTGAGATAAACAACAGAAGAAACCATTTCTATAATAACATATCTCTTTAGAGAAAAACATAAACATCTGTAATTTCTCAGACAAGAACAAATGCCTGTTTAATGTCTCCCTAACATCTTCTCCCCACTACACCCCCAGAAATTAGCTTACCTTCCATGACATATTTTATCTGCCCAAGTAACAAGTCAGGGCAAGCCTCAGCATTCCACAGATCCAGGCTCACCCCGTGGCTAGCTCCCAGAGTCAGAGCAACTGTGATGCTATGGTGAAAGTAAGCCAGTGCACAGTGATCCCAAAAGGCTGAAAAGCCTTAGAATCTGTGCTAATTCTCATGGCCTTTAAAGGCTGCTAGAAACACGTACCCAGCATCAGTGAGTGGGACAGGACTGTTAGCAGCCTGGACTTAGGTTGGCTTGAGTCACTCAAGAAACCACTCTCAGAAGCATGAGTCATTCCAGAAGATTTTAGGCAATTATTCCTATTATCACAGAATCACAGAATCGTTTAGGTTGGAAGGGACCTCTTGAGATCACCTAGTCCAACCTCCCTGTGCAAGTAGGGTCAACTAGACAAGATTGCCCATGACTGTGTCCAGTCAGTTTTTTAATAACTCCAAGGAGACTCCACAGCCTCTCTGGGCAACCTGTGCCAGTGTTCGACTACCCTCACTGGAAAAAGTGTTTTATTGTGTTCAGATGGAATTTTATGTGTTTTCATTTGTGCCCATTGCCTCTTGTCCTGTTACTGGGTACCACTGAGAAGAGCCTGGCTCCGTCTTCTGCATCCCATTCCATCACGTATTTATTGATTGATAAGATCCCTCCAAACCTTCTCTTCCTCTGGCTGAACTCTCCAGTCCCAGCTCTCTCAGCGTCTCCTCATATGAAAGATGCTCTAGTCCCTTGCCTATTTTCCTCTTATTGTTCATTTTAAAATATTAGGACTTCACAGACAAGAGGCTGCATCTTTTCAAAATTACAAGGTTTGGTACATAAGATCCTTTATGCTGAGTAGGTAAGCCCAGAAGATTTGTGTACTGTCCACAGCAGTGAAAGGTCTGCACTTCGGAAACCTGCCGCGCTGCAGCTGATGAGCTGTGATCAGACCTGGCAAACTGAACTTCTCTTATAGCACAGACTTATGTGATTTCGGAGAAAGTACCTCATGCCAGACTGTAAGATGGCTGCTGCTGCAACCACATTGGAAGCGATGAAAATTGGCTTGTGACTGTGACCAAAACCACGGAGGTTGTCACAATTAAACTGGCATAGTTGTGTTTCTTGGAAATAAAGGCTTCTGGAGGGAAGCAGGTGCAGGGGTGAGGGTACACTGTAGGAAGTTATCCGGGGTTCTGTTGACGAAAACTATCTCCATAACAGCAGCACTTTGTTGGTAGGAAATGGCTTTATACCAGCTCCACAAAAATGCTTCATGATGCATTTAATAGAGATGTGCAATGCTGGCTCTTCCCATACACTCCCCTGCAGCTCAGCTGGTATTTCACACATTTCCAAAGCAAAGATGAAGTCTCTTTCCTGTGTCACACAGAGGCCCAGCGGCTGGCCTGGTCTGTGACCCACCACTCAGCTGTGACTTGAGTGAGGGCTCTGGGCACAGGAGTCTATGGCAGGGCTCTGCACCTGGAGCAACACTCCAGCCAAGCCCCTGGACTAGTCATCCGGCCCCACTCTTGCATGATCCAGTATGAATCCTGAGGACTGTTAAACAGGGTTTTTTACGGATGGCAAAAGAAGAGATCTGAAAGATTTGCTCCTGGTGTTGAGCAGAACTTTTCCACCCAGTGTCTCACCTTTGCCTGGGTTCCCTGAGCACTTCCAGTCCCCACCGTGTTCCAACAGGGAGGGCAGTGAAGGGGGAGATGTCCAGCTGCTCTAGTAAGGGCAGGAGGTCACACACGTATGCCAGTAGATGTCCAGTACCAATGCACCAGAAATTATACGGTCCCAAGAAATCCACCCCAATGGCAAAAACTTTTATAAAGAAAAATAAATTAGCATTTTTTTGCCTTGTAGATTTGTTTTAGTTTTGCATTTGTAATTACTTAAATGCAGTGTTCTTCACAACAGACGTAATTCACAGGCCTTTAATGCCATGCCTTTCAAAACAAACATGAGTCACAGCCCCTAGGTAAACTTCCTGGGCTGGCAGTGAATATCATTATTGTGTGATAGAGTGCAGCAAGCTGTTTGCCAGATTACTCAAGCTCCTAAAGGTAGCAAAATGCATTGCCATTTATTTATTATGCTCATGATAATTACAATTATCATCACTGCAGTGCCAATCTGTTTGCTGCAGAATGAAGGCCTCTTCAGGATATCTCCAAGGATTCAGTGTTAGGCCTGAGGAGTTAGCCAAATTTTGGGGCCTTGCAGGATTTTTTTTTTGCTGCAAGAATGAGGGCTTAATAAGAGGTACCAAACAGCATACTCCTGCTCATTTAACAACAATGTGCAGGAACACCAGGAAACCCCTGTTACAAACCTCCCCTTCTGTACAAAGTACTGTTTCGGTCTTTGCTTTAGGCACTGTCTTCCAAGACAATATCCAAGCACAGGTTCCAGCTCAATATCATGTACACTGAAATTAAAAATTAATATATATTTCAATTTCCCCACAAAAGTGTCTTTTTGTGTATATGTAAGGATCCATAGAAATTACATAATGTCTGAGTATGTGTACAAAGTAAACATGAATCTGCCTCTGCCTTTATTTCTAGCCCGTTCCTCAGTACATCTTGGCACTAAGAAGGAGGAGTCAGAACATACTGAGACATTAGGCCAGGGAGAGTAGTGAAATCCAGATTGTGAGCAGAGGGGGTGGAAACATAGAGCGTAGGCAGGTGAGAAATGTGAGATCATTTATCCAACCCTGCAGCAGTCTAAAAGAATACTTAGCCTCATATGGTGCTTTAGATCTTCAAAATCCCCAACGAACATTAGTTAAACTAGTGAAATTAGTCATCTAAGGTCATATTCTTTTTATTTTCATTTTAAAGGAATTTTTCTTAGATTATTTTGATGAGTTGGATTAATTTAAAACTCTACAAATGAGTTCTCTTAACTTGCCTTCATTTCCCTTCACATGTCTTCTGGCAGAGTATCTCCAGGTTACCTGAGCATTGGTTCCTTGAAGGCTCTTGACATGATCAAACAGTATGTTTCCTGGTAACACATGTTACAAAGTTTGGTGACATTTCTCGAACAAGATAGGACTAGATCTTTGGGATTCACTTTAGCTAACTGGGTTTAGAGAGTTGTCTTGTCACCGCACCTTCACTTTACTGATGCACAAGTATGTTCGGTACAAATGCATTAATCTCTTTCATTTTCATATACAATGAGATGCTGAATTACAGCACTTAATATAAGCCGCTATGCTCACCTCAGTGGGAGTTGCAGATGATCGTCATTAGCGTAAAGCCATTGCAGATCATCTTATCACACTGAACGTTGGCAGTTCAAATATGGATCTAAAACTGAACTACCAACTGAAGTCAGCTCTTGGATTGTATTAGTGTTGTTATTAGTCATTTGTATTGTCTTAATTATGAACCACTGGATAGTAAGATATGTGGTATAAATAGCACATTTGGTCTCTCTTTGGGCATAGAGCACTAGCAGGGGTCTATCTCTGCAGAGTAGTAGACTAGTAGGTCACCCTACTTCTAAACATACCAAGGAACTTTTTGATAGACATTTGTTATTATTCCGCAGTGAGAGGGAAAGTGAGGGGAGAAAAGTGAGTCCTGAACATTCACCTTGTCAAATCTCCCAAAATGATGAATGATAAAGGTTGTCAGTAACTGACACTTATTGCATGGCAGCAATTTAGGCAAAAATTATCAAGAGCTGAGACTGTTTATCCTTCATTTTGCTGCCATGTGTAATAGACTAATTAAGATATATCATGAACTGCTCATTGATGTTAGACATAAGACGGAGGAACACAATAGATGGAAACTAAATCAGATTGCCAAGGACAAGTATAAAAGAATATCACAAGCAAATAAGGATAAAGGAGAAAGCGATGAGCAGGAGACATAGAGGGTAACAAGAATCATTCCATAAATGCATTAATAGTAAGAAAGAGACTGACAAAAGCTTTGTACACTATAAACAAGGAAGGTGTTACTCTGCTATTTAACAGGCAGGGAAAGTGACTGACAGATGATAGTGAGAAGACCACGATGGTTAATGCCCTTTTTGCATCAAGTCTTCCCTAGAAAAGTGTCCCCTGTAAACTACCCTGTTACTATTGATAACAAAAGGACATAATGAAAGAACCAAGGATCCTTCCCTTATGAAGGAAAGAAGACAGTAATTGGCTTGCCATGATGGACTTCATCCTAGGATTTCTACAGAACTGTCACAAACAACCTCAAAAACACTAGCAGTCATCTCTCAGGACAGGAGAAGGACAGGTGAGGTGGCAGTAGAAAACTGCAATGGTGCAAAACAGTGCACATCATTAAAAAGGGAAAAACAGAAAAAACAGGGAACTGCAGACTGGTCTTTGTAACTGCTACCCCTATAAATATTCTGGAGCAAATGAACATACCTGCAAACTTCTGAAAGGTTTTTACTTCAGTTTAATTTCTATATATAAAAGGATAAGGGGTCTTTTGAATATATGAGAGGCAGAAGATGTCCTCTGCTGTGATTTTAATAAGACTTTTGATATGGTCTGACATACCATTTACACAAGTCAGTTGTAAAACCCAGTCTAGAAGGAACTGTCTACATATGTATACCCTAGATTCAGTCCTGTTCAGTGTTTTCATTAATAGCTACGACCGTGGAATAAGGCTAGAAGAAACTAGAGGCACATGGGAATAGAATGCAAAATTATATTTGCAAACTAGCAAAACAGGGGAAAAAAAATAAAGTTCAACAGATGCAATTGCAATATCCTACACTCAACAGACTGTGCAAATACAGGATGGGGAGAAACACGTTAGGTAACAGCTCTGCAAAGAGGGATGTAGGTGTTACAGTCAATGACAAACCAAGCATGAGTCAGCAGCATCACATTGTTGTGAAAATGGCAAGTGTCATACTGATATATAGAAACAGAAATAAGGTTTTTGAGACATGAATTGATCCTTCTATTCTGCTTAGCACTGGCAAGAACACAGCTGGGCTGGGGCACTGCACCCCAGGAAAGTGTAGACTTAGAAGAAAAGAGTCCAGAGGGGAGGAAATGCTGAAAGAATTGGGATATTCAGCTGAAAGTAAAGAGTAAAATGTACAGGGTAGCCATCTTCAAATAAATAGAAAGCTATCACAAAGAGGAAGGGAATAATCTGTTCTTCATGGAAATAGTAGCTAGAAGAGAAGGTTTAATTTGCAGCGAGAAAGATTAAACATTAGAAAAAACATTTTACTGGAAAGCCTAGTGAAGCAGTGAAGTAGATTTCCTGCCGAGGCTGTCTCTCCATCACAAGAGGTCTAGTAATATGTTAGAGAAGCATCTGTCAGAAATCATATAGGTCCACTTGATCCTCTTTAGGGGAATGGTCTAGATGACCTCTGGAGGTCCCTTCAACTCTATGACTATCCTTCAGTTGACACCTGTGTCATTTACATTGCATAAGCTGACCACAGCAAATGAACCCTAATCTTAATGCGTAAATTTGCTCCTACAGCCACACTGCCTATTGTACATCACTCCACACCTCACCATCAATGCGTTTTCTGAACATAAACAAATTCTGCAGCACATTATAGCTCCCTCTTCTAAATAAGCAACATTGTTGATTTTTAATTCTGAGACTTTTTTAAATCACTTCTCCTTCCATTGTTGGCAAAATTCTATCTTGTGTTTAAGTAGTCTTGTTTCAGAAAGTGTATACATAGTTCTCTCTTAAACAATAAATAATCCGCTGTTTAAAATGTGTTCCAAACAGATGTAATATTTTACTAGTACTTTCTGTCCTTTTAAGGAACACCACAGAGATTAAAATTTACTACTAAGTAACTTTAATAGCAAAAAAACCCAACCAAGAAAATGCTGTATCATTTCATTCCAAACAAGGATTTATCTGTAAGCAGCCTATATCAACCGAACTGGAAAACCAAGTTACTTTACATCATGTGCAAGTTCTCTCACAATGCTGACTCTCCTGTTCCTGTGGGAAAACTATGAACTGAATTCTGCTCCAGCCAACGTTTATAACACAACTGCTATAATCAATACTTGCTTAGTATTGATGCCTTCCATCAGGGTCCCTCAAATAACTGATCAAAACTGATGCTATTCTCATCTTACCAATGGGAAAACACCAGGAGCCCTGCCTTCATCAAAGATTAAAGTGATTTCTCAAGGTCAAACAGGAAATCTGTGCCAAAGTCAGGAATTTTGCCCTTCAGTCCCTACACTTCTTTATGGGTCTGGTTCTAGCACTGTTGGTTTGAGATGCCATGTTTTTCTACATAATGCAAATGACAAATGCCCAGTTTTAGACCGAGTTCCCTTTTGTGCATAACTACAGAATCACAATGAACACCCCCATAGCTTTTTTTTTTTCAGAATAAACTGTACAGCGTTAACCATTGATGTTTTATTGTCATTGATTTAGTGGCTGCCAGAGAGTTACAGCAGGAGATAGATTGCTGTTATTTTAGCCTATAAAAGGTCTTATGCCTCTGTCAGCAAACACTTTGGTTCCTTAAAATAAATAAGTAATCTGAAAGAAAATACACAAGCTGGAGAAATCTTTTCCAAAAAACTATTTTTTTCTTTCTTTCTTTTTTTTTCTTTTTTTTTTTTTTTTAAAGTGCTGCATTGACTATTTCTTTCTGGATAACAGAGCTGTGTAAAGCTTTCTGTGTTCTATAGGCACCTGGAGGGTAAGCTAGGACATTCTTCATGCCCCACTGGGAATACTTTTATTGGGCATAGCTGGCAGGGTTTGGGTAGCAGAGGACTGCAGGGGTGACCTGTGTGGGAGGAGGCCATGAACTGCCCTGGGCTGATCACAGCCACATCCAGACAGCTCTGAAACATGAAAACAACCCATACCTCAAAATTTCAACCAGTCAGAGGAGCACACGGCTCCTCTGCTCAGACGTATTTAAGAAATGATGGCAAGCGCTGGGGGCAGCAGGCACAGGAGCACACACCAGAGAAGACCTGTGAAGATAAGTGAAGAGACAGATTTGGAGGAGTGGAAGGGGAGAGGGGCACATGGAAGGTGCTGCTGGAGACACGGCTGGAGATGCACTCCTGGAAGGAGATACGGCTGGAGATGCAGTCCTGGAAGGAGGCACTCACTGCCAGAAGAAGTTTCCCTCTGAGGGACTGCAGTCCCTAGGTGACCCACACTGGGGCAGGGACACCCTGAAGAGACTGTGGCTATGGGTGAGCCATGCTGGAGCAGTGACACCCCAAAGATGCTGGCTGTGGGGGACTCACACAACAGTGAGAACATCAAAGAGGGCCTGTGGCTGTGGGTGACCCATGCCAGGGTAGGGACAACCCTCAGGGACTGCAGCCCGTGGGCAACACACGCTGTGACAGGGACAGCCCCAACGTATGGCAGCTTGCAGATAACTCATGCCAGAGCAGGGGCATCCCCAAAGGAGCAGTGGGTCACAGAGGACCCCAGGCCAGAGCAGAGAGAAGCAAGGAGCAGTAGAGGAAAAGACCAAGAAGCAAGTATTAGCAGAAAGAATCCATGACACACTGACCGAACCTCCTGTGCTGCCCGTCACCTGCCCAAAGGAGCCAGTGCTTACTGTAGCACGCAGGGACAAGGGACGTGGAGACTAGGAAGAAGGGAGGAGAGGTGCTGGACTGAAGTTTGTCCTGGGGAAGCAGAGGAAAATTGTTACCCTAAGTGTTTGTTTAATTGTTTGTCTTCCCATCTTTTGTCAATGTCTGAATCAGTATCTAATGGCTTATATTAAATGGCAATAAATTAAGTGAAATGCCTTGAGTAGGGACATTTTGCCTGTGACAATACTTTGTGCTTTCTCAGTATTCTGAACAACAACTTTCCAGATACAGTCCACCAGCACTAGCAATGTCTGCACAGCATAAGCACACACAGAGTAGGAGAGTGTTACTGCTGCTTTCATGAGGCATCAACTTCGAACAGTTAGCATTTAGCCAAAAGCTAAGGACTTGGCCAAAATACTTCAATTATCTAATTTGTAGGGCTATGTTTCATATATGGTTTAGATTGATTTAATTAGTGATAATTAACATATCTTTATGTATTATGAGAGACAGCAGATACCCATAAAGATTTTTATATTGAGCCATATGGCAGCCTGCAATACACTAGCCAAAAAAGTATAATGAGGCATATAAAAAAGTCTGCTGCACAACACTCCTTGGTAATTTTGAAAAATGAATGTCAGAGTTTGCACAATACAAGAGATACCATCCTGTTCTTGCCTTACCCAGTCTGGCTATGGAAGCTGGATCAAGCTCCGGTTAGGATTATGGAAGATGCAGACTCTGTAGGGAGTCTGCTCATATCTCTGGATTTTCCTCTTCCCCACAAAGGAGAGTAGATGGAAGAGTTTCCTTTAAGGGTAGGTAGGCTCCAGATGGAAGATATGTCCTGAACTTTCCCTAGGATCAGGAGACAGGCAGTTATCTCTTTTGATCTTTTTGTGGAGTCTCAAAGGTTTTGCATCATTTGCTGTTAGCCAGTTGTTTAAGATGGTGGCCTTGAGATCCTGCCTGGTCCTTTCCAACCCTACCTTGCTGAAACAGGGACAAATGGAGCTTGGTGTGAAGGAGGTAACCAATCTCCACCTCCATCCATGACCCATCACCTGTCACAGGACAGGGAGGAGCCCAAAGCAAGAAGCTGTGGGAAAAGCCAGAGAGGCTGGGGAACAGCAGACACATACGCCCAGATAGCATGAGAAACAAACAAATGGTAAGGAGACCAATAAATTCCCTTATCTCCCACAGTAAATGTCCACCACCAATCCCAGGCACAGTGACCTCTGGACAGGAATCTTCTCCCATGCAGAAAAAAATAGGCCTGTTATTTTTAGTAGCACCTTCCTTTAATTGCATTGCTGTCACCCATGCAGGCAGAATTCAGGAGTCTTCAGTGACTCAATTTGCCAAGAATGAGACAAGGTGGCTGACAAACAAAGAAAGAAACAAACAAAGAAACAAGTGATTCCACAAAAAGACTTCCTATTTCCTTCTCCCAAGTGTTCAAAGTAGCAAAGTTCCCAGATGGAATGAATGCCTTTCACATAGCCGTATCTTCATTTTCAGATTATTTTAAGGCCAATTTCAGAGATGAGGCAGAGGGAAGAGATGTTGGAAAAATATAGGAAAAACTGGAAAATGTGAGCATTGCAAGGACAAAAGGTTCCAAATAACTGTCATTACTGCTCTAGAGATATAAATTTCAAGAGGATGCTGGAGAGATGAAGAAGCAGAGGGGTTTCTCTCACATTTTGGCCACAGGAATGTATCATGAAAGATAGTAAAACCAGAAAACCCAAGATACTCATAAACAAATGCAATCTCCTCCCTGCCACTTGCCCTAATTACTGAACATCTCTACACTCCAGACTCTGCCCTGAGTTCAAAATCGGAGACTCGACCTTGGCATTTTGGCATCCTGGGTGAGTGCCAGCACCGTCAGAATAAAGGCTGTTCCTTATAGACTCCATTATCCTGGACCTGAAGAGATGAATGTGCCTTACAAGACTGCCATGACTAATAAATTCTGGCAGAAAAGCTTTGCAGAGCTGGAATATTTCTTCTTGTGCTGGTGCCTCTTTTTATCTATGTCATACTGACATCTGGTGGGAATGGGCATGAATTGACCTATGTGAGAGGGCTTGGACTGTTCCTGCTTCAATGTAATGGCAGACAAGAATGCATCCTGAAATGTGAACAAATTATGTGAGCAGAAAGTGAAAATTATTTTAAATAGTCTTCTTTTCAAAGATTTAAAGACTTAAATGTAGCTTCTTTAGAGAAATCTATGAAAGATTTTTTATCAATTTTCTTTCTTTTGTGGTAAAATACGCATAGTTAAAAATTTAACGGACACAGTTGGCACAGGATGTGTAGTTATTACTCAAATATAGTTTTTCTTTATGCTTACCACTTCTTTTTATGATGAATCAGTGCCAAAATGCAAACATTTTTCCACACAGAAGCTGATGCTCCCATCTTTGCAAAATCAAAGATTGGAAATAAGCTTAACAAAAAAGCATTCCTACCTTATTGGTTTGTTCAAATGTGTAAACAGAATTAAATTGCTGTACAGATAAACAGTATTTTTCTTTCACATACTATGCAAAATACAACCACAAAAAGTATTCTCTTCTGAAAAAGAAAGCATTAAAGTTACAAGGACAAGATTATACAGTGAGCCTCTGAGCTCTTTATCAGCTGCACCGGTTATCTCATTTACATGGCTCAGGACAATGTTGTTCAATTAGAAAGATAGTCAGTGGTCAGAAAGACCAGAACTTGGAGAAGTCAACATTCCCAGGGAGAAAAGAGCTCTCTGCATTTACAGAGCAAACTCCTATGTAACTGAACGTAACTGAAGTCAAGATCAGAGATATAATCTTCTCAATACACATCATCACAGTAACTATTCTGGATTGAAAGCTCTTGTGTTTAAGGTGTTTGACAGTAGGATGCCCACTTCCAGTATAACAGACACTTCACCATCTTGACCGAATTGCCAACAGCAGACCATAACAAGTATATCAGGTTCCTCCCCTGACCTGGTACCAATAACATCTTCAGTTTTGCTAGACCGCTGAGGACTCAGTAGCCTCAAAAGAAAAAAGAAAGCTCTTCCCTCTTCAAAAGCAAAGAGTGTATGTGACCAGTCGTTCCATACAGTTGCTACTAGAGCTGATACTATTGCTGGTCTGGGAGTTTTATGAGTGAGACAATTAATGGTCCAGCCTTCTTGTCCTCTGCTACACCCACATTTTCATGAGCTTCTGTATCAACACATTGACACCTCATTGGGCTTAAACAAAATATTTCTCCACAAATCACAGCATATAACAAAATGCTAACTGGAAACTATTCAAGCTAGTACAGAAATGAAATCTTGTCTCATACACATAACATTATCTTCATCAAAGGAAAAGTACTGTTGTAAGTAGTTTCATGACTTGAATGAGAGACTGAGGTGGGTGACTCGATACATCAGCATGCAAGGAGCCTATGTTTCCTACACCACTTTTCACTGAAAATGCTTTAAAATGCTGATCGTAACCTTCATCATTGATCATTTCACTGACTACAACAGCTACCTTTCACTTTGTTCTCAGATCTGATTCACTCAGTAATACAAATATCTGTAAACTGTGCATCATACATGACTGGTAACCCCTTGAAATTTCATCAGCATACTTGGCACAAGCATGGAGAAACTGTCAGACTGAGGGACTCTCTCATAGATCACAGAGCTACCCCTGCACAAGTTGAAGCCCAGTTCTTAGCATCTTTCAGCTGCCCTAGCTCTACAATTTATGATTGTCCTCTCAAAGCAGACCCTCCTCGCTTTAAACATGTTGTGCTCTATGCGAGTGGTTAATTATTTATTAATTTCTTTCCATGGCCAAGAACGATGTTACATATTTTGCAAAACAAAGTTTCTCAGTGTTCCAAGCTGTTCTCTAAAAAAAGTTGATAAAATTATTCAAGGTTGAAGCTAGAGATAACACTACATCACATCTAATTTATTCTTTAACGGTAATGGTTCCAAAAGGTAATGTTATGTCTTGATGTGCTGGCCCAAACCAGGACTCTAAATATTACCCTTTCAGCTTTCAGAGAGACCTGGTGACATCCGGCCTGTCACAGAAGAGAATTTATAAAGCCGAGCAAGCACATGATCTGGACAGTCATGAACCACCATCATCCAAATGAATATCCCACTGGATGTGGGCTACTGAGCACCCTGTGGTCAGATGGCTGCACTGCCCCAGTGTGATTAGAGGTTACACCAAGGCTCTTCTCTTGTAGCTTCACTTTTACAGCAGCTGAAGCAAATCAAAGTCCACCAGCCCATATTTCTTTCTCTGTAACAGTTACTGCTGTCCAATCATTGCTTAGGTAACCCACTTGGACTTTCCACCTAGTAACATTTTTTACTTACATAAGAACATAGCCAACCACGTATTTTAAATACTCTAAACATATTTTAGCTTCAATCTAGCCATTGCAGTCTAACCCCAAAAAAGAAAGTTTTTTACCCATTTGCTTATTTTGTACTCAAACAGAAAGAAACACTATCAAACTTTTCCCCCTGTGTATGTAGATATAACGTCCTGCCGAGCTTTTAGATAGCCAGAAGTCCCTTCCACTAAGAAAGCTTATAGTTTAGGCCAGCACATGCAAAATGAAATATTGTTTATAAAGTAATTTTGGTGTGTTACTGTGAAAATCGCTGGGATATAAAAAGACTAGAGTCTAATATATGCTCTGTCCTCTCTAATTGGACTTACAAGAGCTCAGTAGTTTGCAGACGAGGGATCTAGGATATTTCTGTACAGTGTTAGTCTCAAGAAGTTGCTCAGACTAGTTTTAAATGACTTAAACAATTCTGCTACATCCCTTGAAGTCTTGCAATAAAAGGTTTTCCTGTTATCTGTCCTAAACCTTCCTCTTCATATCATACTGTTATATCTAATTACACAATAATTCTCTTCCTAGCCTGATATTTATGTTGTTTAAAAACATGCTAAAAGTGTTTCTAGACAAGACAGGTAACATAATACAAAGCAATGTTTCTCTGCTAAGAGGAGAAAAAATGTAGCATAAAATTTCAGTTCCCATGACTTTAGAGATGAGATAAAGTCCACAAGAGAAAAATCAAAGCTCAATAAAGAAACTCTGCAAGGCTCCCAGCACAGAGATGAGACTCCAGCTATTACGCTCTTTGGAATTCTGCCCTGCAGCCCAAATAGGAAACATATATTAATCTCTTGCCTTATGCCCTCTGCTTTTTCCGTGGGGACGCCTCTTTCAGCACTTAGAATCATAGAAAGATTCAGATTAGATGGGACTTCTGGTCCACACTACTCCTCAGGGCCTGGCCAACTTCACAGTGAGATCAGGTTGCTCCAGGCCCCATCCAAAAGAGTTTCAAAAGTCTCTGAGGATGGAGATATCACAACCCTCTCTGGGCAGCTGTTCCAGCACTGAGCCACTCTACTGCATGCGATATTCCTTCCCAATTCCAGTATTTCCTTCCTTGCCAAAGAATCATGCGATGAGTGATAAGTCTGCATGTAATTTATTAATCAAACAACTACACCATGCTCCAAATATGACATTTGCAGTCTAAACTACCCAGTTTGGCCAGTGGCCAGCTTCAAGTTACTTTCTATTCTTCTCAGTCTTTCCACGGCGGTCTGGTGCAACTTGGGAAATTCCACGTAAACAAACCAAAAATCAGCACATACTTCTCCCCAGCCTTCTTTTGGAGTCCCTCAACAGTCAACAGGTGGTAATTTACTCAAAATCTCCCTGATCCCAGGATCATTCGCGCAGTCAAATAGTTTCAAGATAGCTTTTGTGAAGAGAGAATAAGAAAAAAGTTTTGCCTCCTATGAAGGATGACAGTCATTTTTAATGCCTTGATTCCCTTTCCCACTTGCCTGCAGTTCCGAGCAGTCCCCTAGATTACAACCCCTAGCTGACATAAATATTTTAAGAAAAACAGAAACTTAGCACACTTTGCTGTCCCAAATGTTCAGTGCATATATCACCAGAATATTAAATAGTAAGCAGAGAGACAGCATTGACACTTGGCCTAAGGCTGGCACAGCCAAGTGATGTTTAAGAATGTCTCTTTGAATTCTGAAGCATTCTTATGCTCTTTTCTCTTCATGTACCCCTGCTTTGAAGTTCATAAACATTCCAGTGAATAGCTTTTTGATTTATGGGAATGCTTGAAAAGTATCTATTCTCTGCAAAATGCCTGCACATAATTGAGTTTTTCAATACAGCAGCACAAATATTTACTATTTAGTATCCTGCTGCTTCAGTCCAGGAATAACTATGTAGCCACACAACCAGCCATATATCAGAGGGGGCAAATAGTCAGACTAAATAGTTGCACGTGTAAATTGAAAATTTTTCATCTATATGATCCACTGAAGAGATCTGCAGAATCCAGATACAGTTTATAAACAGTTCATGAACAGTGAAAAGTATTTTCACAGTAATCAGTATTTTCACTTTTTGGATCATTATTCCTTATTAAGTTTTGCTTAAAGGTATGAAAACTACCAGATATTTAAGTGCAATTTTTTTTTCATGTGCATTGATGACAATGAATAATGAGAGTCTGCTGCATTTCTCACCTGCAGATGGGATAGTTTGGTACTGCAAATCATCACAACATTGCCTTGGAGCAAATACCCCAGCACACTAATTGCCTCACATAGGACTTGCTGGACATTTATTTAGTTGGGGAAGTCTTAATTATTAAAGAGATAGAAGTGTTTTGCAATCTTCACACACTAGTCTTACACAGACAAAAAGAGAAGAGTTGTGACTCAAGGTCCAGCATTTATGACAACTACTAAGCTTCAGGTATTCCCGAGGAAAAAATGAAATCCATAATGTACCCGACTGTTAGTACAGTTCTGTGATTGAAAGTACTCCTTGCGAGCTTAATTCTGCATATTAAACTTGTGTCCTGAAACATTAGCTATATTCCCTGCTATATTTTTAGCATGGATACAAATCTTACCTTTTGATGTTGTGGAACGGCAGAAATAGCACAAGGCAACATGAGGCTTTACACACGGCTCATTTTCCACCAGGAAAAGCTAACACAATGGCCTTTTGTTGGCATTTCTCCCGATTCCCGCTGCAGGAGGGTCCATTGAGATGATGCTGGCACATGGGACACAAAAGGGAGCAGCATGGCTTGTAGATCCAGCCTCTTTCTTCTTTACACAGCTACAAGGGGCTCAGGGACATAGCAGGTAACTAAAGCTTCCCCAAAACCGCTCCCACTTACGCCAGGCATTGGGTGGATGTTTGCCAGGCTCTGGGCAGATGTTTGCCAGGCTCTGAGCTTGGAAGGCACACGGTCCGGTGCAGCTTCCCCAGCAGTCCTCAGTTCCTATGCTACAAGGAAATGAGCCCTTCATCTCTGTTGCCTGCAGCAGGTCGCTGTTACACAAAGCACTTGTGGTTTGACTTGTTTGTTATGAATTCACCGCCTTTCTTTCTTGTAAGGAAACTTCTTGTTCTTTGAAGTGGGAAAGAGTTTTGGAAAAAAAAGGCTTGTTTCATAATCTTTTAATCTGAACTCTTTACCAAGTTATACAAGGAGTATGTTTAAGGTTCCTGTTGTGCAGAAGCATGCCTTCGTCCTGCAGTTCTGGTCCAGCTTTATCAAATTCTTCTGATCTCTCAGATAATTTGATTATCTCTTGTTTCAAATGATAGAAGACTGGCCCGGTCAACTCCTGTTTGGATCATTACCTACCAGTAGAAGTAAAACAAGGGAGGATGTCTGTCTCACACGGTTCTGTTGCCCTTGCCCTGGTGGGAACACAAATACCCTAAACATAACAAATGTCCTGAGTATGAAGACTAGTCTGTCTCCCTCCACATTACTTTTGTGCAGCCCCCTCCAAAGCACTCTGAGGACTACATCGCATTGCAACTTAACAAATTACAATGCACCAGCTGAGCCGTGATCATTATATCAGCATTACTGTGCTCTGAAATCTTATAAAACCTCAAGGAAAGCATTTAACACTGATGCACATTCTTTTGCATTATACGCAGTCGTAGAGCATGATTGTTTCATCAAAATGAAGGTTGCCTGAGACATTTTCAACAGACATTTTCAGACAGAACACGCTGCACCTCAGCTAAGACACAGTTTTGAGTACTACAAACAGGCCCAATCTGCCGCAATGCAAAGCTATTATTTTTTAAATCAGCATCAGCAGTTTACACTAACAACTCTCTGAGAACACCCCAGCAGTACCTGCACAGACAGTCTGTACTTCAGCACAGGCACAGAGATGGACAATGCAAGAAGTAGCAATATATTCAATGCTTATTTTTTTCCTTAGTCTTCAAAGTTAAAGCCTTGTCCAATTCCTTTGTGCTTACCACAGATCTTGGGAAGGAGGACAGCCAACAGTGGGAGAGCAGATTATACAGAAAAGCTAACCCAGATCTGCAGAATTTACCAAAGACTGCCGAAAGTGCTGGCTGTTGTGATAGCAAGGCCCCTGTCTGTCACCTACACAAAATCATGACAATCAGGGAAGGTGACCTGACTACCAAGAAAAGTGGAGTAGTTGACATGCTGAATCATAGAGCTTGAATGCAAAGGAACCTTGAAAAATGGGAAGATTGAGCCAACAGAAACCTCATGGCATACAACAAGAAGAAGCACGAAGTTTTGTAGCTGAGATGAAACAACTCCATGCATCAGGACAGACTGGGAAGCAACTGAAAAGCACTCAGAAGGACTTGGGGTGATGGTGGACACCAGGCTGAATAAGAGCCAACACCGTACTCGCCCTGCGCATACAGTAAGCTTTACACCAGGCCACATTTGGAGGGCCATGGACAACAGATCCAAGGAAGACGCTCTCTCCCTCTGGTCAGCACTGGTGAGACCACACCTGGAATAGCCTGTGGCCAGCTGTGGAAACCCAGTTCAACAGGGATCTGGAGAAAGAGAGACGGACTGGCAGAGGGCTACCACATAGGGCAGGTTCCACGAATACGGGACCTGTTACGAGAGGCTGAGGGGAGCGGGCCTTCAGTTTTGCAGACAAGAGGCTAAGGGGAGATCTCACAGCAGCTTACAACAACTTGAAAGACAGCTGCAGAGATGACACAGCCAAACCTTTCTCTGCAGTGCCAGACAATAACACAAGGGGCAACTCCCACGAGTGACGTTTTGTGAGCTTCAGGTTGGACATTAGGAAATATTTCCTCCACAGGAGAGTGTGGCACAGCACTGAAACACACTCCCTAGAGAGAGCATGGGTTCTCCACCTTTAAAGGTTTACAGGACTTGGCTGGACTCAGTCATGGCTGACCTGATCTGGTGAGAGTCCTGCCTCATTTGGGGTATGTACTAGGACCTACAGAGGTTTCTTGCAAACAACATTTTTGAAACATCTAACTGATTTCAGTGGGGCCAGGATCCCTCCCAGGTGACGTTTATTTAAATGTATTTAAAATGGAAGAAGCATGGTGTAGCCAAGTTCAAGCATGCTAATGGTTGCATCCCTCCCACCCCTTAATCCCAAATTAGCACAGCTAGACTACCTGCCAATTCCTATAATTTATTGCTAATACAGCCCAGCTGTGAGTCTGCATTAACACTCTTTCCAGGCATGGAAGAAACTATACTTCAGAGAGGTTTTTCTCCTGGAGAACAATTCCTTCCAGAGCTATTTCGGGAGTGCAGACAATACAACACCCTGCAGTGCAGGAGACAGAGAAAAGTCCACATATTGAGTCCAGCATGCAGGCCAGTTTCATCAGTCTACATCCATCTCATAGTTTCAGGTGTGTCTACATCTTTCAGGGGACCACAGGACAGATGTTCCCCAGGCCGGCAAATCTGCCTGGTTCGGCATAGCAGCACCCACACATATTGGTCAAGGTCCAAAAGCACTATAGCTGTGTTCTGCAATCTGACATTCAAACCAAGGAATTCCCCTACCTGATCTGAACTACTTCTGCATCTAGGCGGTCTCCTGAGGTGTCAAGGAAGCAGTAGTAAATTGGCATCAGAGCCCCTGAACTAGGTCCACTGTTTTAATAACATATTGAAAGTGGCCACAGGCCGGTCTCAGCTTCCAGGATAATGAGCATCATGACACCCTAGTGAGAAATCTCCTGACCAGCCCTTATTATATGACTCCCCTATCTGTCCCTTCCTCCCCCCATAAAAAGCCCAGGACAGCTCTGTACAATGAAGACCAGGATCCCTCAGGCTTCCCTCACCTGAAGCATAACCTTTCCCTTTCTGAGAAGCACTATCATTCTCCTCCTTCTTCCTATGATGGTTCCTATAAGCCAGACAGGAAATCAAATGCTTGGTCTAAATCCCTGCAGCTGTGCATCACTGAATTGCACAGGGGAGCCAGCCATCCTTCCAGGTCTTTAAAGAGCCTGCGTACTTTGTTACAGGTCTCCAAGCTTCACACCTCTGAACCAGAGGCATAAGCCCACTCCAGACTTAGCTACAGCTAAGAGCATTTTAAGAGATCTTTATCCTCTCAGGCATGCCTCCACATGAAACAGTTTCTCATAACTCTCGCCCAGTTTCCTCAGTTTATACATGACGGGGCCTTTCCCCCAGTAATTGTATCATATAAATCCAGCTTCTTCAGTGATTTTCCCATGGAAATGTTCCTCTGCCCTGCTGTCCCTCCTATTAGAAAGGCCTACCAAAGGAAGTGATCCTTCCACATCTCCCCACCTCTGGTAGGAACGAGAGGTATTTGCATTCAGTACTGTCAAACTCTGATTGTGATGGCAAATGACAAATCACCTGTCCCCCAAAGCAAGAAGATGGATTTAAAAATCATAATATGATTTTAAAAAAAAAGTAAAAATTTTAAAAGACTTCGTACAACAACCACATTCTGGTTTATGAACCTTTCAGACATAGTCACATCAAATGTTCTTTCCTCTAGAGACGTAAAGGACAGAAAAAAGAGTTTTTTTAGTGAAAGGGGAGACTTGCACCAAAAGTATCTGTCTGCAGGAGCTGAGCGTTACACCAAATACAGAAAGACTCAAGATTAAACCAGGACCCTAAACAATATGGTGAGTCCCAAAACCAGAAGTGTTTTACTTTGACTTTCACAGTTGGGTTCTGCCTCCAGGCTTCCAGGCACCCATGAAGCACAGTTTTGTAGTCTTTTTCTTTTTCCTTGTGGCTCATTCAGCACTTCTGAAATCTGTGACCAACTGTATTCGGCACATGGGATGAAAATGCATGGGATCAAAAAAGGCCGAGAAACTGTCTGCAGCCCAAGATGTTACATTTAGCTGGGCCTTGAACCCTCTCCAAAGTTTTCCTCTCCCTTCCACAGTCGGATTGCCCAATGCAATATTTTTTCAGGCACTAAAGAAGCTGCTTGTGAGTTCTTATATCTTTGATCCCTTTTAAAAGAAGTCTTCTTGTATTTTTGTCTTTCTGGGAAATATAATCCTAAAATTACCCTAGTTTCTGAGCAGAAACAGAATAATGATGAATCTGGAAATAAAAGGCCCATACCCCTTGTAATGATTTCCAATATGACACTTGGAGGAGGATTATATAAAGAAACAAACAACAACAAAAACATAAAAACATCAGGCAAGCCCAATACCTTCCAGGGTAGTATAGCCTAGTAAAGAAAACAAGCAATGCTGATCCATGAGAGACAGTATGTTTGGGATTAAGTAGCAAAACACAGAAACTCCTTTTAAGAAGAGATTTAAACTATGGAAACAAACAAGAAGTGAAAGGACTAACGAAAAAATTCCAAAGGACAAGTTGAGAAAAGCATGAGGTAGAAAGAGCAAGGAATGAGAAAAGTATGTTAAAACGAAAAATTTGAATTGGCAGGCGGTGAGGGAGCTGAGAAGAATAAACAGACATAATAAGGGTAAGGTAAGAATATTAGACTAACAATAGGTAGTCTTCAGAAAAGGTGGGGATCATGAGGAACAGAGAAAAGTGAAAAATCACTCTGATTTGCATGAGCTTTAAGAGACTGCAGAGGGTAGAGAGAGAAATGAAGAAATAGGCATAGATAATATGGTTGATGTCGAGGCACAAAACAAGAGATACATGGAAGGGCTTATCCACTAAACCAAAATCAAGAATTGCAGTGAACTGTGCTTAAAAATACACATGCCTGTTTTGATAGTGTGAGAGACAAGGGTTCAGAGCGGAGCACCACTGGTTTTAAAAAGGTATTTTCTTGGCAATAACAACAAAAATGACACAAACATTGCTAGTGAGAAAAGAAAGATGAATCGTGAGAATCAGAGGGGAAGAAAAGAACTTCTGTTTTTGTTATCTTTAAAGCAGTTGTATCTCTCCAAGAGGCAGATAAGGGAGGTAGAAACAGAATTATTGATGAGTACATGAGCAGACAAGAAAGAAGGAGCATACCTGGGTGCTATGAGCATACCAATATCCCTGGCCAGGAGCAAAAGTGCTGCTGATAGGGTAAATATAAAGATAACCTAGAGACCAAAACCAATACCCTGGGCACATTGCTAAGAGAAGCACCTCAAAACTGCTAAAAACTTGAGCAGAGTCAGTCAATCAGGTTGGAAGAAAGGTGAACTGAAACCCCAGTACCATGATAATGAAGAATAAGGAAACAAACCGCTGCATCAAACACAGCACTGGCAATTTGATTCCCGAGCAAAGCAAAGTCTAGTAGTAGAATGACATGGAGCAAGAGCATTGAAGGGCAAAGTGCTATGAAGTGGCTCATCCTTTGATGCTTGAGGTTTATCATTAAGGTTACACTTCTTTCCTGCAGAATCTCTTTCTAACTCAGTGCATTCCTAACTTGGTGAATTCCACTAACTTGTGTCTGGGGTTTCTCTTCCCAGAAGTGGCAAAGCAGTCATACAGCAGGGTGAAGGAACAAAGTCTGAGGTGCGGAGAAGTATAGCACCACCATTTTTCTCTGCTACAATAGTCATACCGTCACTGCCCACCCAAAAAAACTGGTATTTTGACCTTTTAGACTTCAGCTGTAGCAAAAACATCTCTAGGGAAGACTTCAAAAACAAAAGAATGGAAGTGCTGAGTGACTACAGCCAAAATAAGTTACAGGGCAAGGATGAGAACAAGACATAAAGACTCCTCTAGTCTGTTGTCCATAGAACAGAAAGATGCTTTAGAAAGCAATGTTATTGCCTTTACAAAAATATGTTGATGCCAGCTCATATGGTAAGAAACCATTTTAAGCTTACAAAGGAATATATGGAGAAAGAGGAATCAGAGCTAAGGAACAGAAGGCACTGATAAACTCTCTGTGAGACTGAAGAAAGCATAAGACAAAAACACTGATCGAACAAACTTGAAAGAGTTAAAGTAACAGTTATGTCCTTGTACATGTCTTAGAGAAATAATCCCTGTAGATGAATGAAAATAATAGGTAAATGCATCATAGGTACCTTGATAGTTTCAGGAGTAACATACCTAAATCTGGTTTTGCTGCAGTTTTAAATAAATAAAGCATTCTTTATTTTTATTTTAAGTTGACCTATAGGGCCCCTGGACAAAGTTCAGCAGTCACTCAGAATGGTTGCTCTTTAGTCATTAGTGAATTCCCGTACGGCAATACTTGTAAGAGTCAAAACTATACAGAAGAGACATTCCACTATAATCCCATGTTTTCACTGACTCAGACCTCCCCAGGGGGAAAAGACTGACAGAATCATTTCATGTTCCTAAGTACAAAGGGAGCTTCCCCCCTGCCGGCCCAAAAAACTTGAGAATTATTCTTTGGACTACAGGGGTTTGCAAAGAGAGTGTATGTACATAGATAAACGTGGGCATGTGTATACCGCAGCTACTTCAAAAGAACATTAAGAATACATAGTCAAGCACTAAGTTAAAGTCAGAATTAAAGTTGTCAGTATAGCTTTCTCTCAGGCTGCCTCCCTTTTTACTAATTATTATTTAGCATCATTATCACATTCTTTTTTTCTCTGCAGGACCTCTTCCCCATTGAGCTCACAAGGTGGGCAGCAATCACTAAATGGACAGCTATTCAAGATTGCCTTTTATCCTCACTGTTCAGTGGGTGCTCCACGAGTTAATTACCGTGTCACCCAAATCCTGCCTCTGAGCTTTTCTATGATGCCCTTATTGTAGTGTACCAGTTCTTAACAAACGGTCGTAAATACATTTTCACCAAGCTCCTCATCTGACTAACTGGTATTATACCTTATCACTTGAAGAGCTTAAACAAAAAGTCATTTAATACTCTATACTACATAATATGTATGCCCACACTGTCCTAGGAAAAGTCATCCTGAAGAACAAATTCACTGTCCATCCAGACAGCAAGCCTGGAAGCGCAAGCCTAGGCATGGCCAGAGGGTACCTCCACATCACACAGAAAACCACTCAGGGGTTAGGACTCTCTGAAGCAGACTGTTTTAAATAGGACCTTATATTTGGAACTGCGAGGGACTACTGAGCAATTTCACCACAGTTTTTCACAACAGGGATACCAAAAAGAGATATTATAATATTCCAAGGACAAGAAGTCAATGACATTTTAGGAGAAGCAGTGTGGTGGAGGGGGTATCTCTCTCTAACTAGAAAGACATGCTCTATGAGACTTCATCTAGCTCAAGTTGATGCGAGGACCCTAGGACTACCTATGCAACAGAACCCTTCTTTCAGACACTTCCTTTCAGTATTCACAGAACCACACAGACCTGGCAACACTGATCTGCACGGGACAGGTAAGGAGGAAGTGGTCTCCCTCTGTTCTTCTTCATCCCCACTTCTATTATGTAGAGGAAGCACTGCCTAAATTTTATGGCGGAAACTGGGAGGCAGAGGGTGTATGCAGCAGTGTACGAGGGCACTACAGTACCACACTAATATGAATAATAACTTGCACACCCTCAGAATGATGATAAGGTTGGCATGTGCACATCACCCATTACTGCAGCAACGATGAAAGCATTGGTTTCTGTATCACCATGTAATGATGCTGCAAGGTACCAATTTGGCCTACTCTTTTTCCGGCAGTTATCCTGCAGTTCTTTTGGAAGAAGAATAATGCAAGATGAAATGTAACTTTTATGTAGTTTTCCTAAAGCCACATTACTCTTATATGGAGCTTTTAACTGGGAAGAAAAGGGAGCATGGAGGGAGAAGATATATCAGATTGTCCCTCACATCCACATGCATCTACAGCAAAGAGCAGAGAGAACGTTCCTCAAAACAGGTAATGGGATCCTTCAGCAAGCAAAGAATGGTACAAGTCTCCCCTTCTGCACATGCTTCACTTTTGGAAAAATTGGTGTTGTAAGTTTAAAACTCTCCTTGTGGCTTGCGTGAGCTGCATTTCCTCAGCAGATTATCCCTGATCTCACTGCCCTTGGCAGCATTAGAGGGGTCACATTTTTACACAGCTGAACAATTTCTTCAAAGTATGAAATAAAAACATTCTTTCCTTCAAAGCAGCCATGCATGCTTTCTTCTTTATTCTGTTTGTTCAGTTTTTCTTTTTTTAAGTCAATAAACACTTTATACCTTGTATTCGTTGCAAGAAAAACAAATTCTACTGTATTACTAGTATCTACATTCTGTTTACAGCATCAGCTGCTGAAAATTAAGAATTTCACATGTGTCTTAAATTCTCTTCTAAGATTTAAGTGCAACACGTAAATGATTTTCTCCCAAGCAAAAGTTCTAATTGTATTTGGCAGGAATGGAGTGGAGAGTGACATCTCTGATTATCTTCTGCCAAGCCTCAAAGAGCTGCTGTGTCCTGTTTCCCAGCTCCCAGGAGAGAACCAGTACAGTAAACACCACCTTCTTAGGTACTACATATAGCGGCAGCAGGAATATTTGCAAAGGTCACCTAGCAGAAGGCATTCCTGCCAACTTTCCTTGAAATCCACATGGTTATTATGAACTCTTTAAAGCAGAGTCTGCTTATGCATGGTGGAGTGAACCCAAACTGCATGTTATAGCTCTCTTTTGTTATAAATGGATAAGATTTACCCAGGTGTTAATAGAGTACAGGAGATGGATAAGGGTATTGCTAATATAAGGTAACCAAAAACTTACTCAGTCCATTTATATGGTCAAAATATGGCACTTCAGCCTATATGAGACCCTAGAAAGATGAAACAGCCATTCTTGAATGCTTTTTCTCTTTGAAACAAGTCCAATAAAGGAGAATACCTCCAACATTGAGTCAACTTCTATTTCTTGGTTTTTTGTTTTATAGACAGACTAATAGGATTATCAGTACTATATGCTGAAATTCATATTCAAAAGCAATAGCAGCTGAACCTTTGCCATGGAGACCAGAGTATGGTGAAGGTTTTTTTGTGTGGTTCTTCAAAAGGTATTAAAATGCAGTCAATAAACTCATCCAGCAGAGACTATGAAGGAAAAAACAATGACGTGCCTGTAAGAATCCAGAAGGTCTAGTTGCTCTCAAAAAAAAGACAGAACAGATTCCTTTATGGGAAATCTTAATTAGTTAATAAACCACTTCATCTGAGGCATATTGGATTCATGCACTCATATCCTCATTTGGTAAGAAGTGTTTTAAAGTTACCACGGGCTCTTCTACTCTGTGCTGATAGCCTGTTTCTGTCATTCCAACATACTTACTCTTTTTTCCCCTCCAAGTCATGCCACTGTGCAGGTCCATTTCTCTTTGCCGTGTCACAGCTCTTCTGTCCACACCCCCGTGCATGCCAGGCCAAGTCCTGCTCCACTTCAGCGTGGAAGTTGCATTCTCCTCCTGCACTCTCCTGAGAGGTCTATTGTCGCTTTTGCAATCTCTGTCCCTGTGTCCAGCACTGCAGTGCCCAAGAGCGGTAACTCCAAAGAAAGTCTTACCAAGCCCCACACCAGGACCAAACAACGCTGTCCAGCCTGAATGTGAAGACCAACAAAGAGATGGAATGTGTTCAGTGTAAAAAGAGCCCTTGGAAGAAATTAGCTGCTAGATGGGTTGCCACTGAGCATGTGTAAACTGATTTTTTATAGGATAATAACTATGACTATGCTCAGATTTGTTTTTATGTAAACCATAGAAGAGATATACCTCATAGATAGGCAATTTTCCTTTGAGTCTTTTTTCCTAGTACCTGGACATTCCAGATTTGCTTCTCACATAGAAATACCTCCAAATGGACTTTTTTTTTTTTTTTTAAGCTGCAGAAGAATATGCTTTTCTCCAGTGTGTTTCTCAGAAAGGCCAGGAACAAACTTGCAGATAATAGGATGAGTCTCTGGCAGACCTGCAGCCCAAAAAACTTCAGCCTCTAAGTCTAGCAAAGTTATAAGTTTCTCTAATTTGAGGTTCTGGGCATTATCAACCAGAAGTCATGCAACCTGTTCCAAGTAATATATTTCTGACACCCAACATAAGAAATAGTATAAACTATTAAGAAGGAAAGAAAAATTGAAGTTAAATGGCTAGATCTTGCCCTTATAAGCAGCAAATCAATCTAGCTTACTTCAGCGGGCTCTACAATTACAAATGAGGGAAGAATCACCTGAAGTTTTTTAAGCTCTGTTTTCAGACTTCTGCCTTTTGGCTGGCTGCCTGCGAGAGTCTGCATCTCTGAAACAGCCTGCCTGATGCATTGTTTCCTGAAAACAAAGAATACGAAAAGGCAAGCATAATTATTCTCATTGTTGGATACTTGAAACAAACAGCAGGAGACATAAATTATGAGAAGACCTATAAGCCTGCATCTGATGAGGAATAATGAACTATTGTAAAGACAGAGAAAAATTGAAGTGCAAAGGCATGTAACATTTTACACATTAATAATGCAATCCAACTTTCTAAGATCACAGATCTTTCTCATTTTTTTTAGAAACAGATCAGAGTGTTTTGCCTTAGGACATATTTTATCTGGACCATTTCATCTACTGTCATTACTAGGCAACTGTAGGATAACAGTCCTTTTACTAATTGACTTATTTAACCTTAAAGCACCTAAACCATTTTTTAGCTCTATCCTGCAGAAAGTTCAACATTCACAGCTGAAAACAGTTCATTATCAGTTTTTTTAAAGTATGTGTGAGTTTTAAGTAGCATTTGGGGCTTATCATTAGCACAAACACTCAAAAGGCTAAATATACCCTGGCACATCATGAACTAGCATTACAGTTGCCACTAGAGTTCATTCTGTAAAACACGATTCCATTTCACCTTTCTCTAGCCCCAATAAAGCATTTCAGGGGTCTCCAGAGGCCCAGAAGGATAACAACAAGACCTTATTTTACAAAGCTGATAGCTGCAAACCTCTCTTAGACACACTGGGTTTTCCCCATGGCTTAGATGCCAAGAATATTTCAGTGCTTGTGGACTACTTTGCTAGTAACATATTCATTTTTCATGCACAGGTTTATCTTTACGTGCATGAACAGAAAAACTTCAATCTTTCTAAGAATTTTAGAAAAACAGAGCTCAAGTTTTGCGTTGTTTTTTTGTTAGAAAGAAATGGGATACAGAATAGGTGATTTAGATCAAGGTCACTGGGACCAGTCTAACAATTTTGTTTCCAGTGGGATGAAGACTTGACCCACATTCCTGTTACTATTTTGGACCAAAAAAAAAGGTAAAATTTATAAACAAAGTATCATTTCAAGACTAAAAAGCCAAAAATAAAAAATAAAGAGCTCTTTGACAGACTGCAAATAATCTTTTATCAAAACAAAAGAGATTTTAAAAAAATATTTAATTAATCTTATTAATTACATGTATCTAGGTTGTCATTCCAAATTCTCCTGCATCCAAGTGACACTCAGACACTTGGTCTGGAGTCTGTGGTTCACGCTCAGCCTTCTACATTTCAGATTCTATTTACTACTGCAGCATATCTAAACTAGAATCCAGAAATTTACTGGTCCAGGAGGAGAGGAAAGGAAGGAAGGAAGCTCTATGTTCAGCTGGCAGTCACTGAGTTGAGGAACCCAAGTTAAGGAAACTGCAGCTCTTTACAGATTATGGAAAAACATACCTGCTGCGCCCAGTCTTCAGAGGCTCTGCCATGGTCAGCAGTTCAGCATCAGGGTGATAAAGAAAGGTGGACCAAAAAAAAAAAAAAAAAGCATGTTATAAAGACAGTCTGCAGGAACTAATTTTGCCACGCGGGAGATCCTTTATTTCTTGAACTTTTCAGACTGAAGTGGTTATGCAGACCACCACAAAGAAAACGAAGACAGACAGCAACTTCCCGACTTAAGGCTGGCTGTTCAGACAATGTGGTCCATCACAAAATTTCTCAGTCTCTCCAAGAATGGGCGTAAATATAGACTCACAGCTCTATTAAATGACAAACTTTTTTAAAAAACATTCCTGATTGCAGCTTTTAAGTGGGCTGCAGCCAGGAGCCATGCTTGTAATCTCCTTGTTGAACATCTGGCACACAGGTGGATTGGAACAAAACCGTACTCCATGCATTTACCTCCCCAAAGCAACTAGTGCCTAGACTGCCAGGAGGACTCTCTATCCCATGTCCTCCACTTCCCAGTAAACGTTGTGGAGGTCTAAGCACTTCTGAAAAGTCTTGACCAAGCTGACTAGTTTCCTGAACATCCACTAACAAGCAATTCCTACTACTCTCACTATTAACAATAAATGAACAGTCTATCAGTGCTGGGCAAGTGGATTGCAGCCCTGCACGTTTACGAAAGTATCTGGGTAATCTCAGCAGTATGTGCCAACTCTCAATGTGTTGTTTTTAAAGTGGTGTTATAGTTCACTGCATGTTTAATTTTTCATAGTTTATAAATTTATAACCATTGCTGTTTGTGGTGTAGGAAGGTCTGGAATCAGAAGGTAGATATCGGATCATTTGAAGGTCTAATGCACAAATTATTTCTTCCACGGTGCCAGCTAGAGAATAGAGTTGAGGAAGTCTGCAGAGCTTTCTGAGGAGAAATAACACTTTTCTGAGAGTGGTCAATGCATTCATCAAGAATTCTGCAGGCTGCCTCAGATGTGGGGCACTCTCCCAGACAGCAATGAGCTACATCAGGCCCATCGCTAGCAAGATTCAAACAAAAGGTGATAAAAAACAGACAAAACAAACACAATACCAAACCTATTGACAGTACTGTAGCATCAGGATGTCCATGACCCTACCCTTGACCTCTGCTCTGCGCTGCCCTTTGAGCCTACAAGGCCTGAGCGAGCCTTACTTCGAGCCACTTGGACCTGCAGCTGTGTTTCTGCCTGCCCTTCCTTTGCTCCTACTCCTTTCCACAAAGGAGGGATGGTGGCTTCTGCACAGCCTCTCTGCTCTAGCGCTGGGACAAGCAGAAAACAAGCTGGTTTTTGCACCTCTTCCATTTGATTGGTGACATACCACTTTGTCAGAGAAAAAGGGATGAGGTGGGACAGAGGAGAGGGTGTTGTATATGTGGACTTGAAGACCTGGGGGAGAAAGAAAACATTTTGGGGCATGGAAGTTTCTATAGGAGAAAGGGCCTCATGCTCCAAATGGAGAGAATCTTACATCCTGTGAAATCTTGCTGGGGTGGAGAACCTTGCTCCAGGGAAGAAGATACAAAATAGGGACCTCAGCGCCCAACAAAGCAAAGTCTTGGGATAACTTTTGAGATCAGCTCAGCCAGGCTCCACTAGTGATAACATGCCTTCAGCAGCAACAGCAGATGATGTTTTGCTTGTTTTTTAATGGAATTTTGACAGAAGACAGCTAGATCTTCAACATCTTACATGTTCAACTGTAGCCAAAGGGATATATCATCATTGAGAAAACTAATTGCACAGACAGCGATCAAAAAAGACACTCCTGCCCACAGATTCTCTACCCACAGTAAAGAGATAAAGGGTGCTAAACATTTGCACCTACATCCCCAACCACATATTCTCCAGCCACAAGATTCATTTTCAGTGAGCTCTATACGTGGTGCATATGCTCAGTCCTTAAACAAGCCCCAGAACTGTCCATGCCCTCACTTTGGCACAGGAGATGTTACTAGAGCCCTGGCAGTACCACTGGAATAGCTCTCCTGGGCGGCACACCTCTTGCCCAGCAGCTGGTTCGTTCGTTGCCTTCAAAGACATACTGCCTCGGCAGACACACAACAGAGCCAAATCTTGGGGCCTCTGCTGCCACTTGATTGTTTACTGTTCTGTCATTTACCAGCAACATTTCACTGGATTAGGCCCAAAACATGAAAAAGCTGATTGCAAGGCGACCACAGACAGAGAAGACCATTTCCCGGTCAGGTGCAGGAAGAACAAAATTTCTCCTCTCCTAAGGCTACCTCGTTCTGCAAATTAACCTTTTGTACACTGCAGGTCCAGCTGGTTTCCTTCAGTATCAGTGTGCAGTTAGCAGTAAAGAGCAATCAGTCTTCTTAAAACTGAAGTATTGATTATGCTAACAGTAGGAATACAGAAAGTAGACAAAGCAATTTTAGAACAGAAGTCTTTATTTTGTGTCCACCAGCCCTTATCATTGCATAACGATAGCATACGTCAGCCTGACTTCTTCAGATGCCCAGCAGAGAACCGCTTCGGTCTGAGCAGTCCCCTAATAGCTTCCTCTTTTGGAAGGAGAGGTTCTCTTTTTAGCCATCCAGAGTTCCTCTGCTCGGATCAGTTCCAGCACTTCCTCTGCATCTTCAGCCGCCTTCTCGATTCCTGCTTGTTTTCTCAACGGTCCTGATTTAACATCTCTGTATAGCAACTGTCCTTCTGACTTTGGTAATATACCTTGTCCATAACACAGAGCAGCTGTATTTTTATGATGTGCTGTATTCTGTAAACACTGGTGGAAGGTTCTGTTATAGAGACATACGTTAATTCACTGTCAAGTGGACCAAGGTTTAAAGCACCACAATACCATCAAATTAAATTAATGCAGAGTTGGATCAAAGTCAAGATATACCTGCAAATTTATATGTGGACAAATGACTTTTTAAAGACCTATTCACAGGGGCTGATATTTAAAGTTTTTTTTTTTAATTATTTACTCAAAGACTACATATTTGGAACAAGAAAAATACAGAAAACAAGATTCTCCAAATATTCTAGAAAACAAGCAGTACATACACTTAAACTTGTGTCTATTTCTAGCGTTTCATTTATTTTCTGTATGTGATACACAAAGAAATAAATGTGCATATTGACTGTGGCGGCATTCATTGCATACAGGTTATTCCCCTCCGAGGAACGTTTTGGATATAGTTACGTTCAGCTCTCTGGGAGGATTTTATAATGTCTTCTTTCAAAAGCAGTTGTTCACACTGCTCTTTCCAGGCACGTTCCTGCCATTGTTCATGAATGCATCGGGACTACTCACCTGCACATGGCGCAGTCTAAGCCTTATCAGAGACTTAGGTAAATAAAGGAGCAGACAAGGCAAGGCAGAAACCTCACAACACACCATTGCATGAACGCGAGCCCTGCTGTGATGATGCGATGGGAGGACAGAAAGGTTACGCATACACCAGTTCACATGCAGCAGCTGTCTGATACACATTTACTACGAGACTTATCTAGGTCTGTGGAAAACAGGACAAGAAGAACTTTTAACAAACAGTACGAAAAAAGACAAGTTTTCTCTTGAACGCTTGAAGGCTGTGCTATATCTTCTATACTTCGAAAACTATACACTTCTTTTGACTGGGATTGCTTTACCCAGAAGTATGGTAACGTATCTTAGCAACAGTGGCAAGGGGGAAGACTTACTGTACTGTAAAAGAATTAAAACAAAAATGTATATAGCTGCTGACTGTTATAAATACATCCCTACCACTCTGAGGGGGTGTTCAATTATACTCCTGATTACTTTTCACATTTCCTTTTTCAAAGGGGCGGGGGCATTTCTCCAGTTTTCAGCTCACCCATGAAGAGCCCTAAGCATTTTAATTCCCCTTCAGCTTCACCTCTGACTAGACAGGCCTTAGGGTATAACCTATCACTATCCCAGCTATGTTAGAAAAAGCCCTTACTGTAGCACCCTGGAGATAACCTCTTGGTGCGAGCCATGCTGCCACTCCCTCAGGTGTTCAGCTGCCATCAGCCTAGAGCAGCATCTTCCAGCTCTTGCCTAGAGCAGGTGAGACTAAACATGCCGGGACCGCAATATTTCACATTCCTACTTGTCAGGCGAATAGAAAGCTTCCTGCAGCGGGAGAATTTTGCACAATTTCACCTTTTACTAAGATGTCCAGTTTCCCACAAGTGAAATAACCTCCCGAGCACAAGCTTCATCTATGCCCTCTACTCAAGTCCACAGCCAGGCCAAGCCCCTTGCAGGCTTCCCACCTCTCCAGTCTCCAGCAAAGCGAGGTTAAGAGCACTACAGCACTTTCTTCCTCCTGCGGAGAGCTCTGTGGGCAGCGGGGACAGGGACCGCGTCCACCTCCTCCTGTGGATGCAAGGGAAAGCGCCCAACTGCCCCAGAGGCACTGACCTGATCTAAGGGAGGAGCTACAAAGTGAGAGCAAGGGCTCCAAATTTTAAGTGACAGAGAGCCAGAGTACTAAAAACAGCAGTGAAAAAAGTGAAAACACCTTTTTTCCTTCAGCAAGGGCAGGTGGGCTCCAATTTTCTTTTTAAGGATTATCCTCTACAAGCAACTCTGGCAATGGCTACAAGTAACAGCCTCACCTGTGTACTCTTCCAGCAAATAGTTTGCTCAGCCTTCCTGGGAACGAGCACTACTACTGTCTACCTCCTAGTGAAACTTCATGTAATACCCGTGAAGCACTTGGAAATTTTGCAGGTGATTATTCCCTCTCAAGGAAGGGAGGGAGGGAGGAAGCCCTTGCTGCTTACTATGGCAGGGGAGGGACCTCAGTCCATGCAGCCTGCAGCAGATTTACACACAAGGACAGACCAGGTGGTTGCCTAGGTCAGCAAACTGGTCAGGGGATACTGAGAGGATGCATGACTCTAGGCTGGATATTTTTCAACTTTATCTACTACAGAGGATGGGGGAAGGGTCAGAAACAAACACAAAGTGACCCTGCTTAGACTTGCCCAGTGTTCTTTTCCAAGGCTTTTGGACTCTCTGCTCCATCCAACGATCTCTCTGGCACTGTCATTACTCTAGAGGTGTAGCGACTAATTCCCTCCTAAGTGTTGCCATCTTTCGAAAGGCCGCACTTAGCTGCTGTTATTAATTCCGCGCATGATGAAGACATTTAAAGCCTCGCAGGCTTTCTCACAAGCGGACGCCTTTCACGCCTCACTCTTACTAGTACAGCAGATGAATTTCCACACGCACGTACACACGCCCGCTCCTCACACCAGCCGCCGCTGTGAAACGCGGCTGCTGCCACCCGCGCCACAGGCACACGCTGCCACGGACACCCGTGCGGGAGACGCACCCGGCTCCGCACTCCCACCTCCTCCTCCTCCTCTTCATCATCGTCATCCTCCACCCCACTGCCCGGCCACTGCCTCTGCTCCCGCGGGGTCCTGAGGCGAGCAGCGCCCCAGGGAGGCTGCCGGAGCCCGGTCCCCCCCCCCTCCCCCCCCGGCGGTGAGGGTCGAGCC
>WAAD01010462.1:449074-477695 GCA_013389945.1 Fregata magnificens | reverse complement strand
GAAGGGCAGCGGCCGCCTGCGCCGGCAGCGCCTGCGAGGGGCTGCCCTGCCCCGGGCCGGTGGCTGCCCGGGAAATGCTGCGGAGGTGGTCCCCGGTTTCATGGGGACACAGGCTGTCTCGTGGCGTTTTGATTCGAAGCGAGTTGTTCTGTCAGTCGAAATGACTGCGTTTGAGAGTCGCAGGGTGGGTTTTTTAATTCTTTCATTTTTTAAGCTGCTTTGCATTGTGATTGGGTGCTTTGCTAGATCCTCCCGGTGTCCCCGGGAGAATCGCTCGAAATCTTCCTGCTAAACTAAGTGATGGCTAGGCGAAACCAGCCCCTCCTTTCGGGAATTCATGTGTTACTCATTAATAACACAACGAACGTGTGTGTTTTGAATACTGTTTTCAAGTAGACCGTGTTTCCTTGAATCTCCCCCATCTGCCTTCACCAGCATTGCTGAAGCTTTTTCGCAATGTAGTTGCTCTTTCATCTGTGTCATGAGATCCCAGGAGGAGAGGTGCTGGGCTGCTGGTGGGGATGACTAGTCAGCTGAGTGGGGATTAATTTCCTGAAAGCCCTCGGGGCTTTCCCTCAGAACTTCTTGTTTGCTTCAGGAGTTTAGGTCCTTGCGTTCCCAGCGTACACAAAAAAAATCTTTATTCTTCTGCTTTAGCTCCTCTCCATAGTAAAAAGCCAATGAATGACAAAATGCCTGGCCAACAGGGAGCGTTCAGCCGTCGTCAGATTTTTGGACTTCTGTGAGCTCTTTCTTTTTTACACCTTGAATGTGAGAGGATTGGCCACATCGTCACTCTAATTGAAACGTATGACGGTAGGATCAATACATGTATTGAGAAAGGGTGGCGTTGTTTTATGATAAGTAAATGGAGCTTAAAAAAAAAAAAAGAAAAAGCTACCTAGGTCTGATATATCAAGGTGTGGCCCGATAGCCACAGAGGCCATGAAATACTTTTTCCTCCATGTTGTGCGCTGCGTATTTCACTAGTTCTATTAGTGTGGTGTTGTGTGTACTTCATTACTCCAGGGAATGTTCAATATTGGTTTCTGCCAGAATCAAGGTACTGGATTTGATTGGACTAATAATCCAATTCAGTATGTCTTAAATGAAAAAAATAATTTTAGGTAGAAAAAGTGACTATCAAGCATATCATCCCCTTACATGTCCAGCGGGATTCTGAAACTGGAAGAAATGGAGAAGGAAAAATATGACAGGCTTTTGATAATGTGACTGGAGGTCTAAGAGGGAGAAATGTGCTGCCCTCTGCACCTGGAGGCTTCACTTATGCTTAACAGCTAGTATTACTTGTATTACATGTGATGTAAGGTTTCAGATAAACATGTCTCAGTGATTTTTTTTCCATCTGAAAAAAAAAAAAGCTCTGAATCTGGTTGCAAACCTTTTACTATTTTGAACTAGTTCTGGGTTCTTGCAAAGTTAATTATTTAAAAGACCGCCACTGGTGTTTAGCACATGTGAAGTTTTATTCACGAGTAGGCCCACTGAGGTTGTAAGTAAGGTTATAAATGCGCTTGTGTTTCCAAAATCAGATCTTGGTGTGTAGTGACTCAGTGGAGTGCAGTTAAAATTTATTCTCTGCTTTTGATGGAGATGAATTTGTTATCTCATTCTCTGCCTGAAACTGGAAGACTTAAAGATCACAAATGTGCTTGTTGTTTTTCTGCTTTGCAATGAATGGTATAAAGCTGCAAAGCCGCTACAGGCTAGTGCTACTTGAATCCTTCACAGTGCTGATACTAAAAGCAAGTATCTTGATACTGCCAAGTGCTGGGATCTTGTTAAACTCCTTGGGCAAGTAGTCGCTGGTGTCAGAGTGGGCCACGATCAGGTAGAAAAGGAGAGATGTCTCCTACTGATTTAAATGCTCCTCCCAACCTGACTTTGCCTCATGTTAGAAGCTGCAGTGTAAAGTGATGCTCGGACACCTTCCTTTACTCTTGCACCCCTCCGGCATGCGATTTTCCCCCTAACTCCCTTCCTCATTCAGGCCTCTCCCAGGACTGCTGAGCCCGTGCAGGGGGTAACGCTGCCCTGACATTTTGCAAGGAGGAGGAAGGATGCTGGCAATGAAGAAGAGCTGCAGAGCAGCATGGCTTCGCTTCCACGCTGTCGGAGCAGAAAGGTGGATGGCAGAGCTGCTGCTCCAGATGGTGTCGCAGAGAGGGGATGGGTAAATGCAAACAAGGCAGTAGTGGACCAAGACCAAATAGCAGGTTGTGAGAAGAGGCACAAGACTTAATGTTGCAGTTATGATAGTGTTGGTGCCTGGTAACTTTAAAAGTGTGTGCGTTAAGTGTTGAGAACTACTGTGCCAGTGTGGGGAATGAGCATTTGTGAAAGACTTCAGCACTACTGAGCTTGCTTTACTGCTCAGTTGCATTTTTAGAAATTTTCCTTTTTTAAATTTCATTCTTGGAAGGAAGCTACTATGAAAGAATTTCATTTTTTAGGTAATTTAAGGCACACCGTTTGGCTTTCGTTCCAATTCTGATTTGTCATATAGCAGATAAACACAGCACAGAACTGAGTTTCACAATGGCAGTTCTGAAATACTTGTTCTGACGATATAAAAATAGAGCAGCTGTGTGAAGTCAAATTTATTTTATTTTTGAGAGAGGAAACTTCAGTGCAGTCAATCCAGTTTTGCAAAGTGTTTGCAGCCAAAGTGTTTCTGATCATTTCCAGTTTTATAATACAGTATCCTTCCTAATGGTATCAGATCTCCAGACTAGCTACCAGGTCGGTGCCAACTGTCATTACCCCCATTAATTCTCATTCATTCACATGCAGATCTACTTAAGAATTATGTGAAAGGTGAAAAAGAAGGCCTATTGTGTTGAAGAGTGTGATATATTTGTCTCTCACTTCATGGATATATTATTACGTGTCCTACTTCCGATGGATTATGTGCTTTTCACCTGTCTGTATAGGTGCACTTCTTCCAATTTCAGATTTAAATAAGAGGTGGCAAGAGCCCAATATGAATTGTGTGCACTGTTCTTACTTCTTATTTCTTTAAATAATCTGATAGAATTCCTTTGCTCTATCTTTTATTATTTTGTCTGCCCTGAGATTATAAGCACTGTGAGGAATTGAATCAAAGATCATTTAGGGTTTTTTCACTGCACTGTCTTTGCTGCAGTTCTCTTCATATTAATTTTGTTTCTCCTACAAGCTTTTGACCAATAGAATAGTCAAACTCTTAAGGCACCCCATGTTCTTCACAGCTTTCTTGAAGTCCATCTGGACTGCATTAAATGTTAGCAAAGAAAGTACTGTTGCCTCATCTTGCCTCTTGTGCTAGTCTTCATTGTATGAGGTAGTGGTAGTCCTGCTGGTCCCACTGCGTTTCCAAATTGTGTTTTTATTGAGACCAGGTAAATGTTATTCCTGCAACTTCATTGCAAAGAAGAGAGGCCGGGCATGTGACTCCTGACAGCTGAGAGTCACGTAGGTGTGGTCTGATTAGCGGGTATTGAAACCACAATAGGATCTGACTTGTGCTCTGAATGCCACAGCTCCTTTTTGAAATTGTAGTGACAGTTTTTCATTCTATGCATGAAGAGGTTTTGTCTATTGTCTTTCCTAACGGCAGTTTGTTCTGTGCAAGGGGTGAGCAAAAAACCTGTCCTGTAAACTTGCTCTGAAGTTTTCAGGTTAACGTGAACGTTGGGTCTAACGGCCTTCCCTGCGAAACACAAACTCCAATTTCCGTGTAATTGGTGGGAGGTTATCAATTTCAATTCTTCAACTTCTTCCAGCTATTAAAGAAAAGAAGGGTAAAGAAGGATATGTATTAAACACCTCAAGTGTGTCATGGACTTTTATAATTTATAGCTTGGTATTTTGAAGGTGATGAACACACACACTAGCAAGTTCTGAACATGCAGCCATTCTTCCTTAATTGTTGATAGCTCTTATTTCCTGAGTGTTGGAAGGAATGAAGATTGTGAGGAAAGATTCGACTGCTCTTGTAATTTCATCGCTTCACTAGTCTTGCTATATTAGGTGATAAGGGCCTGATTTCTGGAGCTGTACTATTGCCTAAGAAGCTAAGCTCTGCTTTCTTAATTTTGCTGAAAGGGGGTTTGCTGTCTTTCTAGATACAAGAAGTTTTGACAATGTGGTCCTTCCAGGTTCAAATACCAGAAGGCAAGCTCCAACTCCAGTCTCTCTTTCTTTCTTTTTTTCTTTTTTCTTTTTTTTTTTTTTTTCTTAATAATTATATGGGTCTCATGTTTATTTTTGAGCTCTTTATGAAAGCAGAAAAAAGGAAGGGTTGAGGAGCAAAGACAAGTGCTGTGGTATATTGGAGTACTTTGAGGTGGCAGGGTCAAAATCCCTCCAGATCCCTCTAATGGAAGCACTATTGAAATGCAAAATATTCCTGTTGTTAAATGATGAGTTGGGTAGATTTTGGTCGTTGTTGTTGTTGGATGCCTGCAAAATAAAAAGGACAAGGACCTGAAAGTCATAAGACAGGACTAATACAGTGATGTACTGTGGTGCGGTGCGGTGTAATGTATTTTTAACCAAAGACAAAGCAAACAAACATACCCGGTTTGGGCTGACAAAAAGGTCCCTGCCTTTACAAATTAGCATTCTGGCACCTCCTTCCATACAAAATTAGTCCTCTCAAAAGGGACTGAATGGAGGTAGTGGAACCTGTACGATAAAAATAACCCAAAACACGAGTATTAATTACAGTGCAGTTGCCCTGAGTAGAATATAGCACAGTTAGTGTTTTGGAGCAAGGCTTTGCCTTGCTGCGTTTGTAAGTGGGCTGCAATGGCCTGCGATGTCTTATCATGGTCGTTCCTCAGGATGTGCTCCTCTCCCAGGGTCAGCTGGATTAAAGCCCCACTAACCTCTCCTTTAAAGGTGCTTTCTCTCCTTCAGAGAAATGATGGAAGCTTTATTATCCAGGGTCGCCGATCGTAGCAATCGTGCATTCAGGTTCTGCTGGGTCGGGGCAGAAGATCTGTTGTGAGGAACAGGGATGGTGGCAATAGGTGTCAGGTTCACACTTTTTACTGCTCCTTGCATTTCATTCCCTATCAAGGCAAAAGCATCAGTTAAATTCCTCAGAAAGAGGAAAGTAGGGTAAGCAAATAACTATTTTGCCTGTTACTAAGGAGTAAATTAGTTGGGATTTGGAGTAGAAATGAGATGAAGTCAAACCAGTGGATGAAAGAAAGCCCATGTGGAATTCCCATATGTTTGGATGTTTGGGATTTTTAAGGAAGGAATCTTTTTTTTTCCCTGGGTTTTTTTTTTTTTTTTTTTTTTTTTCTTTTTTTTCCCTCCTCTAACCAGAGGGCTGGGAGCTCTAGGGATAGTGTCTGGCAAGACAGATTTAAAAACTACTACACCCTGCAGGGCCTTTATTTTCATGAAGCACGCTTATGACTTCGAGTCTGTGAGGACACATTAGCTATTACGTTGCCTCCACATTTTATCTTTGAAAATTTCTCGCTTTTTGTAGGTGAAGCGAGTCTGACCTGAAATCTTATCTGGTCATTGTCAAGTATAGCTACATTTGAAAAAGAAAGCTGATACGATGGCACACCCTTGCGCATGTGCATCTCCAGTATGAATCAGACATACCTCTCTCCCTTCTGTTACTGGCTGCAAAATACAGATTTAATCATAAATTGTGTAAATAAGTGAAGGAACTTGTTGCTCCGACTTCTGCCTAGATTAGGACTTGAGATCAGATCTTCAAAGGTAAAGGAGGCAGCACTCAGCTGCCTCAGAAAAAGGAAGTGTTTTTTTCCTGCCATTGATGGGACTGTCATACATCTTGCTGCTTTTCAGCCTGGTTTTGCTATGTAGATCTGAGCTCATGAAGCAAATGCAGTATGTGTTCTACAGATACCAGACAGCTGTTAAAATCAAAAGTTTTACACTTGAATGTGTATCTGTTAGCTCAGTGTCCTTCAAAGCACTTGAAATAGCCCAGGACTAAAATAGATTTTATTTGCAATTTTTTGCACATGAACTCCCTTAGTTTTAAAATAACCAGTTAGCTGACTATCTGTCTTCTCTTCTCTGCATATGCCTACCTCGCGGCCACCCGTGCGATTGGATTGTGGCATTCAAGAACTGAGCTGGTAGAAACCAGCTAACTTGGGTTGGTGACAGTCTAGTTGTGACAACAGGGACTTCCTCATGAGCAATCTACTGTGCTTTTCTGGGTGGCTCTGCAATGTACAGCGAGCTCCGTTACTGCTGGCAGCACCTGAGGTAGCTCGAGCACGTCTGCATCGACCACATGTTTTGGTTTTGCTACGGCAGCGGCTGCGTGCTTCACGCAGTAAAGGCTGCAGCAGCCCAGAAGTGCCCGAGAGCCTCACCGAGGAGCTTGGTAAACTTGGTAAACTCTTGGGATGAACTTGGTAAACTCTTGGGATGAAAGTTTGGCCACTGAACCTGCTACTGCCCATGTGCCCAGCCCTTTTGGCAGGCTTCCTCCAGGCATGGCTGTCTGACGGGCTTTCGGCCGCGCTCGTCCAAGGGCAGTCGTGTAGCAAAGTCAGCTCTCGTGCCTTCAGAAAGCCTTGGGCCATAGTCAACATTTGCTCCCTCTTTTGCCAAAGGTTGATAAAATAATACTCTTTTCCCCCCTTCTCTTTCCTCCAGCAGAGTTATTCCCTCGTTCTTCCTTTTGCCTGTCTCTCCTTCTTCTGCTCTCACTGCCTTTTTATTTCTAAGAGTATTTTACCGGGAGGGTGGCGGGGGACCAATGTTCTAGAGCTTGGTTTTGGTTTTGTAAGAGTCCTCCTCAAACAGATGAAACCTGCGGGGTACGGCAGAGAGGGAATTTGAGGAAAATAAGCTAGATAGCAAAAATCTTATTTGAGTGAAAATTACAATTCATTTAATGCAATTAATGTACCATAATTAAAATGCTCTTTTGAACGGAATCTGTTAAGACAGTAATTGCACTCTACAATCCTTTTTTCCCCTCACCACTGCTTACTAATAATTTGAAATTGTGAAAAATAAATTACTTGTAGATTTTGTCCTCTTTGCTCAGCTTGTGATTACTAAAATTAGCTGATTTTATTTAGCTTTATGGTTGGTTTATTTTTGTACCTACTTACTAGCAAAAACTGCTGTTAAGCTAGACTGCACATGTTTAGGAAAAATGTTTGTCTCAAAGTTGTTGCTAGTCTGGTTTTATTTTCAAAGAGGAAAGGTATTAACGCTGCAGTAACACTTGGTAAGCTTCTCCTCCTTAAAGACACGAATGAATCCATTCCTAGGGATCTAAAACTGTTGATAGCACTACTTTTTCCCATGAGATTTTTTTCTTTTTTTAAAGAAAAAAGACGGCAACTCAAGAACTGAGAGTCACCTCTCCGCTTGAGGGAGGGAGTGTAAGCCTTCTCGCATTAAAGGCCAGCTCCTGCCATTTGACAGGGAAAAAGTAATCGGCTCCTTTTGGCGGCCATCTCAGATAATTCCTTGATATTTGTTTGTGGATCTGTCTGCGAGAGGAGTCCATAGATGAGCGCCTCGGAGCCCGCTGTGGTGCTGCGTCTTGTGCTCAAGGCTCACATCAAGGCCAGATGTGAGAATTTTCTCGCCCACCCAGGCTCTCTCTGTTTCTTACTTTGCTACCATAGGAAGCGTCATGCCATCAGCCATTTGGAGCTTCTACAGAAGCAAAAGTCTTACCTGCTAAGCCATTGTATGGAAGGTTGGGTCCTGCGTGTCCCCCTTGAAAATTTTATTGTGGTATTAGGGAAGAAAAAAATACATCAGGTCAGCAGGTGGTGAATTTTGAAGATTACCTTTGGCAGCAATAGTTTTGGCATAGGAAATAATATACTAGGGCGTCTATTTCAACTGCAGGCTTTGGATCTATTTTTGAAATTGTGACTTTGCGAAATCTTAAGGGAGGTTTTGTTTTCTCTCATTTTTTTCTACCTAATTGGAAACTTTACTTCTGAAATTCTGTTATGATACCTGTTGATACAGAAACCTTGACTGCCAGTGTTTGTGGCATAAGAAATTAACAGTTGTAGCATCTTTTCAAGACCGAGCACGCTATGCCAATTTGGAAGGTCTTTAGGGCAATATTACCATGCTGCTTAAGCATGGTATGGAAAGACCTATGCTTTCATTCACTGTGCTGCCTAGCAGATGTCTGCTATGGGTAAAAGTGAAGTGTGAGGCATGTCAGAAAATGATTCGTCTGTCCTACTGATGCTTTTCTGTAACTAAAGAGATTTTTATTTAATTCGTTCATTTTTCTTCTTGGTGACTCTCAGGTTGCAAATAAGGCAGAGGAGTCCAAAGGTGGTCACACTTTCAAAAAGTCTGAGAAGTGCTGTAGCAAGATAACATCTGATGCAGTCACAGTGCTTCAGTTTATCTGTCACAGAATAATCTTCTCATTACTTCACAGATGCAAAGTCCTTCAGGGAATAACACAAACATTTCGCATGATACAAAGTGCCAGATTTTTGCATTTGGACTGCTGAGATAAATAATGTATGGGAAGAAAAAAAAAGTTCAGAAAATTTCTCAGCAGCTGTAGTCATGAATGCTGGCATGTGTTACATGTTCCAGCTAAAGTTAATTTTCATTTGCACTCGCTGAGCCTTCAGGTTAACCTTTTCTTGGCAAGTGACCAAATACTAGTGATAGTATCTGTGCGTTTTTGTTCAGGTTTGAAAACTTTCTCCATGGCAGATGCACATGGCAACGTTTGCTGTTGCTGATGGGTGAACTTCCACAATTCCAGTGCCCTGAGCACCATCAGCTCCAGCGTGTAGGCCACAATGTACTGCACTTGCTGCCCGCCTCGTAGTGTGTAAAATGTTGGAGACCTGGGCTGCTGTAGGACCTGAGGCACCATCATCACGTGATAGGTTGTAACTCCTGGCCAAAGCAGAAGGTAGCTTACTGCTAGATACAGGTTGATATTTGGAGGAATGGGTAGTGGGAAGCTGTCTTCTGTGTGATGTTGCAGTGCATAGTAGCAGACTTCATCAACTTGAGAGCACAAAAAATTCTTTTCACTTCCTGCCCTACAAACTCAACCTGGTATCTGGAAATAAAGCTGTGTTCCTGCACGCCTCTGTGTCCTCCTGTGTAATAAAGATTTTTATAGTGGAACTTGGTTAACAGTTGTAATGATGTATGAGCCACAGGCGAAGCTAGTTCATTTCCCAGAGCTGCTGCCTCTACAGTATTAGCCAGAGTAAAGAGTAAAGTGTGCATGTTTGAGAAGGAGAGAGAGAAATAAATGAGTCCAATAGCAGGGGGAGGAACACTGCTGCTTTTAAAAAAAAGAATTTAAAAAAAAACTATATCTTATTTCACTTGAGAATCAAATCTGCCTTTTAAATTGCCCCGCCAAATTTCTAAGTAAAAATGTTAGAATAAATATGAATAAAAAAGATTGTTCTTATTTTGAATAAATCAAACACATTATTGTGACATTGCTTAACAGCTTTTTTTTTTCTTCCTCCCCCCCGCCCGAACAAATAGTCCTTCCTGGTACTATGGTGTGGAAAGCTGCTTTCTGTGTGTGCCTTTGAACTCCCCTGTATAAATCCAAGAAATACCCATGATGACGATCAAATTCTCCTCTTTGGTAATATCCTAAATAGGTCAGGTGGAATGGGGAGCAAAAGCCTTCATCTGTTCTATTCCCTTTATTAATTACCAGGGAAATAAAAACACTGGAGTTGCATCACCTTGTTTGTGCTCTGAAACCTGGGGCTGCCTGTGTACATTCCTGTGGCCGCTTAAGACGGCACGGACCAGCAGGCAGCTGTCTGACCCTACGCCTTTCCCCAGAGGCATGGCACAGCTTTTTCTAGCAGGGAATACAACCAGAAGAACCGAATTCCAGTCCTTGTACTTGACATAGCTGGACTTGCTTTTTTTTTCTCTCGATCTCTTCCCTCCCTCCCCTTGCCTGCAGCAGCAGATCCAGTCGTGTCCCTTTGCCGTCCATATAGCAGCAACCCAGTAGGTGTGCAAAAGTATGTGATCATGGCTGTTTCTGGGCAGAAAGGGAAGAATGGAGGTGGGAGCTCCTATAGCAGGTGGGGAAGAGGTAGTTCGAGGGAGTTAAAGGATGGGTAAATGCGAGGACCAGTCTTTTCAGCTCCCGGGGCTGAAACATCCCAGTTTAGCAATATGAAACACTGTAGCAGCTCTCGTAGGTTAAACAAAACCTGGCAGTGCTCGAAGTCCAGTCCTGAAGAGCAAGTTGTGGCATTTTTATAGCAGAGGTCATGCCTTGCAGTACAGGGAATTCATAGTTGGTTTTCCAAGGTGTGTGCTAATTTATTTACCTCTCCATGTCCAACAGTCTTGGCTAATCCAGGGATCCGAAGTGTGTGAACGTGGGATTGTCGGTAGTTTCCTGGCCTCCAGGAGGGAGAGGCTGCTTTCACAGCCATGAACTTCACTTAAGCAGCAAGGTGGGCGTTCCCATGTAATCATGTCCATTGGCTTTCATGTTTTGAGAAGGTTGGTCGTTTCGCTGTTGCAGTGTATGGATAGAGAAAACCCAAGAAAAATGATGCTTATCCACTTCGGTTTTGTTACGGTGTTTTAGGGGAACAGCTGGAAAGTATCATATAAGCATTCAGTGTCCTTCTTGAAGAAAAGCACTAAAAAAACATAAATAAGCCCTTTCTGAAAGCAGGCAGTGAGTGCGGCTAGAAGGATGTTATAATGAGCGGCCCCACTGTGTGGATACAGCAGCACCGCTGGGAACAGCCCGTTCTGGGGAGAATGGATAGACCTGATGTGTCAGGAGTGTCCTGCCTTCACCTCTCCTTCTCGCAGCTCTCCAGGCTTTGAAAAACCTTTGCTAACAAACACCCGTCTCCAAAACTAACATCTTGACAGAGGAGGGGAAAAAAAAACCTGAAAAGAATCATGTCACTATGAGGGCGAGTTGACGGGGGGAGGAAAGGGAAGAGATCAGACCCGACGTGCAGCCTTCTCAAATCACTGATTTTTCTCACTGCTGTCCTGCAAACTTCTTTTTCTTCCTACCTGTCTCCAAAATGTAGCCTTTTTCAAAGTTAATCGCTGCCTTCAAAAGCTTCCCAAATACTGCAGGAGCAGCCTTGGCACTTGCTTTCATATCTCCAGTGCAATTTGAAATCCAGGTGTTTATTTAAATTTGAGATTGAAGTTCAGATCTTTGGTGTGAGGGGGAGACCTTTTAATGGAGGCAGAAATACAGGAGTGAGACTGAATCTCTCCTGAGAGGCTTCTGCCTGCTACTGAAGGGCAAGGGTACTGTGGTGTCTTTGACAAAAGGGAGATTAAAAAAAAAAAACAGCAGCACTGGTGAGATTAGAGATACCTCCTAGCCCACGCTCAAGAGCATTAGGAATGGGCTTCATAGGCTATGTTGAAGTTTGAAACGTGGCCCTTGATTGATTCTGTTATTTCCAAATGGCACAGTAAACATGGGCCGTGAATCATGGTGTAGAAGCTTGTACAGCATGAGGAAGGTTTAAAGATCAGTCGGTTCAAGCCTTCTTGAGTTTACTTAGTATAGCTTGGCTCTGTGCAAATGTGTAAAACTGTTTCAGTCTTACAGATGCTGCACTTGTAGGCTTGTTGCTTTAGTTTCAAAACAAACTTTTTTTATAGTGTAGGACTTCTGAGGCTAGGTAGACAAGAACTAAAAATGCCTTTTTTTTCAGAGAGCAGCTTCTCTGACTCTAATGAACAACAGAGGTAAAGAAAAGACAAAATAAATTGGAAGCTAATTTTGGAGAGCAAAAGCCTCAGAAAATTGAAATTCTGAACTGTATGCAGCTTCTAACTAATCATTCACTCGGTATAATACATTAACGTAGGCTTACTGATTTCATTTCCTTTTTTAAAAAAAAAAACAAACCCAAAGCAAAAAGCCCTCCTTGGATATTGTATTCTGAAAGGTNAAAAACCCACCCTCTAAAATTGTTTGACATAAGACTATGTTTTTTAGAAGTATCATGCCCTAAGTAGTACTGGTAAACAGAACAGACATAACAGACGTTTAACCTAAGACACTTGAGGTGGATGGTTTGTTGTTTTTCAGTGAGGTGGTTGTCTTTTTTTACAGAGAAAGTTTAGCTTCAGGTCAAGTGAAAAAATTTGACAGAGGTTTTCCTCAGGAATGAAGCGAGACAGGCTGTGGTTAAGCGCAAGAGTACAAGTGCATAGAGGCTTGCTGAGACAGCTGTCTAGGCTCAGCAAAACCCTTTTTTGCTGGCCAGTGATGCGCGCACCCCTATATTGTGAAATACAGCTGTGCAGCCCTTTGCCCACCTCTGCTGTCCTCCTACTTGCTACACAGCTAGAAGCTGTCCCTCTCCTCAGGTCCTCCTACAGCGCCCATAGCCCCGTGGGCTATCAGCCATCTGATGTGGCTGACCATGGCTCCAAAGAGTTCAAAATCCTGCTGAGCAGGGCCCAGCAGTGCTTGCTTGGTGGTTTGAAAGCAAGAAAGAGGTTTAGGTTGAGAAGGTGACTATGAAATCTGTAATGGCATTCACGAGCGTGTCTCTGAGAGTCAGGCTGGTGGTTGAGACAGACTTCAGGCATTTCTTCAGTTTCTTTTTAGCTGTTGAATTATTGAATTAATAGCTGTCTCTCCAACACCTTTGGCCACCATGTTCTCTGGGGATGGAGGAGCGAACTCTGGATGAGGTGCTTACTAATTTAGATGCTGCACAGAGCCTAGATGTAGCCCGTCTCTAAACCAAGGCTGCGTGGGTAGAGGGATTCCTTCTGAGTCTTGCAGTTAGATGTGAGAGTTGGTCCCAGTGGCATTCAGCTTGCAGTCTCTCTTGTCTCATCAGTGCTGTACTGTAATTAGTAGAAAATTGATGGATTTAATTCCTATACACCTACTAAGAGGTGGAAACATGCTCTCGGATTTAACAAGAGCTCTGTCCGTACTTAAGTGCAAATAGCTGATGTCTCCTGCATTCATTCTTGAATTTCAGGGTGTGTTTGTGGGGTTTTTTTAATCTTCCATTTATCTGGACACTCATTAATCTTTCAATTCAAGAACGTGTTTAGCATAAATATAGAAAATATATAGATTTTCCTCACTCAAATTTTGAGCACTTGGGTGCCGTACTGCTTTAGTAAGAACGAGCAGTCTACCTGATGTTAACGTGTCTTACTGGCTACAGCGGGAAAGGCTGATAAAGATACTAGTCAGCTGACATGCAATCCCTTTTTTCTGGAAGATGTGGTTCCCAGGGGTCTCTGCTGCAACCATATATCTGTTAGAAGACTACCACAGTTTTCCTCAGTCTTCTCAAACCAGTCCAAGCCTTCCAATGGTTATTTACAGGTGAGATTTTTCTAGACCTCTACATTATTGTTGTTACTGAACTTTCTCTAACTAGTCCAGACCTTCCTTAAAACCCAATGCCTAGAACAGGGCATGACTTCAGCTGTAGCTGGTTTAGGTGAACGAGAGGGTTGCTTCACACACCTATGTTCTTTGTCAGCTGTAGGGTGTGATATGGGAGAGGGATTTGTATCTGGAAAAAAAAAAAAAAAAGAGGAAAAAAAGGTTAATCTTTTCTGAAAGGCAATGAGACAAAATTGCTACAATTCACACAGCTCTAAGATAAGCAAGTAATAGCTCATGTTCAACAGCAAAGCATGTTCATATAGCATGAATAGGATGGATGTGTTATATGATAAATCTAGACACAGCAAATAAATTTCAGTCTGAAAAATAAGATACCACATGAGACGGCATGTGCAGGAAGAATGCTAATGTTCAGGGAACCAAAGGCATTGGCAGAAAGGAGAGCACAGAAATGAAGAATACATATTTTGTTTTGTTACCAGGATTGATTGGCTGACTATTTTTTTTTGTCTTTAAACCATAATAGCCTTCCCTTATTGTCAAAATGATAATATATATAAAGCACTTCCTGTAATATTTCTTTTCAAAATGACTATTCATCAGTCCCAGAGTCAGATACTCATATTTCAACTCACAATTTAGTTTAGCAAGTTTATACTTCAGAGCAATCGGTCATTTTAGCATTTGTGTTTTTAATATAAATCTGAACTACAGAAGCACGCAGTGCTCTTAAGCACGGATAGATTGGCTAATCCAGATAGTACTTTGTAATCTTCTGGCAAAGAAAGAGATTACTGCTTTTCAGAGAGAAAAAAAATAGTAAAATATTCCTGCCAGTCTAGCAGTGCAGATCATGAAAAGATCGAGGGCAAAAGATTCTTGGTCTTCTGCTGGTCCCAGTGCAGGTGTGAGAGTGTCCAGAGATAGCTGAGTGGTTTAGGTGGCTGGGGGAGAGACTGAATGTAAAGGTAGTATAGATATGGTGTCAAATCCCGGGTCCTGACGCCAGCTGGGAATATGGTGAGGGGAATGACAGCAAATGTCAAACAGGCTCTGGTGGGTTTGATCTGCCGCAGCCCTGAAGAGCCTCCATTTGCCATTTGTTCTGCTTACGCCACAAGCTACAAACACACCACAGTTTCTGTGACAAACTTCTGCCATTGCGAAAGCAGGAATTATCTTTAGCGATATGCTTGACTTTCTGGTTTGGCCAAGTTTTCGCGCTGCAATAAATCACCTTCCTCTGCGTCTCCAGTCTGACGTTGCAGTGAAACGTGGGCACCACCTGCTGAGCAAATGGTATTAGAAAATCATTAATCTCTGTTCCATTTTTTCTTTCTCACACCGCCTCCCTTATCTTGGCTGCATGGTTAAACCCTTCTTCCAGCTATGGGAGGATTTTTTTGGAGGTAGTAGCAGATAGGCCTGTTTTCTCTGGTGAGGTGACCTCCCTCAGGGCACCACAGGAAATACTTCTCCTCCCGGACTCAGCGTAACATGTGGGCCTGCCCCCTTCCTCCTCCTCCTCCTCAAAGGTGAAGTTTGATACAGTCCAAGCTGCAGAGAGTCATTTGGCTCTGGGTAGGGTGTTTCTGCAGCGTCACCGGTTGCCATGCAGCTGTCAGCCAAAAAGCTGAGTTGTTTTCTGGATTCCTCTATTGGGCACTGGTGAGGCCACACCTGGAGTGCTGTGTCCAGCTCTGTGCTCCCCAGTACAAGAGAGACATGGACATACTGGAGAGAGTCCAGAGAAGGGCCGTGAAGACATTTAAGGGATTGGAGCATCTCTCACATGAGGACAGGCTGAGAGAGCTGGGACTGCTCAGCCCGGAGAAGAGAAGGCTTGGGGGGGGGATGTCATCAATGTAGATAAATATCTGAAGGGAGAGCGCAAAGAGGACAGAGCCAGGCTCTTTTCGGAGGTGCCCAGTGACAAGACCAGAGGCAGCGGGCACAAACTGAAGCACAGGAGGTTCCCTCTAAACATAAGAAAACCCACTTCTTTACTGTGAGGGTCACCAAGCACTGGCACAGTTTGCCCAGGGAGGTTGTAGAGTCTCCATCCTTGGAGATATTCAAAAGCTATCTGGGTACGGTCCTGGGCAGCCGGCTCTGGCTGGCCCTGCTTGAGCAGGGGGTTGGACCAGATGACCTCCAGAGGTCCCTTCCAACCTCAACCGTTCTGTGAAGTGCTGCAGAGCAATGAGGACTGGGCTGCTCCAGCCCAGGGACCGCTTACGAGCAATGAAAAATGGGAGAGTCCCATCCCTGCCCCAGTCTTCAGCGGCAGTGTGCCGGTCTGTTGTACAGATCGACAAACTTACCCTTTTTTGGTTTCAGTCTTACTTGTTCAGCAAAATATGTATTATTCTGCAAGCAGAAATGTGTCGTTGTAGAGGCTTTTTCAGTTTATGTCTAACTTTGCAGGCCTCTACATCTAGACATGCTTCCAAAGATTCCTCTAACTCATCTTTTAATTAGGTTTTAGTTCTGTATCTTAAGAGGAACAAGTGAAGAATCTATATTATAGCCTAGTTTTCTGAATTTGTTTATTAGAAAGTAGGCCGTAAATGCTAATTCCAAGTAACACAGAAAAAAAGCATACAGTAACTCTGTGCTTTAAAAAGGCGCTGTATGTTGTAACATTATTAATTTGTAGAAACAAATTGCTGAAATAACCTGACTGACAGTCTGTGCCAATAATAACACGTAATAACTGTGGGCAAACACAGCGTATAGTTGCTAGTGTGTTTTCTTTTTCGCGTGATGGTTGTAAGCAATTCTTGCCAGATGGGCTGATAATGTAATTAGGAATCGTTGTGTTAAATGAGGCAGTATTTAAATTGGCAACTAATTTTCCTATCTGTTAACCAGCTTGAAAAAGAAGAGCTGTAACCCAAATGATTTCTAGCTGCTAATCCCTAACAAGAAATGTAGCACTTCTTTGCAGCTTTTTTTAAGCACAGTCTAGCAAATTACTTTCTGTTGGGTTTATTATGTGTGGGGCAAAATAAGAAAGACAGGGAGTTAAGAGATGTTCCAGGTCCAGGGGTTGTTAGATGGGGTGGACTTCTACTAAGCCAGTACATCGTGATGTGTGGCAACAGCTCATGAGCCAGTAATGGGATGCTTCCTATTTATAGTCTCTATATGTGGACAAAAAAACATTTTTACTTTGTGATAGTTCACTGTGGCATACTCCATCAAGCAGAGTAGGACTATAAGCCCTATTTTAAGTGTGTGTGTGGGAGAAATCATGAAAGCACAGCAGGACAAGATTTTGAATGGCATATGAATGTTAGTAGTGTGGAATGGTCACTCTCTTTATTGGGAACGGGAGAGAAGGGAAAAGAAAGGGGTGCCCTTGGGTCAAGTTAAAATCCCAGGGAAGGCATGATTGCTTGTAGTTTTCATCATGAACTCTTACGGAGCCAGCCGCTTTGGTCTGCTGGCTTGTGGAGTGGAAACTATCCATTGCCTCTCGTTAAGACTTTGACTAAACCCCAGAATAAATGTAAGGCGGAATGAGATTGATTATTGTATTTATGTCTCTATCTGTGCAAAAACTTTATTGCTTCACCTAAAAGGATCAGACCCATTAACTTGGAAAAAAGCTACAGTGGAGTTTTCCATGGGCCACTCTTTTAATGGGGATGAAGATTATCACTAGCTCAGTGTGGGTTACCCAGGGAATCACGTCAAAAGCAACAGCGCGACAGGGTTGCATGCAAGCCCGAGGATTCCACACCTGGAAAACGCTGTGTATGCTAAATCACGCAGAGAGCTGCTTCAAAGAAATGCATTATGCACTTGTAGCCCGTGGGATTTGTTTTGTATATTTTTCTGAAAGTTACCAAAAACTCCCAACCCCAAACTAAAACAGGAAAGAGAAACTTGCATGAAGTCTGAGTAGGGTGTAGATCAGAACAGAGTCAAGGTCTGTCCCTACTAGAGGATGCTAGCAACCTCTGTGCAACAAACATTGAATGATTGCTACATTTTATCACTTTGCCTTGAAACTGTGAAGGAAGTCACTTTCTGAATGCATGGTGGGATAACTACAAATTGCTGTTCAACAGGCAGTTAAATGAGGCATAGGTAATGCCTAGTGTTGATGACGTCGTATTGACGCCACTTGCTGTAACGGATAGGGCAGGTGCCTGAACCACAGGCAGATGAAGCTTTGCTGAATGAAAAAAGATGACAGATCAATAGGCAATTTTTTTTTTTTCTGATATCAAAATACAACAATATTCAGCAATTGAAAGCTTAAAAATACTAAAGATATAGTGGTAAGTTAAATTATTGAAGCAGGTTAGCATACAGTAAGTGCTATTTGATGTTGGCGCTAAATCAAGCACTGGAAAGTTTGAGGGATCCTTGAAGTATTGACAATGTGTTTGACTTCCAGTTGAAATAAATCATTACGACTGGTTTTTTTTCAGTGTCTCTACCCCTTCAGAGTAGAAAATATATAAAATGCATGGCCTAAGGAGGCTTGTGCTTCCAATGGTCCTGACTTCCAGTAAACAGTTTTGGATTTGTTTCTTTTTATAAGCACAACTTAATGGCATATAGATAGGGTGTAAGATTTCCTCTGTAAGTTTGTCATGGCAGAGGCGGATGTTACTATCTTGCTTACTCTATAGCTAGGGATTTTTGTGAACCTCTTATTAATATTCACGCTATTTCCTTGTAGGAAATGCATCCAGCAAAATAATCTCCAGGTATGGTACTAGGTGCGGATTTTATGTCCCATGGCTGTGGTAAAGGTGACCTTCAGGGGAAAAAAACCAGCCTTGGAAGACACAATTAAAAAAAACCCAAGGCTTTCCTTCTGTGCCTCCAAAAGTGAATGGAAAGTAGTCTTTCATTGTTTTTAATGCTGGGCACATGATCCGTCAGCAGTCTTTGGGCAGTTTTTCCTCCATAGCCTCATTCAGCCGTGTCTTTCTGACCTTGGCTTTTGAAAAATGTGACTTCATCTGACACTTTCTGACAACACAGGGTGATCACTAAATAATCAGCTCTCGGTGACAGGAAGTGATTGACTCGAGGTAGCCGTAATAAACGCAAGGAACCTGTTCCACCTGCCCACAAGAGCTCTGATTCACCATCTCTGGGGCTTCACGAAGAGGCAGCTGGAGAGGATGCTACCACCGCTGTTGGCTCTGCCTCAGCATCAGGGTCTTCTGTCCCTGTGGCAGAAAGGTAATGGCGCAGAGCGGTATGACTGCTCTCCAGCTGTCACAGCGCATAGCTCAGTGAATCAGGCTGAGGTGCTCTTGATTTTGCTTTTCATTAGTAAGCCGGGTGGCACAATGCAATGGGAGGGGAGTGAGCAAAGTGAGGAAGTTTGGCTTCATCTTTTGGGAGAGGGCAGGACTGACCTCTGGAGATGGGGCAGGCCGGGCAGCCCTGGACCATAGCTCCTTCGGTTGCCACCCTGTGACTCACCAGATCTTGCCTGAAGCTCCCCCAGCAGCACCATTAAACCGGCAGCAGTCAGTATGGAATAAAGTAGGCTCCAGTGGTGACAACATGAAAGTGGTTCTTAATGAGACGTGAAGGCACTAAAGAAAGTTCAGACCCAAAGGGTAGCCAGGAGAGAAAGAGAACTCAGTAAGTTATACCCACCCCAAAATGAGCTGCTAATCACTGGCTGTATTGTGAGGACTACAATAAATCAGTGTCTGCCCTGGCCGCCTGCATCTCATTATGCACAAACATGCAGATAGAGAATGTCAGCTTCAATAGCGATCTGTCATGTGAATGCTGCTGTGTCCGAGTGGGCTGGCACTTCCATAGTTAGCCAGCTTTGTTTTTTTTGGTTTTTTTGTTTTTTTTGGTTTTTTTTTTTTTTTGTGGGGGATATCTATTTTCTTTTGGAAATGTTGATTTGCTCTTTACTGTGGGTAGTAAATTTGCCCTTTTCTTCAGTGATTTGTGAATTCTGTGATGATAACATTGTATTTAAGGTGTGGGGGTAAAATATCTTTCATATACGTCATATTTAGTGATTGGGGTTTTGTTTGGTGGTTTTTTTTTTTTCCCCCAAGTTCTCCTCCGTGTACAGTGCCATGCATATTACTGAAGCTAGGGCAACACCTACATGTATTTATGCAGCTGATGTATAGTGCCCATTACTCAAGCATCACAGACTGCCTCGGAAAGGCTAATTAATTTAAGCCCTGTAGCACCCCTTCGAGGCAACTTTTGTTGGTCCTGATAGATGCACACGTTGTAGCTGCTCTTTGTTATTTATTTTTAATATTATTTCTATCCCAGAGAGGGGGGGGAAAATGAACAGTTCTTACTTTATTAGGTAGTTGACAAAATGTTAGGCTTTTGATATTGTCGAAATAAAGTATGTAGCAAACTTTGGATTTTATTGCAAGCCATGCCTCAGAGGTTCTTATTTTCTTAGCCTTAGCTCCTGGAGCCAGGTGAACTTGTAGGTGTCCTTTTGTTTTTAAAAGTCTGTGTCTAGCTTGTGTGGTTGGAAAATAAATTTTAATGTATTGTCTCCACTTAATCTAAAATCTGGGATGCAGTGATGCACTTGACTAAGGTTGTGGGTTTGTTTCTTTTTAGTCTTAAAATTTTTGCATGATTAGAACTGGCAATACCAATGACAGAGTGTGCATGCAGTTCAGAAGAGAGTCCCACTGATTACTAGTTGGGTTTGTGTTCGTGTTTTAATTTCAGAGCTCCTCAGTCCCATACTATATTAGCTAGCTAAAACAAGGTTAACCATCTCCTCTCTCCCCCTCCATGTGCAAACCAAAGATGTTTTTGAACATTGACTCACACTTTTTGTTGTCTATGCTCGGTCTTAAACTTATCAAAGAAGGATTCAGCATATCTTCTCTAAATGCTTTATCCTCCTCTGTCTTTACTCTCCTTTCTGAGCTCGGCCCTGTTTCTCCACTTCCTTTGTCAACACTAAACTTCTTTCCCCTATCATTCTCTCTTACCCTTCCCACGTCCACTTTCAGTGCTAGATCCCTAGCTACCTCACGTCTTAAGGAGTGATGAGGACTACCAAAGTGGCTGGTTCAAGCTGGCTTTAAACCATGGGCAACCCAGTCCTCATGTCTCACTCCCTCCTACAGGAAAATTCTTAATTCCTTAATATTTTTCTGGGGAGCAGGTGTCCTCTACTGCCTAGGGCATAATTTCACAATCATTTTAAGCCAATCTGAGACCACACTGTCACCAAAGGAGGCAATTGCCCTTTTCTAGTATCTGCTCCTACCGTCTCTTTTCAAGTAGCTGTCTGATATGGCAGATTGCTAATTTTTTTTTGGTAACTGCAGGTGAGGAACCTGATCTGATTTGCATCACAGCCCGATGGGTGCAAGTGCTTATGCCAAGAAGCCCTGGGAAACATCCAGCCAAGAGCAAGGAAAAAGTGTGACCACCGCTTTTGGTAGCAGTACAGTCTGTGACTGACGTAAATTGTCATTTAGTGCCATCTGTAGTTTCAAGATTTTGCTGAAAGAGGTGATCCTGCATCTGGCTGCTTGCTCTCGTCCTGTTACCTTTTGATTTGTGCTAGCACAAGCCGTCATGCAGCTGTGGTGAACCAGCCTGCTAACCTGAGCCAAATGGGGAAAGGAGGCATCTCATTTTGTCCATGTAGTTTTGTTAGGCCATTTTTGGCCTAAATCATCCTCCCAATTAGCCAAACAAGTAGCCCGCTCTTAGGCCACCTTTTAGTCCATGCTTTTCACAGTGTTTATGAATCTGCTATCCTCCTATCTAAAGGCAGTGAAAGCTGTGGTAGGTTGCTGCTGCTTGGGACGAACTGGGCAATGCTCCCATGCTCTCCAAGCCAGGAGGAAGCTTTGTGCTTCTGCTTATTTCTGCTCAGACTTGCACTCACACACCTACCTAGAAACCTCATAAGCTCTAAGGCAAACAGTGCTTTAAACATTATGCAATTCAGCATGTGATCCGGACGAGCCAGGTTGCCAAGACACATGGGTTGGACCAAAAAGAGATTTGAGATGGTTGTGAATTCCTCTGCTGTGTGAATATGGGCTAGTCGGGTTTTCCCCCTTCCAGGAATGTGACTATTTTAAAGCATTTCAGGGACTGCAGCAGCATATCTTTCCCAAAAGTGGCACTTTGTATTTATTTTTCCAGGCAACTTTCATTGTAATTTTAAAACAGAAGGTAGTTTAGACAAAACCTTTAATGATTTTTTTTTTTTTATTTGTTTAGTTGGATATGAAAAACACCTCTCCTTTCTTCTGTTTCGGCAGTTAAATATTCTGGTTGACACTGGGAGCAGTAATTTTGCTGTAGCAGGTGTGCCTGATCCTGATGTCACCTCCTACTTCAATACCGAGCTGTAAGTACCTGTTCTGCACGCCGTGATGGGTTAGGGTGTCTTTTAGATTCTGACTCCTCTACGCAAAAGAGCATGGTAAGGCAGTTCGTGGGGCTCCTGTGACATCCCACGAGAGTGGGATGTTTGTTGCCTGAATGGGAAGATTGGCCTTGCCTGATGCAAAGCTCTGCCTGACACCATGAACAGTCCCACTGAGCTCTGAGCGCAGCGCTGATTAGAGCTGAAGAAAAAGGATGGTGATTACAGGGTAAAAATTGTTTGCAAAATCACACCAATTTCAGCCAATTTCTTATCCAAATAGTCTTGGAGGGAAGGAAAAGTTTAAATATACTTTCCCTTTTTTTAAAAACAAAAAATTAAACCCCAGTAATTGTATCTGTTACTTGACATTTCATCCAAAACCAAAATTAGTTAGTCAAAACCTAATTTGTTGTTTAGTTTGGCCAAGGGCCTCAATCACTTAGTGATCTGGACGGATGCTGCCGCATCTGGTTGGTTGTAAGATATGACTTGGTGGTTTTGGTGCTTGTTATACACTAAATTTGCTGTGTTTAACATGAGTTGACATTAGTCACAGCTAAGCACAGCTTTGTCTGTCTGAGTCACTCTCCCTCCTTTTTCCTTCCTTTCTGCCCTTTTCTAGTTTCAATTATTTCAGGTAAACTTCTCCAAAACACAGTGTCTATCTTTACCTGAAGCATATGGATAAAAATACTTGGAAGACTGGGAGGCTGGAGAGTATCACCATTCTCATTACCTCATGATGTATTTTAACATGGGGTTTTGCACTTTTTTTCCAATAGGATGCACTGGTAATGGAGGGAAAGCCAGTATTTCCATCCTGCTTACTAGAATAGCCTTACCTCCTGTCACATATTCAGATGTTAATGGAGATATTTCACGTCTCACTCTGATATGACACAGGTCGGGAAAATCCAGAATTTGCACTTGAAAGCCATTTCTGCGCTACTGCAGAGTTTTACATGCCAGCTATCCCCTTCCATAGGTAGTGGCTAGAGGAAACTTAATTGCAAGGAATTTAAAGCACAAACATTCCTTCTCCCTTTTCTGTTAAGTGATGTTATTTTGTCTGGAAGGGCAAGGCCTCTCTCATAAGAACCATAAACCATTAGAAACACCAAAATGGCAGAGGTTGTGTGTTGAGAAATGCTGTGAAATCACTTGAAGGTTACAGTCTCTTATCAGTGTTCTCAGTGTGCACTGTGTTTTGAGAACTTTCATATAACTGAATAATGAAACCTTGAAATTTAGGCCCTGAAGAGTTAAGGGTGCTTTGTATTGATTCAAACTCAAGTCATGATAGTCCAGAGCAATTGCAATAGCAGTTTCTGGTTTGGGTTGGATTGATGGAGTACTGCAATATGCTCAGAAAAAAGTGCAACCATTAGCATGCTTGAATTTGGCTACACCATGCTTCTTCCATTTTAAATACTTTAAATACATTTAAATAAATGTCACCTGGGAGGGATCCTGGCCCCACTGAAATCAGTTAGATGTTTCAAAAATGTTGTTTGCAAGAAACCTCTGTAGGTCCTAGTACATACCCCAAATGAGGCAGGACTCTCACCAGATCAGGTCAGCCATGACTGAGTCCAGCCAAGTCCTGTAAACCTTTAAAGGTGGAGAACCCATGCTCTCTCTAGGGAGTGTGTTTCAGTGCTGTGCCACACTCTCCTGTGGAGGAAATATTTCCTAATGTCCAACCTGAAGCTCACAAAACGTCACTCGTGGGAGTTGCCCCTTGTGTTATTGTCTGGCACTGCAGAGAAAGGTTTGGCTGTGTCATCTCTGCAGCTGTCTTTCAAGTTGTTGTAAGCTGCTGTGAGATCTCCCCTTAGCCTCTTGTCTGCAAAACTGAAGGCCCGCTCCCCTCAGCCTCTCGTAACAGGTCCCGTATTCGTGGAACCTGCCCTATGTGGTAGCCCTCTGCCAGTCCGTCTCTCTTTCTCCAGATCCCTGTTGAACTGGGTTTCCACAGCTGGCCACAGGCTATTCCAGGTGTGGTCTCACCAGTGCTGACCAGAGGGAGAGAGCGTCTTCCTTGGATCTGTTGTCCATGGCCCTCCAAATGTGGCCTGGTGTAAAGCTTACTGTATGCGCAGGGCGAGTACGGTGTTGGCTCTTATTCAGCCTGGTGTCCACCATCACCCCAAGTCCTTCTGAGTGCTTTTCAGTTGCTTCCCAGTCTGTCCTGATGCATGGAGTTGTTTCATCTCAGCTACAAAACTTCATGCTGCTTCTTGTTGTATGCCATGAGGTTTCTGTTGGCTCAATCTTCCCATTTTTCAAGGTTCCTTTGCATTCAAGCTCTATGATTCAGCATGTCAACTACTCCCTTTGATGTAGTGTCCTGTGCAAATCTGCTGAGGGTGCAGTCTGTCCATTGTGTTGGTTCTTGATGAAGATGTTGAACAACTTTTCTTCTGCTCACAACCCCTGGGGCACTATGCTTGTCACAAGCCTGACGTTGAGCCAGTGGTTGCTGCCCTTTGGGCCCAGTGGTCTAGCCCGTCTTCAGTCCACACAGTGGTCTCTTTGTTCAGCCCCACATTCTCAGCTTCTGAATGGGAATGCCATGGGAGATGGTGTCAAAAGCCTAACTGAAGTGCTGCAGCCACTGCACTGTCCTCATCCATGTAGCCAGTCATCTTGTTGTAGAAGGCAGTGAGGTTGGTGGGGTATGATACGCCTGTGAAATTCCTTGTTGAGTGTCTGTGATTACCTTCTTGTCCTTCACATGCTTGGGAACAGATTCCAGGAGGTTGTTCTCCAAGACTTTTCCTGACATGAGGTGAAGCCCGGTGGCCTGTAGTTCCTTGGGCCCTGCTGCTCATCTCTTTTTGAGACTGGCCTTATGATAGCCTTTTCCCAGTAGTCAGGTTACCTTCCCTGGTTGTCATGATTTTGCATAGATGGTAGACAGGGGCCTTGATATCACATCAGCTGGATCTGTAAAATTACCTGAGTGACCTTTACCCATGTGTAAATGAGACAAATGACCTATTGGCACTTTTCTTCCACACTATGTGGAACACTTCAACATTAGATAAAGAGGTTTCCTCTCATCTGGTAATCATTCCTGCAGTTTTTCCCTATATTCTCATGAAGTGCTTCCATATCAAAGTCATAAACTGCAAATTGAAGACAAGGGGAAAGAAGGATTAGTAATTTGTTAAGTTAATGGGACTGAGTTATAGATGTGTGCGTATTAGAATATTAATATTGTGTTGGAGAAAGAGAGTGATGGGTCTGAATTTCCTGATTAACATGCTCTTAGTTTAATTTTATTCAAATGATCAAAACCTGAAATTAAATGCATGATTGTTTTTTGACTGAAATTGAGGAGGGTGCATAGGAAAGGCATTATCTTTTTTTCAAAGGACCCAGAGGGTGTGGTGTTCAGACTGTGCCGTTCTTGAGCAATTTTAGAACTAGCTTGTTAAATTCCGTTGTGTGTCATGTGATTTGTGTCATATAATTCTGTTGTTTAATTACCTGGGTCTTTCTGTACAAAATGAATAAAGCTGTTATCATGAACTCTTTCACAGCTTGGGCTTTTGAGTGGCTCTGACAAAACTTTGCTGTGAAAAGTTCTGAGTCTGCTGTGTGTGATGACCATGATGTATAAGGTTTTGGGAAATGGCCTAATTTGTCCCGAACTGAAAAGAAATCACAGCGTTTGTTTCTCATGCTGTTCAAAATAACAAGTAGTTTTTGTTGAGTGTGCTACTTATGATGAAAGAGCTACGTAAACAGATGTATAAAGGGATTTTTACACTTGAAACTAAATTATCGATGATGGTTCTGTAGTGTTATGTGAGAGAGTGACATACTCAGGGCTGTCAGTATTCAGCAACAATATTCAGTTTTATTTCAGTGTGAGTACTGCTGCCTCACCATCTAAAGAAGTTTCAATGGCAAACTGCTCAAGAGTTGATCATTCCAAGAGATAGGGAGGTAAGAAAATTATGGGCAGTAAATTAAGGTAATACAGTAAGGTATATACCAGCAAGCAAAAGTAAGCTGCTGCTTTGCGGTATCATCCTGTGAGTTTGGTTGTGTATATGGTAGAGTTTATGGTTTGAGGTAATATAAATTTGTTCCAGAACCCCTGCAAATTAGATGGGACTTCTTGGTTAAAAATCAATAATTTATGTTGTGGCATAGTTTGCATTTTCTAAAATTTTTGGCCCTGAATCACTTATCTTGTGCCACCCATCTATCACTAGAGAGGAGATCAAAACTTCTGTTCAGATTTTTTTTGCCCATTGTTGTTTTCTGTCCCTTCTTTGCCATTGCTGTGTGTGGAGACATTGATTTGGTGCTTAGGAGAAAGTGAATGGGTAAGCAGGAAAATCTGAAGTCCTGGTTTGTTGCAGAGCAGCAAGAGAGCAAGGAATTAAGAAGGAATTGCCTGTGTTTGGTGAGGTCAGTGTTAAGCAGGGCTTTCTGTGTAGTGGATTTGCTGTTGCTGTGTTGAGCTTCCTTCAAATGAAGCATGACATGAGAAATAGTATTTTGGCTATGTTTTGTTCAGTGCTATATGCTGGTAAAGCTGGCAATGAGGAGTAACTCTGCATGAGGAGATGAACCCGTTGCTAGTTTTCTCAGCTGAGGCTTGAGATCCATTCGAGGTTCGAGGACCATGTTTCTGTTGGCTGCTTTGGAGAGAAGGTAGCAACCAGGAAGGAGAGGAAAAATGGAGTAGTGGCACTACAGCACCGTAGTCTAGGAGCCTTTTTCCTTGCCTCTGGCAAGGATACACTCTGTCCTGCCGGAAGAGATTAATTTCTTATTTTCTCACCGTAGCCGCAACGCTTGCTTGGAATTTTTTGTGCTGTGTGTTTGTTTAAAACACTTTAGCCCATGAATTAGAACAAATCTCTAGTTTTGACCCCTAAAGAAATTTTATTCCCTTGGATCAGTGAGGTGGAAAAACACAGGCTGATTACAGGCAAGAAGATAGAGCAGGAAGTGGTTTTTCAGAACAGAATATAATTACTGGATATTAGTATATCCTCACAAGGATCATGTGAGATCCCTTCCCAGACTGGGTAGTTTGCTCCTTGAAGGAAATAATAAGGCCTTCTCTTCAACACGACATTTGTGCGCTTTACAAATGAGATGAGTATCCTCATACCCATTCCTACATGTGAGGAAGCTGAGGCACAGAGGATGAGGAAGTGACTTGTCCTGCCTTTCCACAGGAAAGTTCAGCAGCCGTGCTGGAAAACGAACCCATTCTTTCTGTGTCCTGGTCCACAGCTCAATCCGTCAGGCTGTTACTGCTTACGAAAGAGGACCTATGTGCTGCTGCTAGTCGTGCAGCGTCTGTGTCAGCAGATTCACTTCGCTTTATTCTCCCAGAACTCACCTTTCTCTCTGATTTCAGATGTTTCCTCTTCTGTTGCACAGCCAGACGCTTTTCTACATGAAGAACCCTGTATTTTCCTTCCTTTTCCTGCCCCCCCCCACCAGTTTCTCTTCTGTCACTAATTATTCAGACTCTATTTTGATTTATAAAATGTACTGCCAGTATCACAGTGGTGCTCTGAAGACCCTGCCTGAGCAGAGATGAGCCTTTGTCTAAGTGTTATACAAATGCAGAATTATGCAGAAAGATAAAACAGCAGTAGCAGTAGAAGTGACCAGATACAGGTAGTAACAGTATCTCTGGAATTCATGCATTTTGAAATATAATCTGTGGGGCCTATTATCTCATGATTTCTGCTGTCTTGGATGTTACAAGCTAACTGAGCCCTGAAGACCCTTGAAGGGTTAGGTGTTGGGAGTGTCAAGAACTGCTTAGGGTTAGAGCCTGGCCTCTTACTACTCCCTCCCTCCCTTAGCTAGGAAGAGGATTGGTTGCATGGTCCATATGGCCAAATTGTCCTCAAGATAAAGTGTCTGCTCGAATGGATGGGAGTTGTCTGCGTTGCCATCTAACGGTTGTTCCCCATAATAGGCAAAATCACACCGACTTCATTCTGGAGAGCTCAAGTACGGGGGGCTGTGAAGCCACACCATGTGGCTGTTTCTGTCAGAGCAGCTGTTAGATTAAAGCTGGGTTGATAAAACTGTCTGCACTTGATAAATCACCTGCACTGTAAAGGTGGTGTTATGAGATTATTTTAAACTTACTTTTTTTTTTTTAATTTACTTTTAAAAAAGCTGTCAAATTAAAAGTCTGTTCAGATGAACTGAGCGTGGTCATCTGTCTCTTCAGAAGGGGAAGCTGTATGCCGAGGAATGGGACCAAAATAAATTGTAAGAGATCTAGAACTTTTGTAGCTCTTCGGTAGTGATGCAGGTGGAAGATGATTACTATATTTACACTACAGGACTTTAAAATGAAAAATCTGTTGATGTTTTTTCTGTTGTTTTTGTTAAGCCTTCTAAACAGGATTCTTTTCCTTTCTTTGCTTGCCATACTTAACTGCTCCTTTGCCTTTGCTGTCCCGGTCTAGAAGAAACTCCTTCCTTTCCTCCTCCAAGTCAGTGAATCATTTGTTAATAATATCCAAGTCTGCTTACTTCCCGATAGACAGACCAAACTGCAGATTTAGAAAACCTGTGTCTTACTGCTGATACTCACAATAATATTCCAGTTTACCCAAAATGGATTTTTTAATAATATTAATGAGGTATTAATCTACAGCTATTCAGTTAGCTTGGCATTTTAATTTTAGATTTGAATTCAGAAGCTTTTAATTTCCTAGCACCACTTAATACTCCAGTTAAAGAGTATTGCTCCTATTATGATGGACCGGTCTGAGTCAGGGACACATTGCACTAGATGGCATACCTTAGATTTAAAAAAAAAAAAAAAAAAAAAAAAAAAAAAAAAAACA
>WAAD01010462.1:398480-448624 GCA_013389945.1 Fregata magnificens | reverse complement strand
AATTTCTTCTTACCAGGGGTTAAATGGCATGGGATTCTTGGTCTTGCCTACGATGCCTTAGCCAAGGTAAATCATCCTTTCCTCAGCTATTGTCTTTCACAATGACAATAAACAGAAATCTAACTATTAAAATAAAGTGAGCAGATGATCTGTCAGCATTAGACTCCTCCCTTCCAACCACTATTTCCTATGGATCCTTTGTGTTTGTTCCAGAAAGAATAAGTTGGGTTGTGATGGTACCACAGTCCCATGTGAGGATTTTGGCTTTTCTGGTGGTGAAGGCTCCAATTTTAGCTCCTCTGGAATGAATAAGCTTTTACAGAGCTTGTAGTACCAGAGTATGGGAGTAAAGGCTTCTGGTATGTGTCTGGAGGGCATGTATTAGGGCTCTGATGATCTCCCTCACGACTTGTCAATGGACTGATGAACTTACTTGGCAAAGCTCTTGGCAGTTCACCCTAAGACATTCTCCATTCATCAAGTAAAAGTTGAGATGGAGGGCATATATGGATAATTTCAGAACAAGTATTAGCTACAGTGTTTTCATGAACATAGAACCAAGCACATCCTGTTCTTGTGGAGGTAGGAAATTCAGGGAGAATTTTAAATTAAAACCTGAAATTTATAGCCAAAAATTTATGACCTTATAATCTAAAACTGAAAACGTGATTGGAATACTACATAGTCGTAGTTTTCAACCTACACGTAACTGTCTGAGAAATTCACAAACTGAGATATATCCCATTAGAACAAATGATTCAATACTGCCTGCCAACTCTGGAATTAAAATGCTTTATTCAAGAGTTGTGTGATCATTGTATTGACTTCTGCCATATTTGCTGTCATACACTGTCGACAGACAGAGAAGAGCTGCTTCTCAAACTCTGGTTTGGGCGAATAGTGTATTCAGGGCATTTATTTTTCCCTTCTACCAAAGACTTAAGTGTTGTTGGCTTCTGAGGCTGCTCCGTGCTTTGTGTAGTAAGAGCACTTGGCACCTCGCAAGCTCGCCAGAGTCTCTGCCTGTCATGAGATGCACCTGCATGAAAATCTGAATTACAATGAAATTGCAGTCCTCTAATAACTGCAAAGACAAGCATGACATGCAGCGTAGGAAAGAACCTGTTGGCCAGTGAGTTGAAGTGAGTGTGCTTGGATATGAAGCTCTGTAAAAGAAAGAGGAGGAAATTAGAGCCATTGAATTCAAAGTTCATTAGAATTAAACTATGTTTAAAAACTGAAAATCCTCACTTTAAAATTCTGCATTTTAACTGTGGAAAGGTGGGAAGGGCAAGTTACATTTGACTGTTCTAGTAACCCAAAGCCTTTTCCAAACAGAAAGCATCGGTGAGAGTTTCTGCCTGAAACTGAAACTAGTATTTGAGTTTGAAAACTGCAGTTGAAAAATACTCTCATGCTGTAGGGATTTCTATGACAGTGGTCAAGAGTGAAAATGTTTTTAAAAACAACAGAAACAGAGAAATGACAGAAGTTGGGTTTTTAATGAGTTATTATATCTAGAATTTTCATCACCTGGTTGTCAGAAATTCAGTTTACTTGTGAAAAGTGGTCTTGTTTGAATGATTTGCTCATTTCTGCAAAGAAACTTTTAAATGAATACTTCTGCAATTCTTTTGTTTTTTTGTTTTGTTTTTCAACACCTTCAAGCCTTCAAGTTCTGTGGAGACGTTCTTTGATTCTCTTGTGAGGCAGGCAAAGATCCCCAACATTTTCTCCTTGCAGATGTGCGGCGCTGGCCTGCCTGTTTCTGGAAGTGGTACCAACGGAGGTAGTCTTGTGGGTATCTGTCAATCTGAGAGGGAAGATGCATCTTTGTTAATCTCTCTCCCTCTCTTCTATGACTATCCTAATTCTTCCAAATTTAGTGTTTAAATATATGAAATGTTTTATAATTTTTTAAGGAAAAGTTAAGCATTTAGGCAAAACTCAAGTGTCTATTTTTATTCTCTATTCTTTTTTTCTCTCTCAATTTTGCATAAACTTCTGCATTTCAAGTTTGATTTTAATAAAGAAAAACATAAATGTTGTGGTGTTCCCTCAGGGCAGATTCTGCTACCTTTCTTAAACTGAGTAGTCCCTTACTCAGCTGCTAAGCTTGTTCAAACTTGTCAAAATGCTACAGTAATTTTTTTTTTACATTATGTGAAAAGGGGGAGAGGAATCAAGGATCTTTTCCTTTTTTTTGTAGACAATATACCAGAGGAAATAATCTGAAGACCAGGTCTTCCCCTTGTTGTTACTCTGGGAAGTCTTCCCATCAGTTTTAGTGGGACCAAGAATTGGCCTTTATCTGGATCATGAGTTGGAATGACTGTTCCTGAATTACGCTGAAATAAGCATATCAGCACAGGAGTTGATCACAAATAGTTGTTTTGCTGTAAATTCACAAACTGTAAATGTTAACACACTTGAGATAGATGAATCCCAAGAGAGAACTCACTTACGCTAGTTCAGTTCAAAATCTGACAGTCTAGGATGTTCCCAGTCAGCTTCAACATAAGTCTTGGTGGAAGCTAATAGTGGTAGCAATGATGGGATGGTCATATTCCATTTTGGACGTGTGTAAGAAAAATGAAATGTTCTTAAGCAGTATTAAGGCTTTTCTGATTTGATAAAGTGCATTTATGATGTGCAAGTTTATGTCCTGTCCCATTTTTATACATTGCCTAGATTAAACCACTGAAGATACCGTTTTGATTTTAAACAGGGGAGCTTTCATAAGAGAATCAGTGTGAGCTTGTAGATGAAGATGCTGGTAATTTGGCCCAATATGAGACTTCTGACTGAAGCACGAGCTATTTAACGTCTAGATGTTTCATACTGCTTTATTATTGACAAAGAACTTGACAGTAAAATCCTTACAAATGGTGCTAAATTAAAATTTTGATGCCCTGTGTATCACAATTAAATATTCCCCCTTTCTCCTGTACTTGCCCCAAAACTAAACATCTGGGATTTTAAAGTGTGTGAATTCCTTCTCCTTTCCCTTAGGTTCTGGGTGGAATTGAACCAAGTCTGTACAAGGGTGATATTTGGTACACACCAATCAAAGAGGAGTGGTATTACCAGGTTGAAATTCTCAAACTGGAGGTCGGAGGACAGAACCTCGAATTGGACTGCAGAGAGGTATTTGCAATAATGTGTTTCTGTCTATATAAAACACAAGTTTGGTTAAGAAAAACACTTAATTGATCAGTTTTGTCTTTGCAAGCAGATGTGTATTGCAGTCTCCTCTGAGAATTAAGGCTGCGTGGTACGTTTGAAAAGAAATGAACAAGCCTTGGGAAATGCAGTCTGTACATCAAGCATGCTAAAATTGCTTCAAAGAGGACTTTAAAGTCATTGATAGTATTTTCAGTAAATTAGGGATTAAGCTACAATTGTCAAGTGAACAGTCCACTGAAAATAAGGCTGCTGTGGTTTGGAAGGGCTCAGCCTCTTGACTAGTTTCAGTTTTAACGAAGGTGTCTAAACACTGAAGATGGTGCACTGATTCAAGGAGTAACCGTCCTTAAACAACTACAGTTTATGGTTTTCCCTTACACAGTAAAATCAAACCGAAGGGGTTTAAAACAATTCTGGTGAAACAAAGAAAAGGGAAGATGTTGGATTGACCCCTGTGGCGATGTCTAAGCATGTAATTCACTATGGCAGTGCGCAGGTGTCAACCTGGGATGCTTCCCAAAGCATCGCATCCTATGCCTCCTTTTTTTTTTAATTTTTGTATTCCACTTTTGCTCACTTCAGCCTTGCCAGTTATTATTCCTGATGGATATGTTTTCTGTTTTTATTAGGAATAATGTTCTGCTATCTCTGGATCAGTCTAATGAGCCTGGTTTATTGCAGTTTTTATTCCAAAGAGATTTCATTTTTTTCTGAAGGATATGTGTGTATTTCATTTGTTTCTTACTATCGCTTGTTGCTATTCGTGTTTTGATTTTAGTTCTATAATTTTCATGCCCTGTTTTCATTAGACATCTTAATTTTATTTTGTGCTTGTTCTCTCGGTTGGAAATCATTACGACATGATAATTCTAAAGTTTTTATAGTTCATACAAATTAAGTGAAATTCATGATAAAATCTTACATGTGCATAAATATTATGTTTCCATACAAAATATGGAAATCATATTGCCATATAAAATATTTAAAATTAGTCATATCGTCTTTCAACTTAATAAGCAAAACAAGGTCTATTTAAATGCCTCTCTCTATTATACTGTTAGGAAAGCAAAACTGCTGGTCCTCTAACATAAATGTTTGCGTTTGCTTTTCTTTCTTGCCTTGAAAAACAGTCAACATGTTTTTTAAGAGGAGCCCTTGTACTAATGGCTTAATACATGCTGTTTCCAGAAAACAACTCACTTAAAAACCTAGCGGTGTTACGAAAGTTTCCTGTTATTGTCGCTCTTTTCCGAGCCAGGGTTTGCTTTCACGTTGTATGTATTAGCATAGTATGCTAGTCACTGTTACAGAAGGCATCATTAATTTCTTGATCAAAGGCAATCTTCCTGCAAAAATTTAGAGGAAGAACAGTAAATTAGAGCTAGTATGATTAAAGTTTGGTTAGTTACGGGCTTGCAGAGGATGCATAATTTGCTGTATAGGATGATGAACTATGTGCCCTCTCTCCTCTTAGTTGTTTTCTAGGAAATGGAACATTTTTTGCAACCATAGCCAGAGACTACTCCTTTCCTTGCAAGGGAAAAGTAGTTCCCTTGCTTCAATGCTGGGAATCTCTCTGGTGTTATAATGCAGCTGTGGCCTTGAGCCTGGCAGACCAGGGCTGAGAGAAGTATTGAGCTGCCAGCAGTGCATGCTGCATAGGGTGCACTGTTAAATACTAACTGGGAAGACTAAGAAGGCAAGAAGTTACTGCCTGCTGCAAGTACACTGTACACAGCATGAAAATCCAGGTGCTTAGTCCCTGACCAAGTGATCCCGCTACTCCAGGCATTTTGCATGGGTTTATGTTAGTGATTGACCCTCTTGGCTGTGCCTCCTACCTACTTTTTTTCCTAAGAGTGGCTCTCCAGGATGCTGGCGATTGTGTATTTGTGGTACAATCTGTTAAAATGGACTCCACAATGCCTTGATATTTCTCTCCACTATTTAGAAGTATTTCTGAGTGTATCATAAATGGTTTCCTGTTTGCTTTTCTTTCAGCTCTGCTTGGCAGCCTATAGCATCTCTTCTTTCAAAAATTAAATAACTAAGTCAGAACTACTTTTTTACTTTTTGGTGGGTTTTATTTTTGTCACTACACTAAAGGTATTCCATGTGACTTGATAACATCTAAACCAATGTATTTTAAATTCGCTTGCTGTTTGACCTCTTCCTAAAAAGCTTATGCTGTATATTACCTTGTGTCCTATGATTATGCCATGGACATGTCACTGTTCGGTTATATTGATCCTGCTGCCTAAGCTGGTAACATAAATACTTAATGCAAACAGCTACCACTGCTACTTGCCTTTTTTTTTTTTTTCTTCCCCCACTATTAATCATAGTTTTTAAGGAATTAACGAAAGAAGATGTACCTTTTAAAACGTTTAGTCTTTGTTTACTGTATCTGAAGTTTGCTGAAATCTCTTAATCTGAGGGTCGGGGTTTTAATAGTGAAGAGAAATGTTAGCTAAGGGTTTTTTAGTGCAGATCTTGAGGCAGCAAGATTGAAATTTCAAGTTTCTTTGTACTTGTTTTTGTCTGTGTTTCAGTGATTTTCAGTAGTCGAGAGAGAAGGGTGTGGCATTTGCACTCTTGAGCCAGTACTGAACATGACGTGTAATGAGGCCTAATGTTCCCTGACTATTCTTAAAATAGATACACCAGTCATTAAAAGTAGGCTCCTGTATTGTGTTTAAACTAGAGTGAGTTGTTTTCATGACAGCAGAGACCTTGATCCAGAGCTTGGACATATATGTAAGCTCCATTAGCACGCTTGGCATCTGTCTGCACTGACCATGAGAGTGCTTTTGCCCAAAGCATATGGGAGGTAAAGTTGATTAGCTCACACCTCTGAGAGGGGCTGGGCTTTACTTCTTTTTGCAGTGGTTTGGCCATTTGCAACAGCTGTGGTGACACGCAGTAATTTCTTGAGTGGTGCAGATAAACTTACTCTTGTGTCTAGGCTGACCGTGTCTTGCTTTTGCTCTCAGACTTCATTTGAATTCAAGCTATCAACTCGAGTGAGCTGCTGACAGGTATGACATGCAGGTTTGGGAAGACAGCTACCAAAAAGAACAGCTTTGTTATTGTTATGAAACAGAGGAATCTGCATTACGTTAACTACAGTGTGTAACTCCTCTCCTTTTTTTCCCTGTCCCTAGTATAACGCCGATAAAGCAATAGTAGACAGTGGGACCACGCTCCTCCGTCTGCCCCAGAAAGTCTTCAGTGCTGTTGTGCAAGCAATAGCTCGCACATCCCTGGTAAGCTAATGTCATTAAATCCGCTCAAAATGTTAAATTCCTATTAAATGATCACACGATCTTTGAAAGGAGTGTCATCTTTGCTATCTACCTTGTAAGTCATAGGGTTTTAACCTGAGGGGAGCAGAATCTTTCCTGGTCTACTCCTGTTAATAAGTGAGAAATGACTGATAGTCTTTGATGGAAATGGAAAAGGGAAAGGAAGATGTGAAAAGGGAAAGGGAGGAGGGAAAGGGGGGTCCAAGTACAGACAAAAAGTGTGTGTATGGAAATGCATCAGAAATAATGCAGAGATGGAATATTTTGTTCTAAGCATTTCAGAAACATGGACATAATCCCTGTTGCTCTGACTGAAAGTATTAGGAGTGCAAAAATTCATTCAAAATGGAGTGTTTATGAAGTAGAAGAACCTGCTACTGCAAGCAGTTCCTTTCCAAGTATAATGCTTATTGTTGTATAGAATGGATGCCATTCATTAGGATTATTCATATCAATAAAGCTGCTTTTGACCTTCATTATTGAATTATTTATGTTTAAAAGCGTCTTTCCTTGGAAATAGAGTGGGCTTTAGACGTAGGGCATGGGGATGGTGGATTTCTCTGAGTGTAGAGTAACTGAAGCAGCATTTTCTGGTTAATAAAAACTGTTCATAAATTTTGGTTGAATACAATGAACAGCACCAAGAAGGTTAAAGATGAAGAATAAATCCCAGATATTTCAATGTGAACAATTTTAATATTTTTGTCATGGATTCACAGTCAGACAGCGGTAGTTGTGGCAAATCACAGGAAATACAGTAACTGGACTATTGGCCAGCTGCCCAAAAGACAAGAGTATTTGCCTGTATGCTGATCATTCAAGATTGAGATCCTTTTCCTACCTGATTGAGAGCAGAGATTTGGCATGAAGTGTTCTTCACTGCCTGCAGGTGTCCAGTATCTGAAATAAATGTACCAGTTATCTTATGTACCTCAGCTTCCCTGGTTGAAAAATTCTTCACTTTGCAAAGCACTCAAGTATTGACTGGAACAATTTCAGTCGATGGGGGGGGAATTGAAAGAAGCCTACCCAAGAGCTCTTGTAATGGCACCTTGTGGATAGGGCATCCTCCTGTGAAGTGGGTCACAGCAGTACACGCTCCTCTCTGATGTTGGTCAGGACATTTGAACTAGGGCCTTCCACATGACAAGTAAATAATCAACTGATCGATAAAGTATTAGATGGGAACCACTCACTCACTCTGCTTAATGGTTTTTGTTCTTACTATTAAAAATGCATAAACTAACTCTTCTCTTGTAGGGTTTCTTATTCACCTCAAGGACCTTGCTGCTGTACCCCTTTCCCTCCACACACCCCGAAAATTACTTTCACAGCTCTAAACAAAACAGATATCTATTAAATAAGAAAGTAGTTACAAGGTGTAAGGATCAGATTCCAGCTGTGTAGGAGCAATGTCAGGAAAATGGGTATTTTCAACAATTGTACCATGGCATCACAACCATACTCTTAGCGCTCTGTGCTTCTGGCAGGCTATGTACCACTGAAACATAAAACCATCTGCTGTAGTCAGACATACTTCTCTGACCACAGGTGAACCAGGTTAACAAGTTCCTGCTCCTAGCAGCTTGTTATGAGCTTCCCAGCAAGATGTTATTGCCCCCTCAGGTATGCTGGGATAACTGCATGTGAAGCGTTCCTTTATTCAGCTCCATTAAAAACCAAACCTGTGAGCTTTATGCTTTTTAGTAGGGCAGATATTGTTTTTTAAACCTTACTTATTCGGACTGAAGTCTTTTAGGGAGCAGCTATAGATGCAGTTTGATGGTGGCAGGTCTGAAGAGTGGCGGTTTTGGCAGGTGGGCAGAGGTGAGCCACAGAGGGGTGGCAACTACTACACCTCACAGACCTGAAGTCAGAACAGCATGTCCACTCATGGCATTAATATCATGCTAAGTTAGTAAGCTGAAGAAAGGAAGGCTCCAATAAACCTAAAATCTTTATTTTAATAACCTTTTCGGTATCATACAGCCAAATCCCCCCCAATGCATTTCTTCAGCTTACAGAAGTAAGGCAAAGAAATGCAACATAATAAGCAGTCTTTCTGGGACATGAAAGTAGGCACTTAAAATAGAACACTTTATAGACTTGGTCTGTCCAGTCTGGGTGCTATCTTGCAGTTTTTCTCAGATCACAAGCTCTGCTTTCCAAGAGAAAAAGGAAAGAGAGGAGAACTATATTTTTCAGCAGGTCTGGCGTGGGATTTAGCTGTGAGTGGCAGAGTGTTCTGTCCCATGCCAAGAGATGTACTTAAGCGTGCATTGAGAGTTAAGGGTAAAAGCAGTCTTTTTGTGACAGTATGTCTCATTGTGTGTTTACATGAGTGTACGCTTGTTGGCCCAAGAACAGAGATGAGCACCTGGAAGTATTAAGTCTCTAATACTGTGCAGCCCTAACAAATATTTCGTTGGCAGGTATGTGGGGTGAATACTTGTCAACTGTAAAATGCCATATAACTAATGTATGAGCTGATGTGTACAAAATAATCGATATTACAGATAAATACAAATGAGGGAAGTGGAGAGGCTGGATTCCATCTTTCTTCTTCACCCAAATGGGAGGCTTTGACTGTGCAGCATCAGAACAAGATACTGCTTTGGATGTTGCTTCACGTGGGAATAAGAACCAGCGCAAAGTAATGCACTCAAATAAGGAAGGTTTTCCCTGTGATCTGGCAGCAGATCAGCTTCAGGGAGCATGAACATTAGACAAGATGTTTGTCTTAGGCAAACAAGCTCTGTTGGGGTTTGCTTTTTGCTTTGTTAGTGCCATGGATATATTAAGTACTGTTAATCAACCTTATTTCAAAAGCATGCAAGTTGTATTGGTAGTGAGTGGCAGGGCAGCGAAAGAGACAGAGGGACGTGTTTTTTTCCATTGGCTGTAGCAGACCTTGGTTCCCTTAAATGCCAGGAAATTTTGGCTTAGCCCTTGGCTTCAAAACCCTAAAGTTGAGTAAGAAGCTGTAGGTATGTGAGGAAGGGAGATGACTTCACTACATATTCATGTGGTTTGTATTTTGGTTTGTGTTTTCAAAAAATGTCTTTTGCTTCAAAATGTTGGTGTTTGGTCAGAGTTGTTCAGAGGAGAGGTAGGTAGGTAGTAAAAGCCTATTAATGCTTTGCCTCTTTGCAGTACTGATTGCTCAGGGAGGTCATACATGTTCATTGCAGAAGTGGAAGTAATGAGACACATATGGGGAGGGAAGGGAGAGCTAAACTTGCTTTTGCCTCTTCTCCCTTCTTCCAGGTCATAATGGGTTATCTCCATCTTTGTGCTGGGTTTTTGCTTTGATCCTCAAAGAAGCAGCTGTTTGTCAGACTTGTGTTCATGCTTGAATTTCTCTACGGGAGTGAAAGAAGTATTGAACAGTGGTAGTGAACATTTACAAAAATNTTTTTTTTTTTTTTTAAATAGATACAAGAATTCTCTTCTGGTTTCTGGACTGGGTCACAGCTTGCATGCTGGGATAAAACTGAAAGACCCTGGTCCTTATTTCCCAAACTCTCCATTTACCTGAGGGATGAAAACTCCAGTAGGTCATTTCGGATCTCTATCCTACCACAGGTCTCAACCTTCTTTGTTTATTCAGTTATGCATTTCTTTTTACTGTTGTAATGCACATGCTCTTAAAAAACAGGAGCTATTTTTAGCAGTAATAGAGAACTGGCTTATTGCATGCAAGGGAAATCTTTTTAAATGAAATTTTTAAAATCAGATTTTAAATAGGGAAAATAACAAACTTGTCAAACCTAAAACCAAAAAAGAAAAACACAGTTTCCCTCTGACCACAGTCCATGTAGTTGGGAATGATTTTTTCAAGTTGTCAGGAAAAATAGGCAAATTTTTGTTTTGTTTTCATGAGCTTTAGCCACATTAGATGTCAATACAGAATGTCTCTGCTCATTTTGATCTTGTCATTTTGGGAAGCAAATTGATTTCTTTTTCGTGGCATTCTGAGTTGGAGCACTTCTTCTGAATATGACAGTCTTGGCAATGAGCCTATGTGATCTCTTCACCAGTTTCTGTAACTTGGTTGGTTTATCTTCTATTAAGATTCCATCCCAGCTTTTAGAATGTAATATGCCACTTTTATTTTTCCTCTCTGGCTTCCCCTCCCAGTATAGGTTGCAATACAGGCTAGTGTCCTCTAACATTACTAATACAGTCTTTTACCTCAGGGGATGGTCAGGAGCAAAGGGAAGAATGAACCTATTAAGTACATTTTAACTTGAAATGTAGTAAAGCCTTATGATAAGCTTTTTCTGTATTGATCATGTAGCTTGGCAATCTTTCATCTTCCCTGAGGAGGCAAGGGGTAAAATGTGACTTGAATTTATGAATCTAGAGCCTTGAAGCTGACACTGAATGCTCTCTGAATCAATATCCTGATAATTTTTTAAATAATAAAATTATTCTCTAATTGGAGTTCATATCCCAACAAGTTCATATCCCTTTCTCAGCTATCCTTCCCTTATGGAAAATACAATAAAAAGTGGCTCTCATGAATTTGTGGTTGACCTTCACATAGTGACTGACTGTGTTCAAATTTAAGCTTAGAATCCAAGAGCTGTACCTCTTACCTGCATGTAAGCTTTGACCAGTTTTAAATCATGTACAGAAATCTGTTTGCCCCTATTCATTCTCTATTTCCAGTGGAGTTTGGGTGCTTGAATATAAAAATCAAAAGGTCTGAACTTCTAGGTACTGTGTGGTGTTGCTTCTTACAGTCCGGTTGGTTGTTTGTTTGTTTTTTGGTTTTTTTTTTTTAAATAGCTTTATATTCAACCCATCCTTGGAATAGGAGAGAATTTACAGTGCTACCGATTTGGCATCTCCTCCTCCACGAATGCTCTAGTTATTGGTGCTACAGTCATGGAAGGCTTCTATGTAATATTTGACAGAGCCCAGAGGAGAGTGGGCTTTGCAGTGAGTCCATGTGCAGGTAAGAGAAATATTGTTCAGGACTTGGTGAGTGGGAAAACACCTGCTCTCTCGGAGAAATACCTTTGCCACTTATCTGATGGGGAAAAGTGTGGTTACTCATGAAGTGTGACGGGTATATTTTTGAGCAATCCCAAGCTATTCAGATTTCAAGAGGAGGGAAAAAGAAAGCTGTATTGCACACAACAGTGTTTTGGCATGAAGTAAATCATCCTCAGCTGTGGGTATCTTAGCTGCGTTCTTCCGTCTGAGAGAAGATCTTCTTTCTGAGACATCTGTCTCTGCGCAGTTTCCCCAACAGTTACATGAGACGAGTCTCTGTTTTTAATGCAGCTTTATTTTTGTGTAGTTCCTGTTCTAATTTGCGGATAAATGGATTCTTCAACTAACTTTTGCAACATGCAGTGAAGAACCTTACTCACGCTTTTCCCTTAATGTAAATTGTGCCTTTTCAGCCTCTCAGAAATACTCAAAGAAAGAGCCAAGATGAAAATGGGACTCAAATTAAGACTTGTGGTGTTCATGTTGGTTCTAAACAAATAGTTTTCTCAGTGTAAGTAGAAAGCCATTAATTTTTTAATTAGCTGCTGAGGAAATGTGAAAAAGCTCAGAATTTTTGGCTGATTTTACAGTGCTGGTTAACTTTCTTGCTTTTTCATGATTTCTCTTATCTCACCAAGGGTAGCCAAAACCAAAAGTTTTGCGGTTTCCTCCCCTTGTTGTTGAGACATTGCTTTGGCACCACAAGAATATACAAGTGGGAGAGGAGGGAAAGAACATGCACCCGTATGCAAGTCTCTGTCCCAAACAGAAGTGGTCTGTGCCCTGAAAAACACTGTATCATCTGAGATTTGCATGAGAAAAGGACTACAACTGACAGTGCTTCTTTAATCTCCAGTATTTATGTGAGAGAGGGTAAGGGCAGTAAGTACTTGAGTGCTTAATGCAACCAGGTAATTGAGGGGGAAAAGAGAGGTACTAGCTAGCTGAGTTGTAGCTCCAGGGCATTTTAAAAGCGTGTTTTTTTTGTTTTTTTTTTTAATCTCTCCATTGTTAATGGTTCAAAATTGTCCTCTTTGAGCTTGCTAGGAAAGAAAATCTGGATATTGATGTGTGTTGCTTAATGAAGACCTCTATGAGGTACCATGCAGTGATGAAAGACACGTTTTGAATGCATCTGGAAGGAGAGTGTAACTAGACAAATACTGCAGACCAGGTTTTCCTGCCTTTCATTCTTCCTTGTGCTTCCTGACTGCAATTTTAGCAGGCGTAGAGCTGCCTCCTGTCCCTGCCATACTGCAGCCATTAATGGAGAGGGGAGGCGGCATTTTGACAGAACATATTGACCGACATGTGGTCAGCAGGGGACGCGAGCCAGCTGGTGCTCATAAGAACTGCTTTGACAGCACATCTGTGTTGAGAAAAAGAATCAAGGAACCATAATAACACCTTAATGTTAATATTGCTACATAGAAGCATAGAGTTTGGCCACTTCATGTAGTTCTGCCAACCTTGTCTAGAGAGGAAGAACTGAGCTTGCTGAATAGAAGTGAACTCTGAATTTACGTGAGCTTGGACACATGATGCCACCCAGCTGGTGCTAGAAGGCATCTCCTCCTTGTTTCTTTGTCCGTGTTTCATGCATATGTCTAACCTAGCATCATGGGAACTTAGTTTCTTGCGAAATCAGACGACACAAGCCACTGACTGAGACAAGATATACTGATTTGTCAGACTCCACTCACACGGGGCAAATGACATTTTGCTGGATGTGCCAGTTATTCTGAATTCACTTCTTCACAGCTTGTGGTTCCCATATTTAACACTACTTTCATCAGAAAACCACAACTGTGAGTGGTTAGCAGTCAGTGCAGTGTGAGGGATTAAGCTGCCTAACTGGCTTCCTGTGGAGGCCAGCCATGTCCTCCATAGCAACTATATTAATGTAATTTATTTGGAACTTTTTAGTCTGTTTGTGGGCATAAATTAAATTGAATTACTGGTGGCATAAATCTTCAGAAATAGAGAAATATAAAAGACCATTTGGTGTGGCTTTGCCATGACCTATGCTTTCTTGTTTACAATAGAGTGTTAACATTAAATTCAAGCCCATGTTTTTATAAGATGCTAAATGGGTATGTGCTGAATACAGAAATGAGGGGAACAGGACTAAAAGCCTTAACTTCATTGAACTCCCAAGTTTCTGTTGAGACTTGCTAGAGATGAGAACTGGCTTATCCCACAATACTCCTTGCACCATTTTCATTCTCCAGGATGTACCAAGAGGAGAGTTAGACAGATGGCTGCAGGAAGCTATTCCATTGTAGCAGGAAAAGAAATTTGCTTTTTCCTCGATATGTGAAACCCTTTAAGACCCATTCTGCCTGTTACTAATTTCAAATTGTTTCAAGTTGCCTGTTTGATAATTTCAGGGATAACCTACTGTTTACAGGATGACTAGAAAAGGTGTTGGATCAGGTCCCTTCTTGAGACAAGATGTTCAGATCAACTAGTTAGTATTAGTGAAGCAACCCAATGGTACCTCAGCATTGAGTAGAGTTAGATCCCTAGTATTTTCGTAGTAAGTGAGAAGAATGTAGGAGCAAGGCTTGGGTATTTTTTAGGGAAGAAATGCACCAAGCACTGTAGTCATAAATGACTTCTACACTAAACTGTGATGAGACAGAATGCACCCAAATTTGTGGGCACTAAACTCGGGAGAATGGATGGCATGATGAATAGCAGAGCTTCAGCTCAGAAGGACCTTGGTAACCTGGAGGACTGGCAGCAGAAACCTCAAGAGTTTCAGTGAAGCGAAGTGCAAAGTTCTGCACCTCGAACAGAACACCACCATGCCTGGGTACAGTCTGGGAAAGGACCAGCTGAATAACAGCCCTGTGGAAAAACAACTGGGGATTATGGTGGGCCCTAAGTTGAATGCAGGCCAAGGGTGAGTGCAAATGAAACTACATAACAAAGGGCAACATCCACCAGTTAAATTCAGGAAGGTTCAAGTCGGACATGAGCAATTTCTTCTTCAGCAGGAGGGTGGTACAACACTGAAACAGGCTGCCCAGGGGCATCATGGAGTCTCCATCCTCAGGGTTTTACAAGCCCTGGCTGTAGGTGCAGCTGACCTGATCTATTGATAGTGACAGTCCTGCTCTGAGTAGGAGGCTGGACTAGGTGACTTCCAGGGGCCCCTTCCAAGCAGCACTTTACAATTTTATGATCAATTTGCTCTAACTTCAGGTTTTCTTCCTTTCCAAACCACCCAAGATGGTGATTGAGTGAGAGTGAGTGTGTTTGAGTTCTACACAAATGTTATAAAACAGCATTTTTCCAGAGGTGTCATTTTTATCCTGTAACCATCAATAATGAAGAAAATCTCATTTATTCAAGGTCAAGAATTTATTGTAGGTAGCTACCACCAGATGTTCTCAAAAAAAAAAAGCCAAAAAAGCCTAATTCAGCTAATGTGTAATATGCTAAGTGTGTGTGACTCTTAGTTTGTGTTAAGGGCTTGTTTGAACAATTTAGGCAAATGTCCTCTGTTTTGATTTCCTCTCAATTTCTCTGGGGGTGGAAGAGGGTGAGGGAAAACTTTTCGTTTTGGAGGGAAGAAAGCAGAGACTGTGCTGCTATCAAGCATTCTCAAAATGTAATTTAAAATGTCAGCCATTATGGCAACAGTTTTGTATTGCCTTTTTTAATAGGAGTAATTATTGTACTCAAGCCAAATAATGAGTAATTAGGGACTGTTTATTTTCAAAGCTATCTCCAAGGTGGAAAATTGTGCTGCTTCCTCCCCCTCCCCCTCCCCCCCACTTCTTCAAAATACTAAATTCCTAAGTGGTCATACTTATGCCTTGCATTTCACATTAGTATTAAGTGTGGTTTAGTTTGGTTTTGCTGCAGGACTTCATAGAGGCGGATGAAATGGTGTGAGGGGGTGAGATGTCCAGAAGAAATAATTGCGTGGTAGACAAAGTGCAATACTGGGAGTCTGAACAAAATGCATTTCTGCCACAGACCTTCTAGGTAGTCTTTTACAAGTCTGTCCACTACTGCGCAGCTCCCTTACCATATCTATGTAACAGCAGTGTCTTGGCAAAGATGTGCTGATGATATAGGGTGCATGGGCCAGTTTATTACCATCTGATGAGTTGAGAGAGTACGTGTTTGTTTTTCACTAGTGTTAGGGTGCTTGTGGGTGCAGCCTCAGGTTTCACCCAGTCCACTCTAACAGCGTATTGCTGCTAAAGGAGTCTTCCCACACTTGCAGCTGGAGTAAGAGTTGGTTCAGTTGAGTGGTCCTACAGAAAATTCCTCATTTGGGCATTTTGTTTGTTATGACAGGTTGCTTTTCCATCAGATCAGCGAGTTGCCCTGACTCTCCTTGCAGCCTACCAGTCACTAGCACCAATACAAAAGAGGCAGCGAGGGACAGGAGTGAGGGCGAGCTGGACTGTCTCTTCCAGCAGCAGCCTGCGATTAAGTTGAATTAAGTCTAATGAGACTTAAACCTTAAAATAATATGAGGTGTTGGGAGGCCAGGGACTGAATACCAACTAAAATCTCTCCCAGTAAATTGCAGATAAAGCAGCCCACCTATTCTGCATTTGTTTCTCTACAAAGAACCTTAAAGGCCACGTTCCTGCCTTTCCAAAACCAGGCTCCCCTCTTCCTTCCAAAGGGTATTTTATGCTAATCTCTTTAAACATGCTTTTAGGACTTGTGTCTAAGATATGTGTAAATAAGAGATACTGTTTTCAGTAGGCAGGATCACTTATAATTTGGCAAGAGTGTGTCTGTGTATAAAATGAACAAGAAATTAAGCAGGAAGGTTAAAACAGAGGCCTTTGTAAGAAATACACAAATGTGTCTTGAAGTTAGAGAAGTGAATTACAGCTGTCTGGAAGACTTGTTAAAATGCACAGACAGTGCTAACTGCAGGCTCCTAGTTGCCCCAGGCAAGCTAAAAGGTATCCATCCTTCCCTGGCCGCACACCTGCAGATACGAAATGCTCTGAATATTTTGTTGCCCTAGGCAACTCACTTGCTCTGCCTTCACAATATGCATAGCCCTGTCCACAGCACAGGGGAACTTTGCTGCGCTTGCCATGGTTACTGTGACAACCATGGGCAGCATAACCCTTTTCAGCAAATACTGGTTTAACAAGTAGGGGTTTGTGATGGTAATGAAACAAGTCACACAGTCTGTGATGTTACTAAGATGGATGGCTGTTCGAAAATGGAGCTGCCAAGGCACCCCTTCATGCTTCTTGCCTTAGCTTTGTCATCTCCACTTTTCAAGCTGCTTGGTTAGCTTCTCCCTCCCTGCCCAACAGCACTGTTCCTTCATGTCCCAGCTCCTCACTCCTGACATTGATCTTCGTCTTCGCCGTTCCCCTTTTCTGTACAGCTGTCACCCAGCTCTCCTGCCTCACCTCCTCTTCCTTCTGAATTTTCACCTCCACTCACAAGAGTGCTGCTTTCCACCCTGCACCTTGTGTTTAAGATACAGTCCTGTAAGGTATCTATGAAGGTAATGATCCTGCATGCTGCTCCCTAAGACCCTGGAAGATAGCAAACACAGAAGATGTAAGAATCATCTGAGGGACTCTTCCAGTTGTTGCGAATGCCAGAAACAAACAAAAACTGTCCAGGCCCTGACCTACTCCAGTGTAGGTGTTGTAGGATTTTTAAGCTTTGTTAAATTGACATTTCTGAAAGGTTAGTCCAGAGAGAAAAGGTGATCCAGTAGCTTGGGCCATAATTTGGTTTGTGGGAAACCTGATTTAAATGTCTGCTCTCTTGTTGACAGCCTGTGTAGATGTGGGAGTATCATGGTCTCCTTATGCTTCAGATTCCCATTTTATAAACATGTAATACTAGTATTTTATTGCAATGAGAGATACAATAAAACATGAGTATGCTGAGATGTATGATGATGGAGGAAAAGGGATATATAGGTATTTAAGCTAGATCTTTTGTTATTTGCTTTTAAATGGTGTCTATAGAATTAATGTTTTTCTTTTTGTAATTTCTCAGAAGTTGATGGCTCTCCAGTATCTGAGATTGAAGGCCCTTTCACAACAGCAGATGTTGCAGGCAACTGTGTTTCTAGCATTTCTTTCCATGAACCAGTGTTGTGGATTGCCTCCTATGCTCTCATGAGCCTGTGTGGAATTATCCTCCTTGTACTGATCATCCTGCTGCTTATTCCACCACGGTGTCAGCATCGCTACACTGACAATGACGTGGTCAATGACGAATCCTCCTTAGTGCGTCATCGATGGAAATGAGAAACTTGATCGTGAAACCTGGGACTTAAACAGAATGAAGAACAAAGTACTTTGCCAAGGGGAAGAAGCCAATGCCTCAGTCCTTTCTACGTTCATTACAAATTGCTGTTGAAATCCCGCCAAATACTCTGCATCATAACTTTTTAAGCTTTATTTTCTAACACTGATTCTGAACCAAAGCACTCTTAACCACCTCTTAAGTGCTACGGTACTGGATTTGCTACTGCAGTACAATGAGCCTTTATGCTCTCAATAGTACCTTCTTTTTAAAAAAAAAAAAAAAAAAAAAAAAAAAAAAAAACAAAATTTTTNCAAGCCCTGACTGTAGAAAAAGAGAAAAAAAATTAATAATCTTTCTCATTAATTGCATTAAATTAATACCGCTTTCTGTTTACATCAATTCATTTTGAAACTGTGCTTATGGTGCGGGGGCAGGAGAAAGGTCAGACTTAAGCAGCAGAGAAAAGCAAGTGAGGTCAAGAAGAAATGTTGGTTTGTGGCTTTTTTTTCCTCAAGATCACTGCTGCCACTTGAGAGGGTCTCCCTTCCTAAGTGTCATTACAAAATAGTTTGAGGAGGTGAAAACTGGGAAACAAACTTGTTCAGCCTTAGTGTAAAACAAGACTACCTCTCCTAATTTACAAAGATGCTGCCACTGGTAAGCGTGTGGCTTAGAACTGGTCTTGAAGCACAAGACGCTCCATACAACCAAATGCAACTCCTTGGCTTCGAAGTAGTGGATTTTATAAAAATTAATACTTCATGACTTTCCACTCTGGTGCACAAAAAGAGCCTTTCAGTTTTCCCCCTAATATGGGGTTTTGTGGGGTTTGTTGGGTTTTTTGAGTTGAGGATGACTGGTATTTAGAAAAGGCTGGTCTGCAAAGGTATGGACAGATGATAAAGCCAAGGTCCGTGTTCTGCCATCTCTTTTGATATTCCTAGTGAGCGTGTAACAAAAAGGAAACAACAAAATGAGAAAGACAACCCTTTTTTGGGGCTTAGCTCAGCAACCTAGAAGTTCAAGGGAAAAGTATCTGGCTTCACGGACGGACTGTGAGGTGAAAGTCTTAATGCTGGCTTGTTTTTTCAACTTGAACAGCAGTTGGAGGTGTTTAGTTTAGCTTCACCGGTGTGTCAATCAAATGAAAAATGTGTGTACTGACCGGCTGAAAACAAACACGTGGTAAGACAGAAAACAATAGCAGGAGAGAGCAGGGAAGAATGTATTTGACCAGACCTCCATTGTGCAAGCATACATCTTAACGCTGAGGTCAGAACATGGTATTTTCTTTGCAGATCAGACAATTTTTCTTGTATCTAGTCAGTGAGTGTTGCAGGACCTCCATTGCTTTTCTATAACACTGGCGTAGTGGATTTGAAAGATAAGCAATGCAAGGTTGAGGAGTCCAGTGATAACTATTAGTTATCTCTTTCTGGGGAAAAAAAAAAAAAAAGGAAAAAAAAATCCTTTGCATTTCAATAGCAGAGCAGTTTGCTTCTCTGTGTGGGAAACAAGGAGAGGAAAGAAAAGGAAGCTTAGCTCTGAATCTCCCAGTCCCTTGCCTAGAAAATTTTCTGCCTATAATCCCTTCATATAGCTTTCTGATTCACACTGCCTCTGCATCTGACTCTGCATGGAATAAGCAAAGATTTCTTTTTTTCAGGAATGGTGCTTTTACAGAGGTGCACGTAATGTGTGTGAAAATAAAGCACTGTTGTTTTTTTTAAACTAACTTGTGTTTTTCACTTTATAACTGGAAGTGCCTGTGGTTTTCTTTCCTTTTTAATTCTTGCACTTTCAGATTGCTTGGCTGAAGAGAGTGAAATAATTGGTGTTGTGATCCAACGTCTGAAAATTATTTCTCTTGGAATGAGGAGTTGGAAATAGGAGGAAACTTTTGAGTTTGCTTCCTTCTTCCTCTGCCTCTTAGTTTTTAAGGGGAGAAAAATGATGAATTATAAGGAATGTGAGAAACTATAGAGCTTAGGTGTTTTCTCCCCATATTTTCCATATTTCTATTTTCCATACGTCTCTCTCAATGTCTTATAATTAGAATTTTTAGTACACATTATAACAAGAAGCTGTTCCCTTGAGTTTTTCTTAAAGCAATAGACTTTGCTCTGAGAAGGAAGAGTGATGTTTCCAATTCTGTGATTCGGTTCCATATCGTCCTCCTGGGTTTGGTTTGACACATACCAAATAATTTCAAAGTTGTATTCCTTCTTCTACAGTATAGTAATATAAGTAATGCTTCTGTCACCTGTTTCAATCCGAAACATACTGTGAATGTTTGGATTGATACAGTGGTAAACAATGAGCCCTTTTTCAATTCAGAATGTAATAACACCTGTATGCTCTTAAAATGTTTCTCAGCTGCTTCCCTCTCCCCATGCCCTCCTATCTCCTTGCCACAAAGAGTTTTAGGAAGGGATTCATTGGGAAAGGTTCCTAGCATGCTTTCTAATGACAAGTGAGATTTCTTCTGAGTTGCTTAACGAAGTCTTTTTAGTGCGCTAGATCTCATATAAAAGCCATTCAGTTTTACCCTTTCACTTTGAATGTCATTGGTCAAGACATTTTAATAGAAACACTTGAATTATATGAGCAATAATCAAGTAGCACAAAGGAAATAGTAACATATTATTGAGTTTTCATGGCACCCCTTGCCACTAAAATTTGGCTTATAGTAAAAATGCTGTTAGTGACATCTGCTAGCAGCACAAACTTCATCTCAGCTTGTAAATTGATACTTACACTGGCAGATATTCAGGTGAGTATTGCTTTGTTGCTCTAGCAACAAGAAGAGCAATAGAAACCCTTGAGGGTTCATTTTTAGCCTACAGCACATTAAGAAAAATAATGCTCTTGAGCATTTTTCTGTGATAGATTAAATACAATGATAGGCTACAGTGTTACCAAGTGTGTCTTACTAGTGATCCCTTTCTCTGACATATTTTCTTTTAAAGGAGAGTGCTGTGAAGTATTTTATACTCCTGTTAACCAACTTCAGAGACAAGATTAAGCCATACCTTCAAAAAAAAAGAAGGGGGGGGGGGCAAAAAACAGAGCTTTGAGTAAAGATGGTGCTGGAAAATATTCTCTATTTATTATGGAAGACAGGATGCTCCAGATCACAGCACTCTGAATCATTCCTTGTGCACGTATCAATATTTCTTGCAGAACCAGTGTTTTCCTAATGTGAATGCAATATCATGTACCATGAAAATGTCAGAAAGCTGTGTTTCATTGGGTGCAGCCTTTTAGATAATTGATGCTATCAGTTCAATCATTAGGGATTTGAAGATGTGTGATTTGAGTTCAAGTAGTTAAACCTGAGTTCAGGCATGGGAATATGTTAGTTCTATCCCACTGCCTTCACAAGTTTTAGAAATATTATCATGGGCTTTTTGGCTCAATTTAAATGCTGAAGAAAATAGATGAAGAATTTTAATAAGCCTTTTTTTCAGGTTCTGTAAAAGAAGTTAGGTAGAGGGGATTGTTCTGTTTTTAAGGTGAAAGAGCCTGTATTTAGGATTTGTATGTTGGATCAACCTAAATGCAATATATCAAGGCAGTGTACCATTCCAGTTCTCAGCTTTGATGCTGTGCAAGTTAACTGGTGGCAATCACAGAGCTATCTTGATTTGGTATCTCTTGTTAACATATCAGTTGCTTAACAAGAGCTTAACTCTAAGAGTTAACAAGTTAACTCTTTATCAGCTAAAGTCAAGCTATGGGTATTCTACCCAGTTACTTGCTGTGTATCGGCTGGCTATGTTTCACTGACGCTTAAGTCATCTGTATACTAACCTTTTCCTTTTGAATATGAAAAGGCTTATGAGAGTTGCTTAACACAGCATGTTTTCAGAGAGTGGTCCTTAAATTTTCTGATAATCCAGAATGATTGTGCTGCTGAACGCTGCTTTGATTTCTGTAGAGGTTTCCAACAACTAGGTTGGTTGGTTGGTTGTCATGTCCTGATCCAAGACATAGGCCTCATAGATATAAGTAGTAATATGAGCTGCATAACGAAAGGGGCTGGTACAATGACCTTTGGAGGTGAAAGTAAAGGAAATTATGGAAAGAGAAATAAGGAAGCTACCCTTAACTTTGCTTCATTAAAAATTGTAAAAGCATAATGGATTGATCCTTTTAAAAAAGGTCTGTACAATTTACCAAGACATTAGTTCCTGTCAAACTTGACTCCCTGATTGATAAATTGTTAATTTCTGGCTGCTGAGGTTCTTGCTGCTGTTCAAAGAAGTGAAGACAGATTGGTAATGGGACATGAGCAATCTTCCGAGACAGTCAGATTTTCTGGCTTCTGGGGCCTAATTAGACATTAGGCCAGGCTTGTGAGTAATCCAGAGTCCTGGTAATGGCTCCTTGGGAACGTTATCTGAAATATAATTGTCGGCTTCAGCCGAACCCCTGGGTGAGATGAATCCTCACCGCAAACGCCACTGCTACGACTTGCACTAACTGACAGAAGGGCTACGGCGGGCTGGAGCTGGCTGGTGTTGTGAAATGTGGAGATGCTAAATAATTGAGTCTTCTACCAGACTGCCAGATCAAGGCTGAGGCACCTTGCTAGAGCAGAATGAGAGAGCGACTGCAGTTGCTGACAAGCTGCTGTGAGTGTAACATCAGTCAGTCACGTGGCTTCTTTGGTAAGGGTTCACTTGTCTGAGCATTTTGAAAGCTAGTGTACTCTAAGGTGCTTGTTGCTGCTACTGGGAATTATCCACTCACAGGTGAATAAGGGGCACGATCATCTTTAAGTAGAATCATTGGCCAGTTATTGAATATTCCCCTCTCCATATACAAAGCGCACAGTGATAGGTCTCACCCCTAGCAATAGTCTGTTTGCAAGCAACAAAGCATGTTATTTTAAAACATGTTGACATCGGTGACTGTACAGTAGCAATATAAGAATGTTTTGTGTTTGCTTTTTTTTTTTTTTTCCTTTTCATTCTATCTAGGCTTTGGCTGGATCTTTGCGGTCGAGTAGTTTTTGAAATACTGGGAATTTTAGATTAGACTATGAAGGCATGTGCAGAATTTCTTTTAAGCTAGCCAAAAAGTAAAACACAGAAGGTAATGTTCAGCATTTAGAAGGAAGGAGGCCTCAATAACTGTTCTCTCCTTTTTTTTTTTTCATTGATGATAATCACTTAAAATCAACGTATTTTAGTATAGCTGCTGCCCTATTAATTTACTGGCTGTATATCTTCTGATTTTTCTGATTGTCTTCTGGCCCCCTGTCATGGTTTAACCCCAGCCGGCAACTAAGCACCACACAGCCGCTCACTCCCTTCCCCTGGGTGGGATGGGGGAGAGTATGGGAAGAGTAAAGGTGATAAAATTAATGGGTTGACATAAAGACAGTTTAATAGGTAAAGCAAAAGCCATGCACGCAAGCAAAGCAAAACCAGGAATTCATTCACTACTTCCCATCGGCAGGCAGGTGTTCAGCCATCTCCAGGAAAGCAGGGCTCCATCACGGTTACTTGGGAAGACAAACACCATCACTCCGAACATTCCCCCCTTCCTTCTTCTTCCCCCAGCTGAATATGCTGAGCATGACACCATATGGTGTGGGATATCCCTTGGGTCAGTTGGGGTCAGCTGTCCCGGCTGTGTCCCCTCCCAGCTCCTTGTGCACCCCCAGCCCACTCGCTGGTGGGGGGGTGTGAGAAGCAGAAAAGGCCTTGGCTCTGTGTAAGCACTGCTCAGCAGTAACAAAAACATCCCTGTGTTATCACCACTGTTTCCAGCACAAATCCAAAACACAGCCCCATACTAGCTACTGTGAAGAGAATTAACTCTATCCCAGCCAAAACCAGCACACCCGCTCATTGCCCCCACCCCTCAAAAAAAAAGTTCCTAAAAGCTGAAGACCTCTACATCCAAAATTCAGCCTTCTAACAAAAGATATGTTTTTCTTGGTGACCATTCACAGACCTGTTTTAATGTAGTTTGTAAAGCTTTAGAAATTAACTCTAGGTTGTAAATACTTGCATTAGTATTAGGAGGAGAATTAGAGCCAAAACTTAATCTATGTCAGTGGTCCCTGAATTTGTCTGTGTGTAAAGAACTCCTTTGTGCATTTGACTACATTTCCTAGCCCGCTTTCACTTCCCACTTGGAAATACTTAACCACTTGGTCTTCCTCAGTGGTACTGTACATTTTCCTTTTTCTCTGACGAAATATGGAGGTGGAGGGGAGGACCGCAAGGAGCTGTGAGAGTTAGTGCCATTCCTTAAGCGGATGATGGCCCCTTCCTTTGAGGGCCTTGCTGGTTTTCGTCCTACCACCAAATGTAGTGGACCCTTACTGTCTGTTGGCTCTCCTTGCTGACTGAGATGCTTCTGCTTTTTCCAGTTGAGCAACTCAGCCTGCTCTGCTTTTATAGTGATGTGTACTTTAGGCAAAATACTTGAATAAACTACGTTGTTTGTAACCATCCTCTCATCGCATCCCTCTTTTGAAGAGGGAAATTTTCACAGAGCCATGTCAAACCTGCAAAGGGTATGTGTGTTCCTGTGTTGTTAGAGAGGAATTATATAGTTGAATGTTTAAATGGCCGCATTTGCAACATAGCTGTCCTTTGGAAAATTCTGGGGGAAAAAATGGACTTAAGCAAGTCATGTTGAAGTGGTACTGAAAAAATAACTGACAATTTCTTGATAGCACCAAGGCATGGATTCCTGCAATACATCCTGGAAAAAATTGCTTTGCTAGCCAATACTCTGTGTGTGCATAAACTATACAAGGTTGAGTGTTTAAATGAGATTTATCTGAAACAGGCAGTTCACATTTTTTTAATTGAAAATTTTATATGGAGATGCAGAAATCTTTTAAGACTTTAACACTACATCAATTGTTATTTGATATTTTTTTAGGAAGCGAGGAAAGAATTTCACCTTTAAGGAAATTATGCCATCTTGTAGAGGCATTTGTTCACCTGATTTATTTTTTTTTTTAATAGATGAGATGTAACATTGACTGAAAGGAAAATGGGATCAAAACTTTGAAAAAAGGGGTACAGTCTTTTTAATTCAGTCTTCAGGTGATGTTAGGATGTCTATCCCACTTACTGTCAAGCCTCATTACTGAATTTTCCAGAAGTTGATATTTTGTACTTTCAGGTCTTGCCATTTTCAGATAAACACTATGTAAAAATCAAATTTTCTGCTGCTTGAAATAAATGATTAATACTTTCAACCTATTCAGTGTGTCTTTTTAAATCCTGTTAAGGTGAACTTCCAAGCCAATAAATTACATCCATCCAAATTCTTCCTAATACTTTCAATTCTAAGTTCTGGCTTTAGCTTTGAAAAGAAAGCAGAACTGCTCTACATCTCGTCTGAACCTTGAGGGAAAGAGAGGAGGCAGGCAAGTTTAGCTCCCAGGTGATTTCTCCGGCTTACACCCAAATAACTGAGAAGTTCTTGCTTCAATTTGTTGTCAGTTCATTTCAGTATTGGGCAGAAATTGGGCACAGAAAACACTGACTTGAGAAGATGAAGCTTCTGATCATCTGGAATGGATTCAAGTAATATTTTGGACTGTTGCTGTCTACTGCCCTAAACTATAAAACAAGGTGGCATACAAATTGAACGTCCCTGTCCCCAAGACAGCCAGCCACCCTGAGAGTGTTGGTTTCTTACCTTGGGAGAGCTCGGAGAAGGGTGGTTACTCTGCTCTGTGTTTTGTACCCCGGGAGGTGGCGCACATGGTTTGTTTTTCAAATAGGAGAGTTTTGAGCCTTTTCACAGCAAATTCTGTTGTCTTGCTTGAATTCTCTTAAAAGTACTTTCAATTTTTCTCTTTTTTAAATATCCTACCTAAAAAGGTCCTTTACTTGGGGTCTCATGATCATTTGGTAATATCCCTCTTCCCTCCCCCTAAAAGCCTCTTTTTAAAAGTCCACTATTTTTAAGCACTGAGCTTTTATCTTTAAAACTAGCATGGTGTATGCATGTTGATAAACTTAGGGGATTGGTCAAGCAAGACAGATCAGCACCAACTGTTTAATGTGGTGGTTTTATTTCGCACTTTGGAAAGCTGGCTGGTTTTGCTTATTACTGTCCTGATATTCAGTAAAGCCTACCTATTATTACACAGCTCTGCTCACAGAGGTACTGTACAAGTTTTCAAAATTTTTTCTTCTGCTTAAACTTCTCCTATGCTTCTGAAATTGCCAATGTCTTCAGAGCACCCTCTGTGCTTCAGGCTTATTGAATCCAGAACTGTAAAACTGTCTGTTCATTCACACATTCTCTTGCTCATCTTTCCCCATTAAAGCTGGCCCATCTAGACAAAACACCTTTTAAATTTGTGTATGAAACACGAAAGTAAGAATTTATTGCAAGAATATGGCTTTTTTGGTAACCACAGTGCAGTATAGGCAAGTATGTGAAGGTTTACGATTCAAGTGCTTGATGTAATTTTTCAGGACAACATGTAATTCTGATGGCCACTTAAACTGTAAACATTAACTATTCTTCCCTTTCTGCACCAAAACAAACTGGTTTTAAAAATAAATGGTTTGGATTTTTTTTTTTCTTTCTAGAGGCTTACAAGTAACATCTGCCTATACCTTGGCTCATCATTTGTTTTTCTAGGAAATTCAATAGCATTTCCTAAGAAATATAGGTCATTGTAAAGACTACAAGAATCTATGCTGCCAGTGTATACATAAATATCAGCATATTGGATTTTTATAGTTGTTAGCTAGATAAAACTACTTTTTATGAATAAACAAAGTATTGTGTTATTCAACTCATTTCTTTTCATGCACCCAGCACTGTTCTGAAGTACTATGCATGAGAATACTACTTACTTTTCCTTTGGTTGAGTTTTTTTTAATCAGAAGCTTAACATTAACTTCAGCTTTCCATATTCTTATTGTGTGAGATTTTTTTTATTGTTGTATATCTTGGACATTCTCTGAACTGGTTTTTAACTGCTGATGTACTTTTACACAGTTTTCTACTTTGCTTATATATTCCCTTTCTTTGACTAACTTGTACCACCTTTCTCCCACACCATCCAGCAATATCGACCCACTGTGACTGCCCACGTCTGTTGCCATCCTGCCCCACAGGTAAGGTGATACCTTTCTTTCTCTCTTCTCCCTCTCTAGAAGACAGGTCTGAAAGAAATCCAGCTCTCTCACTGTGTGTGTGGACTGGGCTTCATAAGTGGATTTTCTGTGGGTTTTTTTGCTCTTTTAGAACTCCAGCATCACCTTTGGGTGACCTGAGCCTGTCAGAGCAGTGTCAGCCTGGGTCCCTGTTGAGAAACCTGGTGTTGGCACAATGGATCAGGGAAGAGCTCCAGGACATACCACAGGATGTTGTCTTGTCAAGCTACAAGTGCTTTGGGATTGCTGATAGCACGGACGTTGCCAATCCAGCTCCCTCTGGTAAATCTCTACTTGGTTGAATGGGCTTACAGAATTGTTTACATCCAGACTTGGCTGTATACCATGTGGGATTGCACAGGGTCTGTGCTAATAGGGACCTGTAGGCCTAATGACTGTTGCTGATGACAGCATTTCAAGGTAGCAGACAACAGAGATGCTGTAGGATTGTGCAAAGCCATATCAAAGTATCCAGCGTCTAACAGGAGGATTTTCCCCTCCCTCTCATTTTGCCCTTCTCCCTACCCTTGCCTTCCTCTTCTGAAAATTTTGGGCTGCTATGTTTTAAAGATGACTAGATTTGGGGCCCATAATGTATTAAGCTGTTGCTGCTAATACTGAGGAAACTTTGCCGGTCAACATCTATCTGGATGAAGTGCAATTGAATATATTTTCCTTGTGTATCTTTGGATTAACAAAGCATACAAACACACACAAATATGCCTCACCTTTGTGTTGTTTAACAGGCCAGCAGCGTCCTGGGAGCTAGACTCACTAGTTTTACAGGTTTTCTAGCTTATCAACTGAAAGTAATCATTGCTTGCTTTTTGCCTTTTTTTATATGATCCATTTTTGCATATCTGGGGGGAAGGCGTTAAGATTTTAATGTATCTACAAAAGAAGTATCTAAAAGCTGTCATCTTGTTCTAAGTATTTACTACTGGGTTTCACAAAGCCATTCAAGGTATACCAGGAAACAAAAAAAGTCATTGTAACAAAATATACATTTAAATCCCTATTTCTCCACATTACTCTTTATGCTACCACAATTCAGGATTCTGAGGTTCTACCTGAGTTATGGGCACAGGCACACAGTGAAGCATGGCTGAGTTAAGGCAGTTTAAAGAACTACTCTTCCACATTGCCAGTCCTACTTTCCATGTGTATGTTCTTATCTGTCCCAAATCTTAGGTAAAATTAGTTAACTGAAATGTCAGTTGCATATTCTATGTAGGCGGTCTAGTTTTTCTAGTAGACCTTGAAGTCCTCGTCACCTCTCCAAGCAAAGATTTGGTACAACATTCTTTCTCTGCCTTACAAACTCTGCCTCCATTTTAAATCATTAAATTCTTTTAACTCATCCTAGCAGGATTAAAATACATTGTTGGCCATTTGTGGATGAGCAGAAAACATGTGAATTAAATAGCTGCCAGGACTGGAATGACACTTTTGCTGATTTGTTAGCCAAATGGGGTGGATGCAGAAAATACTTCTGGAGGTACAGCAGCTCAAAGGGCACGCAGGAACTTGCCCTGTGGTGATTTTACAGTGTTAGCGAATGCCCATAAACTTTCTCTAAGGACAGTGGCTTTTGTGATAATAAGACAAGTCTAACACATAAGCACTGTGTACGTACATTCACCTGTTCCATTTAGTGTCTGCAAGAGTCGTTTGTTTCCTGAGTGGTTTTCCTGTGCTCCTTGTCACCAAAGGGTCTTACAGCCTCAGAAGCATCAAGAGTGAAGATTAATGTTTTGAGAGTTCTTCTCTAAGCTTTCAAATTACAGAATGAGTGGTTACAGAATAAGAACAGAAATGATACTTCAAAAGTGTTCTGCATCCCACATCCTTGATTAATTACTAAAGAAAGAAGAGTATCGCGTTTCTTTTGCTGACACAAAATTGAGATATCTGAAGTAAAACGTTTTAAAGTTTCCTAGTCCTTTGGTATTTAAAATCCCCTTGGCTAGAGACCACTGGGTCCCTGGGCTTTGGCAGGCAAGCAAACCAATTACTGTGTTGCCTCGTTTTGTAGCAAATGCCTGGGTGTAGTTCAATGTAGTTCAGGCAGTAATGAAAATTAAGTAACTTGCTCCATTTTTCTTGTGGGTAAAAGCAGGTAAATTGGCAGTTATCCAACAGATAGTGATCGCTAATGATGGGGGTTTTTTCACAGTAAGGTGTCGAGGTAGTGACAAAGCTCCTAGGGGCTTAAAATTTTTATCTATGGAGTCTGTGACCTACCAATGCTCATACAATAAATTTATTTCAGAATTAAATTATCCGGAGTCCTAGCTAATTTTCCTTGCTTTAATAAAAGTAGCAGAATTTTTTGTTTGGCTACCATGAACTGTAGCATTTTGGGTTTAAGGACACATTATTATTACTTTAAAATGCACTCTTCAATAATTTCAATCATTTACTAGCAGAGACATCATTTTTTGATGTGCCATCTTGCAGGATAACAGTTCCTGCAGAAATAATTGCAAATTTGGAAAAGTAACCCAGAACAGTGTTGTCCTTAACTTTGTCTTGCCCACTCATAACTCCTTTTCCTTTTTGTCCTATGCTTTTAATTTCTTAAGTTTATTTGTCTCGTGCTGCCACTTTAAGTATTCGCACGCCAAGGTTTTATTGGATGTTGCTTTTCATTTGCAAGCTCCTGTACATTTGAAAATAACCAGCAGCAATTACTCCCTCAGGTTTTACCTGCCATTTATAGGATACTATAATATCCCACTCACAGACAAGGACAAGAAAGCTCTTCTTCAGGGACTGGAAACATTTATAGCTTTCATGGGTGTCCTGGGAGGAAGGCAAAAGCCCAATCTGGCTGCAGTCCTGTATGTGCCCTCCTGCAGGTTTTTATTCATCTTCTTGCTGAAGTAAACATAATTTCTGTGCATCATTAGAGGCAGAGGGAACGAAGCTTAAGGCAAACTAAATCAGAGGGTTTAAGGGCAAATACTAATTCACAGTGTAGTTTGAGCAATTTTCAAAGTGAAATCACTAGCTTCCTTGTTTGGGTTTTATGCAACTTGGAGGTCTTCAGCTCAGTTTCCTGAACGCTTTTGAGTGGCTACTTCAGTCCTTAGAAGTTGTCTTTGATGTGAGCTGTGATTTCCTTGATCCAGAGCCAGGGCTGACTGGTGCCGGTGGAGCTCAGCGCCCATGCAGGCCTGCAGATGCCTATCAACTATGGCATGTTGGAAACTGGAACTTTTAAAAAGAGAAAAGCAAGCCCATGATGTGGGGCTCCAATGCTTTTATCTCACCTCATCTGCTACAGACTAGAAAGTGTGCATTGCCAGCACCATGCTGTAGTTTCTCACTCCTTAAATCTGGCCTGGGAGACTGGGGAACGGGAGAGAAGCGGGTGCGCTGCCCCACATCGCAAGCGGTGCCATGTTTTTCGGCAAGGAGATGGGACCTGGGGACTGACCAAGCTACCCCACCAGGAAGAAAACATTCAGGCGAGGGTGCGCAATGCCCCGCTCGCAGCACCGTCAGGGCCCACCGCAAGAAAAGATGAACCAAGGGCTCGGCCCGCTGGGTTGGTGCCCATGGTAGGGCTTGTGTCATCCCGCCACCGTGGCAGTGGGTGGAGGAAAGAGGAGGGGGCTCCAGTGGGGCCCTGCCCCATGGCCTCGACAGCTAAAACACCAGGCAGACCCTGGCCATCACCAGGAAAAAGCCCACCCTTTCTTGCTGTTTGCTTTCTGGGTTGGGTTCAACAGACTTAAAAATAACTGGTTCATTTTGAAATTTGGGGGGAAACTGCTTTTCGAATGGGCTGCTGGATGGCATGTGAGCCTTCCTTTTGATCCCACCGGTCAGCTGGCTTCTTTCTGCGGAAAATAACTTTTAGCACTACCTTTTATGTTTGAGTTTTTAGGTGGCGTCTACGGTTGTATTAACTTGGCTCAAAAGGGGTTTGGTTTGGCGGATTAATCCTCCTTCCCCTAATCCCGCATGCCCTCTCCTCCTCCAGAGCAGCCGCAGCCATTAGGAGCGCCAGGCCCTTCACCGCCTTTGCCAAGAGATAGCGTGGCCTCGATGCGTTGAGTGGGTGGGTGCGTATTAGCGAGGTGCGGCAGTGTGGGGATTTTAAATCAGCTAAGCAGAAAAAAAAAATACTGTGCTTCCATTTAGTGCTTTAGTTGCTGCCAAGGGGCGAGTGAGCACCTGAGGGAGAAAGGAAATTGGGAGTTGCTGTAAGGTGGGACTGCTAATCATCGTCTTTTCCTTCTGCTTTGCTATGTTACGTGCCCTACCACTCTGCCATCCGGAGGGTCCGCACGGGTTCTTCCTCCCTGCCCTCGTAACCTGTCTGGCACCGTGAGTATTGCTGAGTATCTCTGGCTGAGTACCTCTCTGTGGCAGAAATGGAGTGAGGGAGGTTTGTGCCACCTGTCTGAGCACAGCAAGCCCCTCTGCTGCATGCCATGCCCATACTGCTCCTCGGTGCTGAGACGAGCAGTGGGCTGAGGAGCCACAGACTCTACGATCAGCAAAACTGCAGTCTGGCTTTCATGAATGTAGACCAGGCTTTGCATTTTATAACTCCTAACTGCTGTGGATAGCAAATCTTGAGCTCTCTTAGCTATCTTAAGTTTGTCTGAGCATATGGCTTAGCTGCTATTGTGTAGGGTTTTATGCATGTCTATGCAGGTACTCAAAAAAAGAGTATGCATGTGCAGGATATGTAACCTCAGTAGGTCTAAGAGATCCAGGTGGACCCAGCAGACAGCTTCAATGCGGTCCACCAGTGCCTTCTGAATCCAAGAAAGCAAAACCAGAAGTTGGTTGACAGCGAAAATATTTTCTGAGAATTTTGAGAACTAAGTACAAAGTGTGCAGGAGATTTGGGAAATGTATTCATTAAGCCTTACAAGGCATATTTTAGAACCATTTAAGAAGCTTGCAGATTAAGTAAAATATGGAATATAATAGCAGATATTAGACATTCTGTACTTCTACTTAGGCAAAATGCTGTGCTGTTAAGCCTATTTTGTAACAGAGTTGCTCCATAGTTTTGATGAAAAACAGTGCAAAATCATTGTAAAGATATGCCTGCTAAGCCAACAACAGAAAAAGCAAAACAAAACCTGACTGATGGGCTCATAGATCTTTACAATGTACCCCACCCCACCCCACCCCCAAAAAAAAAAATCACTGAAACCTTTAAATAAACTCCTTGTAGTTTTCAATTCTTCCTGGGTTTTGTCTTTGAAACTTGTGACTTGGTCTGCTTTACAAATTAAATATATTTTGTATATAAACCTGATTTTTTTTTAATATTCTGAAGCAAAAAAAGTGAGTAAGTTTCATTCTACATGGTTCCTCCAGCTTCCTTCTTTGTGTGGTTGAACTTTGTCAGTGTTCATGGTCACATTCACTGTATGAATTAAATGTTGGAGTAATTTTCAGTACTATTTTAGTGCAGGTTTGCACCACTACTAGTGGTAGAGTGAGACAGATTTCACTTAGACTGAGGTAATAATTGGGACATTTGTTATATCTCTGAATATTCATTATATTACCTTCTCAATCTTAATCCTTTGATGAAAGTAAGTTTCTCAAAGTATCTTCCTTACAGTCACACAAATGCACACACTTATGACTCCTAAATACAATGACACAGAACATTTTAAGAGCTCAGATCAGTATCTTAAAAGGGTTTACTGTCCTCTTTTTTTTCTTTTTTTTTTTTTTGTCTTTTTTTCCTTTTTTCTGATGCAGGAAATAAGAAACTGGGTTTATTTACAGAAGAACCTTCAATGTTCATAATGATCTTCATTATTCCACACTGAGGTTCAAGGGCTGGAGTACAGCTGTGCTTCAGTTGCTAAGGTTGACTGGGTCAGAGAGGGCCCCTTGCTACTTCTGTTGCTATTATAAAGAAGGGGGAGTTCAGGTGATAGTACTGTTCAGTGTTACCTTTACCAATCTGTGTTTTCTGCAGTGTTTTGTTGGGCTTTTTGTTTTTAAAGCTAGGTAGAATGCAAGAATAACCACGCACACAGATATGGGAGTAGCTAGGGAGGTAAAATCTTTACAGGAAAAAAGATCTGGTCTTTATGGTGGATTATAAATGGAACCTGAATCAATGAAGTCTACTCTTAAGAACAAAAGTCAAACTTCCTTCTGGCATGAATAACCAGAATTAGAGCCTCCAGAAGGTGTGTGTTGGAAGAGTGTGTCCATTCTGGAGTAAAAGATGCAGACCAATTGCGCAGAATTCACGGGAGAGCAGTAGGACCTGCAAAACAGAACTTGAGGACAACAAGTGAACAATTCGGCCTTATTCTAGAGAAGGGGTAGGGTGGAAATATTAACATTTATAAAAGGCAGTTCCAAGAAGAAAAGGATTATCTTCTTGAGTGTAAACTGTTATAAGGAAGGTTTAGGCTAGATAATACGCAATATTTCTAGCAGGTTGGCGAAGTGAACATATTGAATATTTTTGGACATTGGTTCTGTTGAACTTGATTTTCAAGACTATGAAACAAAAAGTTTTCCTTTTTCACTTTAATGGACCGTTATGTTCAAGGACATGTTTCTTTACAGATCAGGAAATATCTCATGACATCAAAACATCAGTATTTCACAACTGCAGTGTGGTATTTCCTTGTTTAGTATCACAAATTAGGTGGTGCATTTCTTCTGGATCAGGAATGCATGTTAGCATTTCTGATGAGGAGGAAGGGGAGATATCCACTGTGGAATTGATTTATATTTCTTCATAGTCAGGAAAAATGTGAATCCTGTTGTTTTCATAGTGTGTAGATGCGTTGATGTCATGGTTCAACCCCAGCCAGCAACTAAGAACCACACAGCTGCTCACTCACTCCCCCTCAGAGGGATGGGGGAGAGAATCAGACGAGTAAAAGTGAGAAAACTCGTGGGTTGAAATAAAGACAGTTTAATAGGTAAAGCAAAAGCCGCACACACAAGCAAAGCAAAATAAGGCATTCATTCACTACTTCCCATCGGCAGGCTGGTGTTCAGCCATCTCCAGGAAAGCAGGGCTCCATCACACATAACAGTTACCTGAGAAGACAAACACCATCACTCCAAACATCCCCCCCTTCCTCCTTCCCCCAGCTTTATATGCTGAACATGACGTCACATAGATGAGAGGAAATGGCCTCAAGCTGGGTCAGGGGAGGTTTAGATTGGATATTAGGAAAAATTTCTTTACTGAAAGAGTGGTCAAGCATTGGAACAGGCTGCCCAGAGAGGTGGCGGAGTCACCATCCCTGGAGGTGTTCAAAAAACATGTAGACGTGGCGCTTCGGGACATGGTTTAGGAGGCATGGTGGTGTTGGGTTGACGGTTGGACTTGATGATCTTAGAGGTCTTTTCCAACCTTAATGATTCTGTGATGGTGTGGAATATCCCTTTGGTCAGTTGGGGTCAGCTGTCCCGGCTGTGTCCCCTCCCAACTCCTTGTGCACCTGGCAGAGCATGGGAAGCTGAAAAAGTTCTTGACTAGTGTAAGCGCTACTTAGCAACAACTAAAACATCTCCGCATTATCAACACTATTTTTAGCACAAATCCAAAACACGGCCCCATACTAGCTACTATGAAGAAAATTAACTCTATCCCAGCCAAAACCAGCACAGCTGATAATACAGTCCATGGAAACTGTGATATAACTGAGAGAAGGTGAAACAGTGAGTCTAGTCATGTTTGAATGCAGTCAGAGCTCATCATTGTGTGAATGAGGTTGGGCATTCTTCAGTTATTTTCACCCAGCATGTTGAATGGGTGAATGGAGGGAGTTCCCTGTATGGTCAGCATTTTAAACCATTCCTGTAGTGTCTGCCTATCACAGAAAATCAATAGTAACTGCATACTACCTGTATAGTCATGTGTAGTATCTGGTACTTACTTTTCAGAGTCAAAATCCTACCAGGATTAAGTTGAAATGCATGTTTCTTTGGGGTATTATGGGTGTGGATTTAGGGGAGTCTTGGGGGGAGTTTTCTGCTTGAAGATCAAGTTTTAGAAACAAAAGGGGTTGTCAGAGATGGAAATGCAACAAATACTCTATTGCTGCATCTCTGAAGGCTGTGGTTAACACAGTATATCAGACATAAAATAGCCAGTTTGTGTAGCAATGCAGAGGAAATACAAGATTTTGTGTTTTGAAAACATCCTTATGTGTCTGTGGTTTTCCTTTTTTTTTTTTTTTTTTCCTTCCCCTTGGCAGGTCTTGTAAAATTAGCAGTGGTTCTGTTGACATCGTTGGCTGCTTGGTACTTGGGATGCTTACTGCACTTGTACCCAAAGAGACAATAACAACATCTATTGCTAATCTTCAAGACATTGGAAAGAAACCAGTGTGGAGGGGTGTGTAGTTGTATTTGTTTTTCCATATACTATATCTAATGTTATGTATTTACATTGTAAATGGCAAATGGCTTGTTAGCTAATAAATTATTTGGTATGTGCTATTGTAAGAATAAAGTTAGCTGTGTAAAGTTAATTAATTAGTGCAAGTCTGAACTATTTCTTAGACAGTATCTTTGAAGAAACACAATGTCAGCCTATATTTGCCAGCATGCAAACCCAATTAATTGAATAGTAATGTCAGAACACCTTTATAAGCACAAAGCTGGAGCTGCAGCTTTGGTTCTATCATATGTATTTTACAGTTATGGTAAACTGTTGAATCACTAACCAAACTTTGTGGTTAAATTCTCATTATTTCTTTCCTCTAATGTGACTGGGTGGCTTAATGTTTACATTTTTCTCATTCTATGACTCTTATTGTGTGAAAAAGGCTTAAAATGAGAATGATAACCATTAACTTCAAGCTATTGGTAGGAATCCTTCATCCCTCTAGCCCTTGTTTCCTGTTAAATGAAATAGCACAAAACAATTATTCTAGATTCAAATCAGATCATACTACATGGGGCATTTTTCCCAGCTTGCTCTTGGTTCCAGCAGCTGTTTGAAAGTCAATAACTTAAAGCCCAGGCAAATCTGTGATAATGTTGCCATGATACTGGAAAACTGGCAGGATTGGCTTCTGTGTATATATGTTTGAGTTTAGCATGTTGACATTAAGTGATTCTTTCCATGTAGAAATTGTTTATGCAGCATCCAAGAAAGCATTTTCTCATCTTTGTTGTTGTAGCCACAGTCCCAAAAAGGCAGAAGTGTGATCACTGGTCTCCTTGCTCACCTGGGAACTACGCCTATCAGGTTCTTAGTGGTAGTGGCAAAGGAAAGCTGGCTAAAATTTGTTTTGAGGATGAGCTGTGAGTACCAGTCTAACTTTAAATCTAAGCAAGTGCTTTGTAGTGTGAAGGGTCTTTCATTTTGGTTTGCTAGCAGCAAGTAAGCTCCTACCAGGGGGCTCCTATTCTGGTGATAAACTTCAGAATATATCTGACAGTATTTAACTCTCCCACCCCCACCCCCCTTTTTTTTATATACCTAATCTCAGTTTATTTTCTTCGTTCCTCTACATAAACTGCATTCAACTCTTAGTTTCAAGTATGATTTTTAATTTTCATGGTGCGGGATAGCCAGTTTACAGTATGTTGAATGGTCAACACCTTCTGAAAGTCAAGTTCTTTCATGGCTTTACAAACTGGACAGGTAGAGTGACTTCAAAACCTTGCAATGATCTTTTGTGTAGATATAATCCACATAGAATACTGCTACAACACCACATTTTATCTTGGTTTTTTTCTACTTTATCTTTCTGGCTGCATTTGTACCAAGTACTTTCTTGATCTGGCTTGTTTTGAAAGACTCATTGTGCATCGTTGAAGGAAACTGACTGATGTAATGTGCAAGATTTAAGCCATAGCTCTTGTTTACTACAAAGTCTTGAATTAAATAACTGAAGAAAACATGAACATCAGAAAGTGACTTAGTATTGGTAAATATCACTTTGGATCAGAGCTTCTGGATGGATGCATTCTACTGATACTGTATTTATTTTGATTCCAGGCTTATAAGCAAAGAGAGGGGTAGTGTTGGAAAAGGTATAAACATTGCCATTGTGAATTGTAAGTAAGAGAAAAAATGTTAGAGAGAGACATACCTTTGTACTGCAGTAATTTACAAAGGTTCTTGAGGGGGTTGGGGTTTGTTTTGTTTTGCTTTGTTTTTTACTAGCTAGTATGGAAGGAAAGGGAAAGGCAAAAATTGCAAACTTGATTCATGTTAAATGTAAGAAAAACAATCTGTGTTTGAGAGAAATAGTCTTCTGGATAAACAAAAGAAGCATGTTCATAATCACTATAAGAAAATAGAAAATGTGTACATAGAAGCAGTTGTTAGATAAAAGAACTGCTTCTTATGCAACATAGCAAAAATATCCATGATCTCCAGCAGTAAGACTCAACTTTCAGGTTCAGTCCTTGATAAAAGGTATCTACTGCTCCACTGATAAGGGGCAAGCAGTAACTGAGAATTGCAGTTCTGCCCCAGGGTACAACCAAGGTACAAATTACTTTTCCAGACTTCGTCAATGTACAGAAAGACAAACTCAAAGCTTGATTAATATTAAACTGTCATTGTATGTCTTTGCTTATAGTAGGAGCTATTGGAAAGCAGAAAGTGCAGTTTATTCTGCTTTATTCTGATCTGGAGGCACCATATTAATTTAGATGAATGGGAATGGTGAAGAAGTACAGTGTATTCAATAATGGATCCTGAGAAAAATGAATGCTTAAATGTAGTGGGGGAGGGGAAAAGAGGGAGTTCAGATGCACAGTCAAGTTGGCTTTGATCACAAAACACTTCTGTTCTAGGTTTTTTGTCTCAGTATTGCTAAGCAAGATCTTCACATTGTCTAAACTTGCATGATTTTATTGAAGTCACTGGGTTAAATTACCATAGACAAGAATCTGTTCCAAATTTTTTTTTCCCTGTTAACTACTGCAATTTTTTTTCCAATAAGGAATCATTAAAACTTTACTGGTTATAATAGGTAAACAGTTAAAAATGAGTTTTCAGCATACAGCTGTAGAGTAAGAGGGCAAATACTCATCTTGAATGCATAAGCAAGATTATAGCGAATAGGGGTAGGGAACTAGCATTGTCTTTGCATCTGACATTAGTGAGGAAAAAGAAGTGATATATCAAATTTTACACATTTTTAAACAGCCATTTCCTTCATCACACATACAGTCATTTTAGCTATGCTTTCATCTCCATCTGCAGGTAAATCTGTCCATTATCTCGAACCACTTTGTAGTGAGACATATTTTCTACATGTCCTCTAATTAGATCAGTCAAGCTAATGACTCTGCTCAATAAGTTTCCTATGGCATCACACTTGTATTTTATTCCATAATGATAACTCTTTCTCCTCTGAATGAATATGGTCTTTTGTAAGAAGGAAGACAGAACTATTAAGCCCAAGCTTACAACACAGAGGGAGAGAGAGAGAATTTTGCGGATTTCTGCTGTCCTCACTACAGCCTTTTCCATTGTTTTGTGATCTCTGCTCAGAAGAAGCCCAGTTCTAGAATGCTGTTTTACCACTGACAGATTTTTGCCGCCTTTTCCCCTCATCAGCATGACAAACCTGCCATTTAGAGTCCTATGTTTAGAAGAATTTGCCTTCATGATTTTACTGTATGTGGATCAAAGATAAGCCAGAAAGGAATCAGGAACTGCTGGATCTTCTCACTAGAAATGAGCTGATGCACTCTAAATAGAAAAGACCCTCTCACGTAGCAGGGATCCAAACAGGGTCTTGGATAATGAAAATCAGTTAACTCAGTTGGCATGGATTTAGAGATTTGAAAAGCATTTCCAACTGTACATGTCTTGTTTAAAAAAAGACGGCCATCTAAACAGCAGCATAATTAATGAGGAATATTGACCAAAATGTTTTGGAATTACTAATTGTTTGCATGCCCAATTTCTGATATGGTAATGATGAATGTTGAGTCTCTGTCCACTGAGATTCAGATGGTGTGAAAGCTTGCACATCTGAAACGCTGCACAGAATAGTATTAAGCTCATCCAAATAGCCTTAGGCTTAACCAATTTTCCTATTTAGGGTTGTGACCTAGTATAGTATATGTATATAAAAAACCATGGAAGCACACAGTAAACTGAATTCCTTCTTTAAAATAAAAAGTGATAAAAACGTTTTAGTCACATTTGATGATTCAGAGACTACATGAAACAAAATATTGTCCCCAAATCTTCCATATTCCTTCCAATTTAAAAACTTAAACAAAAGAACACACAGAAGCCCAATAATACACAAAATTAGACATGCCTAGCTTTAGCTGAAAATGTTGTATATGCTGATTGAATTTAATAATTTTTGCTCATATTTACACAACTTTTTTGTTTTCAATTACAGATAAAACAGGAAAAGTTACATCGGCAAAGTTTTTTTATATGTGGGAAGGAGGTAGGGAAAAGAGTGAAATAGAGCTTTTGTTAGTGTTTCAACGTTAAGAAAGGACTTATATTTATATAATTATCTTGCTCTTTCAAATTATTATGGTTGTATTATCGACAGGGATCAGCTAGAAACAAACAGCTGTCGTCTTCATAAAATATGCTCTGGCCAGATCTGATGACAAATTCTGCCTGAAAAGCTGAATTTCTGCTGTTGGTTGAGACAGATAATTGTCTTTTTTTTTTTAATTGTCGTGCCTGGTTTTGTTGGTTTTTTTTTTAAATTGTCAGATTGCCATTTTTTAATTGTCTTTCTTTTTTTTACTCCATTATTTCAGTCTGGTAGGAGTAGCACTTAACCAGGTACCACATCCAGATACTTCAGCAAAATTCCTTTTCCTGACATATTTTGTTCTATTTTACTTGTAAAATCATCATAGGAAATATGCTAGTCTGTCTCTTAACATCCTTCCATGTAGCTAGAAAGATGATCTACTTCAAGAATAGCTTTAACATGTTTTCCAAACTTTGAACGATAACTGTTTCCTTGCCTATTAGGAAGGAGAAACAGAATGCTATGAGGCACTGGAAGCTGATTCTCTGACCACTTAAGAATGCTTGTGACCTTATATGCATGAATAGAAATCACATTGGGACTAATCACAGGGCTACAATTTTATATACATTATGTAGACTGTAATGTCTCCAGGGTGCCTATTACATTTTTTTTTTGTCTGGAAAACAAGTGTCCTGTGTATGTTTAGTAATTGCAAAAAGAATAAATAGGTTAGTGCTGCAAATAAGCTGCCACTTAATGAAAGTGGGTGTACAATGGGGTGTGTAACTCAGCTCTGCAGTTAGCATGGTAGTAGGAAGCTCACAGAATAGCAATGACTTCTCCTGGGCTATTCCATGCTTTGCTTGCATGTATAATATTATGTGAGGTAAACATAAGAAACCATCTATATGCTTACCCTGGGCATAAATGGCTTTTGTAGAAGGTCAGAAGTATCTTTGTTTACTACTGGGAAATGGAGATCAATCCATGCTCTCCCAGCCTTCAGTGACAGCTAGCAGCCTTCTGCATCTTTCAAGATTAGGCCCTCTGCCTGTAAACAGAAAAATTGCCTAATTAAGTCTCATTTTGAATAAACAAGGCCAAAAAGTGAAAACAAGTTGAAAGTAGGTGGAATGTGATACGTGTGTAACGAATAATCAGTTCTGTAATCGATTCAACAGACGACTTGGGAGAGATGGTGACTTTCATTAAAAACGCACCAGAAGGGTCCCTCCTTTTGCTGGTGACTCGTGGTGATGGAGGCACCTGGTAAGCAGGTTATTCATGACAGGCTGAGGAACAGAGCAATTAATAGCTTGAAAATCACTATTGCATAATGGTGTAAGGGAATGGTAAATTTCACTCTACAGTCAGGGTTGTTCTCTCATTTTGTGCCTAAAAGGTTTTGATTCCATGTCCATTCAGCCCTTGCCCATATCATGTATGTTGATGCTTCCAAAGATGGATAGATAGTGTTGTATTTGTTTGAAAGCACCAGTTGTCCTCATAAAAGACATGGCTGTTACCTTTGGGTCACAACCTGCTATTAAGAAGGTATCCACACCTCCAGTTATAATGTATCTAGTTTGCATTCCTTCCTACATCTTAACCTGATTCTTCAAGTGCTTTCAAATCTTCAGGTTTTTTTAGTTGAATTCATGATGTGGTAATTTACAGGGAAGGACTTAATCATCTGGTTGATAAGCATTTGATGCCCTTGTCCTTATTTAAGAAGGGTTGAAACATCAAATAGTATTTGAGATGATACATTTTTTTTTCTGCTATGCTGTTACAAACAGATTGTATTAACATCAGGAATGTAGAGAGGAGGAAGAAAAAGAATTTTGCCCTGTGAGTTTAATGGCATGCTACTAAGACAGCTCTCAGGATTTTTTAAACTTCTCATTGTTGCTTCTGCTACTAATGTAAAGCATGAATCAGCTGTGTTCTTTTTCAGCATTTTTCACATCCTGAATTTTTAACACTTTTTTCACTAATTTTTCCTAGGTTGAAAAATGACACCAAAAAATTATTAGAAGAGCTGGGAAGTAAAGAAATACGGAACATGAAGTTCAGGTCAAGCTGGGTTTTTATAGCTGCCAAAGGCTTCAAGCTGCCAGATAATACCCAAAAAGAAAAGGCCAAGTTCATTTTATTTTCACTTTGTTTTTCTTTGTATATCAGGTATAACCTTCAGGTGCAGATTTCTTGGGTTAGCTATAGTAACTGTAGTCTGTTCAGTAAGCCTCAGTCATACAAAGCAAGTTCTCTAAGGTGTCGTCATTCTTTGCTTTGGATCTGGGTCACCTACAGTACTGACTTCTACCACACCAGCACTAAATCATCTGTAGACAAATTTCAGAAGTGACCAGTGATTCTAGAGAGCCTCAGTTTTGAAATGTCCAACCTGACATGCTGTACAGAGACTTACATTTTCTTCTGGAAGGACAAATTCCAAGGACTTCCTAAAAATAAAGACTGCTTTTATATGAAAATTGAGCTGTCTCAAATTGACCGTGCAAATACAGCAATCCTTGCATCACAAAACTTTTCTGAATAACTTGCCCTCAGGCTTCAGGAGGACTAAAGATACCATTTTTAGATCAGATTTCTGTTTGCATCTGTGACCTTGTTGTATTCACTTTCTATAAGCCCAGTAGTGCTCATCTGTATGAGAGAGAGGCAGGCAGAAATGAGAAAACCCAGTTCAGAGGGCAGTTCCCTTAATGATACCGACTCCCTCCAAAGCATGTGAAACTTCCATAATTTGTTTTTTCCCCAGAATATTGTTGCAATCTTCTTCACATTACAGAGCTTCTGCAGGAAAAAGGTATTCAATTTAGTGTATATTTTGACAGCCATCTGGGAAATAAATAAAGCACTCTGTGTACGAGAGAAACTGGTGGAATCTTCACCCATTATGTTGAGCAAGATGTGCAATGTGTTACTTAGTTTCCCAGTCCTACCCCATTACCCCTTTCTGTTGTATGAGGCTTGACAAACTAGTTTGTAAGTGGAGAACCAAATATTGATTTTTTTTTTTTTTTTTTTAAACAGATAAACCACTCTGACAAGAAGAAGAACAGATATGGTGGCTAGCCAGCTGAAATCCAAACAGAAGGCTGTATCCCCAGAAATCTGATATGAACATACCTCATTAATAAAGATGTTTCTATATTTTTATATCTATGACTCTAGTAAATTGCCTCCAGAACCCAATAAGCATCTGAAAACTAATTGTAAAATAAGTCATATGCACAGTTTTTAACCTTTCTTTCCTCTGTGAGGTTTTACTCTAATCTGAAAACAAATCGGTATTTTGATGACAAGTGGAAATAAAATATTCTGGTTTGGAATTACAATGTTCAGGAAGTCAGTCATAAAATACCAGGATTTTTGAAAGTGAATCTACATAGTCATTAGTAATGTTTGGGTTTTTTTGGTTTGCTTGTTTATTTGGTTTTAGTATGTGTTTTCTTTTGGTTCCCTTTAAAGATTAATATGCAAATAGGACTTAGTCTAAATTGTAATATAAAATCACTAGCAAATTATTTTTATGTTCATTAATCAGTAACATCGCTTCTCTTCAGAAGAAGTATGGAAATAGCAGTCACATTTGTTCAGCTGGTTTTAGTGATGTTGCCAACATGGAATAGCAATGTTAACATGTAAAGATCAAGTTACTTGAATTATTTTACCAAATTTAAGCTGCAAATCTACATGGTTAGTTTTAATTATTTTTTCTTCCTGTAAGTTTGACTTACTTAAAAAAATGTAGTGACTTCATGCAAGATTAAGTGTTATTCATGCTAACTGTAGAATCAAACACGTGATTGTAAGGGAGCTGTAGAAGCCATTTATTCAATTTCCCTTTTTCTGAAGCACATCAAGTATGTCTGGACCTTTCTTATCTGGTGTTTGTTCCCCTGTTGTTCAGGAGCCTCCCATATGGCAGATTCCACAGCTTCAGTTGTTTCCTGTGGCATTTCACTGTTATTTTAGTTATTCCCCAAACATACTGAATTAACCTAAAAGGACCAAGCCAATTACACGGAGAATAAATCATCACCATTCTTTTTATGCCAGTCTATTACGTATCTGAAGACTGTCCTCATCAACTCTCTCATCCCTAGACCTGGTATATTTTAATCTTTCTTTACATTTTTCTGAACATTAAAACGTTCATTTAGGAGCAACTTTCTTAACGTGCTGTGCTTGAGATGGGTCACAGCACTCTACGCCGCTACTTATGAGCATCCCACACTCTAGACTTTGGGCAGGAGAAAATCAGAAGTGGTGACCGGAGAGGGTGGCTGCCAACAGCCAGGTTCAGTCTGCTCTTGCTCTCCATGTTGCCTGGTTGAAGCCCACCACCAACCCAGTGGTGCTCCCAATCTCTACCCTTGTCGCAGCTGCCACTACCTACTTGTAGTCACTGCTGTGTTCCCAGCAGCTTTCTGGTATCACATCCTCCACCAGTACCTAAAGCTACATTTCCTGCTACCAGTTTGCGAACTGCTCCATAGCCCAGGGACGCTGCCAAAGCAAGCAATTAATTTAGTTTGACTGAGTTTGATTTTGGCAGACTCACAATGGTTGCTCCTTGTCACCTTGCTACTGATGAGGTGGTTACAAATTGAGTACTTAAATAGCTGTTTCAATATTTTTCCACATCTAAGTCATTCTTCTTTTGGTCTTTTTGCTTGTTCGTCCTACAAGTTGTGTTGGTCAGGGACCTCGCTTTGGTATTTTACATTCGTAATAGTAAATGCATGGGAACTATTGTAACACATGCTGAACTTGGCCGCCTTCTTGAAACTTAGGGATTTGGATGGAAGACCCAAGGTTGCTAGCAGTTGCAGGCTACTTCACAGTTAAGAAAACTTCTCTGCATCTGCTGCTGTTCCTTACATATGTGTTTCAGCAAGAGAGGAGAGCTATCATAGGTGTCTAGCTTCCATGTGAGCCTGTGGTGGGATGGAGCTTCTGTGAAGATACTTCGGTGCTTATTCCTTGGGAGGTTTGAAGCAGTGGGTTCCAGGTGCCTTGTATGTGCTTCCTAGGGATGTTACAGCGTTGTAGCGATATCAAACCTCTCCTGTGCTTGGGATAAAGTGACCTAACCAACTGTACGTTAGTGTTCCTGTCATCCAGATCAATGCTGAGACGTATGATTTGTGTATGTTTATTTTCTTAAGTGTACAGCTTCATGTCACCAATAATTTATTCAGGCAGTGTTCATGTTACTGGCAGAACACTTTTTCTTTTACATTGTAATCACCCTTTGTTACATGCCTGAATTATAAAAATAACATAATTACAGTACTAACGGTTGGCAACCCTCAGAGTGCCAAGCTCTGAGGCAATCCTCGAACTCTGTGCAGTCTGACAGTCGTCGCCTTCTACTCCAGGCCACAATTAATCTTACCTCCATTACAATTAGATTTTACATCAATTTCTGTTTAGCAGTTACCATGAAGCGTGCAAGTACTCCAAGTACTCCATTCTCTGCAAGTACTCCATTCTTTACATTCTCTACATTTGCTCTGTTCTTCACATTCTGTGCAAGCGCTCCGTTCTTTACAAATGGTCAACAGTAAAAGGTGTATACCCATAATCTGAATCACAGGTCAAACCACCAAGAACCTTTCACAGCACAAGTCCCTGCAGAAAGTTCTTTAACTCCATTGTTTTCATTTTTTCAGAGATGCAGTTGAGTCATCTAGACAAGAGTGTTAATAGTCTGCAGTGTTAAGTAGCTATCATCAGCTTTGCTTTTCTTTGCTCATGCCACAGTGTTTAAATATGGTAGGCAGAGGAGCCTCAAGTCCTTTGATAATTCTCTGATCTCAATAAGTCATGGAAAAGTGGTCACTTGAGCAAAAAAGGTGCCACTTTTTCAATCACTTTTCAGAACAGAAGCTGTCTTACAGACAGCTGGTTTGAAAGTGAGATGTCGATTTTGCACACACAACTTGAGCACTTTTAAATGAACCGCCTTCTAAAGAGGAGTGAAAAGCTTTTTCATGGACCTGTAATTCTGAAAAATTAATCTGAGGAAATGTTAAATAAGTTTGGATTTCAAAATAATCAAAAGACCAGCAAGTTAAACATTTAATTTTATTTGGGGCTGAGGCCATAGGGTGTAGGATCCCTAACACAGATCTCCTTCCTTACCTTCTCTGTCATGTGCTCTACACCACAGGCAAACTCGAGTGGTGGAGGTCAATGCTGCCGATGCCAGGTGAGACTGTCAACCACAAGCAGCAGGTAGGAAGCGACTTGCTGTGCTCTCCTGGGCTGGGTAGGTGCTGTGGTCTTCACCACGGCTTGTGAAATACTTCTGGGTGGTTAGTACAGCATGCGGGACCAACACCACGAAATGAGGTTAACACCTGCAGAGCAATTCATCTTTTTCTAAACCCTAGTAAGTAAATCCAATGGGAAAACATGAGCTTTAGGCAGTAGCATTACTCAGGGCTTGGGTTTGTGTATTCAAAAGCAAAATGGCACAGCAGGTGGCAGCAGTGTCTTTCCAGATCCTCTGCATCTGTTTGTAGAAGTACCCAACTTCTCTGCGGTTACCTGTCCTGGACAGACACTGGAAGCCACAGACACGGGTGGAGGTCACCCTGCCTTTCACTTGCGGCTGGGAGGGAAGCCAGCAGCTTTGCCTCTAACGTGCCAGGCTTTCCTTTCCTGTGCTTTGCCAGTGGCAGGCTCCCATTTCAAATATCCCCACCAGCACCAGCCTGCTGGTCAGCATTCCTCACAAGAACTGTTCAAGGAGGTCCCTCATATCCCCTGACCATTTAGGTAGACATTTTAGATAGAAGCGATTAGAAAAAGTTGCTATCATTCCCACTTTTCTCTCCAGTGTGAACATGACACGACCGATCCCATAAAGAACGAAGTACTTGGACAGAAGTCCTTTGTTGTGTCTCTGTTTAAGAGAATGAAAAGCATTTCAGGGTCTTGACATGCCTCTTAAAAATCCCTGGATCCCTGGCAGTCCAATTTGATGGCAGCGGTAGGAAATACTGGTCAAATAATAGATAATATTTTCAGTTTCTCAGTGGTAACTCTTTCTTTAGGTTCTTTGTGTAATGTTATCTACCTCAAAGTGGGAAGCTTCCACTATATTTAAAAGAAAAATACAAGAAAGGAAAAGCTCTTCAGTGAAAAATGCCCTTTCGCAGGCAGTCTGGGCTTAAAGCAAAACTCTCACTGACTGCAATCCACTCAGAAGAGCAAAGAGAAGCTGATGCTTTTACTTATACCTAATGCCTGGTGGGAAGTAATATGCGAGTGTCATGTCTCTGATCTCTTCTTAGCTGCAAGTGAAATGCTGAACGATGACTAGAATTCAGGGGATTAAGATGGGTGGTTTTAATAATGTTTGAGCGACAGCAATTCCTCATTTCCTGGGACTCTGAAGTTTTGATTTCACTTCTCTGCTGGTTTTTTTGTGTTGTTCTTTTTCTTTCCAGGGGAGATTTTCAGCAGCATAGAAAATGTAGATTCTCCCCCTTCAAATGCAAACTTTAAACTAGCAGCTCTAACATGACTTTTTCCCTCTTCCAAAGACAAGAGCACAGAGACAAATACTTTAGGCTGGCCCCGCCTCCATTGCAGGTCTCATTAAAAATAAAAAAACACTTTTTAATAGTTATATTTCACCCAAAAGCAATACGCATTTCAGCCTTGTAGTTGGGATACAAGTCTTACGTGGTTATGCTGTTTTCTGTCTCCTGGGCGTTCCCTACCGGAGTTCTCGGGAATGGGACTGAACTTCTACCTTCTCCCTCAGGCCAGGAGGTCTATGACAAACTGGACTTGGAAAAGAGGAATGAGGTCTTGAAGTAAGACTTTCCAAAGAGTTATTAGTGCTTTGAGGTTACATCTGACTATAAGTTTCAATTTTGCTCCCATCCTGGTTCACTGAATAACATTGTGCCACGCAACCAGATTTTATTGCCTGCAAGGACTAGAAGTGGAAAAATTAGACCTTGAGTATCCCTGGATTTTGCAGGCAGAACAGAAAACACCATGCACAGCTAGTTTCTGATTTTCTTTCTGATAACTTACAGGATAGAACTGGAGCCCAGGAGCAAAGCTCTGCTTTCTGTGAGACTTGTGTCCATCACAGTGATCCACAGCTCTGGATGTTTAGTTGATTGCTGAAGTCTCTACTTGGTACGTTGCCACTCACCAGCTAAGCATGCATTCCTTGTGGCAGATGAACAGGAGCTCAACAGTCCCAAATCAGCAGTCTTTTGATTTGATGTGATTTGATTTGATTTGATTTGATGATTGACTGTAACAAAAAACGGAGGGGAAAGACCACTCCTGCTCCATCCTCACCTCCTCCACATTCATGAGGGAGATTTCTGTGTGATGTGAGGTATTCCTGCTCCACTGTGTTTGCCCAGGGATGCCTGCTGCAGGCACAAAACAGCTTGAATGGATCGGGTCCTTCCACAAGAAACTTTCAGCCCTAAGGATAAGCCCCTTCTGCGGTAAATTATTGCCTGCTCTGCTGGGGCCTCAGTAATTTCCTTGAGAAGGAAATCTAGAAAAAATCAATAATTTCCAAGTAAAAGGAAAGGGACATATAAGAAAAGGGATTCTACAATTCACAAATTAATTTCCAGTTAGAAACTTTTCAAGCTATTGGGTGGAGATAAAAACATAGTTAACAAAGATAAAATACTGCTATCCATCTAGTTTCAGCTCTAAGCTAGCTGATTTGGGTAGGTCACAGAAACTAGCCATAGCATTATGGAGCTCGGCAGACTAATGTGGGCAACTCTGAGCCTCACGCTCCTCCAGCTCAACCGCTGCCAAAGTTGGTTTCAAGTCAGCCACTGAACTTTCTCATCTGCTAGTGGCTTTCTGGTGTTGCAGCACAGCGAAGCTCCCAGCAATAGCACTTACCACAGCCCCATACAATTAGCCCTGCATTTTACTGAAGAACTTGAGCCTTACCTCTCTTATGCTTAACTCTCTCATGCTTAACTCTCCTCCTGGAGAAGCACGGTTCTTGAGAACACAAAAAACAACAGACTTTTCCCTCATTTATTTTACTAGTTCTTGGTAAGCATTGTCCTAGCAGTAAATAATCTCTTCTAGTATGGATTGTTCATTCATCATAATTTTAGTCCTTTCCTCTTGTTTTCTTTTTATGCCTATAATTATGCTTTGTCATTCTGAAAAAAAGGAAAAATTGGAAATATACCAGCCCTAATATGGCTGAATCTGAAAAAGTATTTAAGCACGCAGAAGCACTGCTGCCCCAGCTGGTACAGGTGTTAACCCTGATTATCATCTGTTCCAGGAAATGGTATAGTGATATAAAAGGTAAGATTTATCTAGATCCTCTGAGATCTGAATTGTGCTATTTACTAAAGGCTATAGCATTTTATTTTATGTCTTATTTTTCCTACAGCTCTTCCCATGTTTCACTGTGCTCTGATTGACACAGTAATTAATTTTTTCCAGGTTACTCGCAAATAGTTGAGGTTTTAACAAAAAGTGCTGAGAATCCCGCCGTTTATAACCACTACCACTGCCAGCTGTACCCTCTGCTGAACGTGGCTGGCTCCGTGGCAGAGGTGGCAAACAGGAATTTGTTCCCCAGCCAACTCACTAATGGTCAGTTAAAAAAAAAATAAAAACCAAAAAACCCCAACCTGCAGACCTGGAGCTGGACAGAACTGGTTTTAGGGAGAGCAAAGAGAGCANCTCCCTTCTTCCCGGGCTTAACTTCACTCCTGATTATTCTCTACCTCCTCCCCACGAGCAGCACAGGGGGATGGGGAATGGGGGTTGCGGTCAGTTCATCACATGTTGTTTCTGCCGATCCTTCCTCCTCAGAGGGAGGACTCCTCACACTCTTCCCTTGTTCCAGTGTGGGGTCCCTCCCACGGAGACAGTCCTCCACGAACTTCCCACCGTGGGTCCTTCCCACAGGCTACAGTTCTTCACAAACTGCTCCGACACGGGTCCTTTCCACGGGGTGCAGTCCTTCAGGAAGAGACTGCTCCAGCATGGGTCCCCCAGGGGGTCACAAGTCCTGCCAGCTAACCTGCTCCAGCGTGGGCTCCTCTCTCCATGGGTCTGCAAGGTCCTGCCAGGAGCCTGCTCCAGCGCGGGCTTCCCACAGGGTCACAGCCTCCTCTGGGCATCCACCTGCTCCTGCGTGGCGTCCTCCACAGGCTGCAGGTGGGTATCTGCTCCACCATGGGCCTCCATGGGCTGCAGGGGGACAGCCTGCCTCACCATGGTCTTCACCACAGGCTGCAGAGGAATCTCTGCTCCAGTGCCTGGAGCACCTCCTCCCCCTCCTTCTTCACTGACCTTGGTGTCTGCAGAGTTGTTCCTCTCACATATTCTCACTTCTCTCTCCAGCTGCAATTGTGCAGGGGTTTTTTTGTTCTCCCTTCTTAAATATGTTATCCCAGAGGCGCTACCACCGTGGCTGATTGGCTTGGCCTTGGCCAGCAGTCCGTCTTGGAGCTGTCTGGCATTGGCTGTATCAGACATGGGGGAGGCTTCTAGGAGATTCTCACAGAAGCCGCCCCTGTAGCCCCCCCCACTACCAAAACCTTGCCACGCAAACCCAATACGCAAGGAAATAGTATCTAATGTGCAAATGGCACTGTATATAGTAAATTCAGATGTAACCTTGGAGCCGCAGACCAATGAAGCAAGAGAAGGGTGTAAATATGTGTTAACAAACATATGTATGTGACCCTAAGTGGAAGGAGGAAGGGGGG
>WAAD01010462.1:360468-398460 GCA_013389945.1 Fregata magnificens | reverse complement strand
GAGAGGAAGGGGGGAGGAGGGGGGGGGGGGGGGGGGGGAAGAAGAAAAGAAATGAAAGGAAAGAAAGAAGAGAGGAAGAAAAAACTATCGACAGGAACATCGTAGTCCTCCCTGTGAAGGACTCCAGGTGCTGACAACTCGCTGTGATATCCCACCACCACCACCACCAACATGAAAGCACTCACCTCAGGACCCACAGAAGCAGTGGAGGAGTGAGCTAAGAAGTGCGTGTTACAATTTTAGTTGTATTATCGGTATTATTGTGACTTTTTCTGTTCATAAGCACACTACCTGCATTATTGTTCTTTGTTTCTCTGTAATAGTTAGATCATGTAATAATGATTCTTGAGTTAGCCTCTTAAGATTTCCATTATACTAACAATAAATTGATGGCTTTCCTTCATGCATATATATGTATTTATATATTTTTTTTATATATATATACATATATATATATATAAGGTGTGCTTCCTTTTTCCTCATAAACAAGAGTTTGAACGTAAGAGTGCTCCAGCTGCTGCTTGCAGTGCACTTTTTCCCTGGTGACCTAGCAGGAATGGAAATTTGTGCCTCTTCTACTACCAGCTAAGAGCTGCAAGAGACAACTTCTCAAACCCTTTTATCGTGTCTCCCTTTCCACTTCCCGACTGAGGTATTCCTCCCCCTGCTCTTTGAATGAACCAAGCCTCTTGCCTACAACAAAATTGTGCCAGTTCTCCAGGTAAGCTATAGGAGCAGAACATGAGGATGTACAAAATGGCCCTACAGGTATTTGCCTTCCATCAAAGCTGGAGCCATATAAACTGATTTTTACAGACTCAGAAGCACTCTATTTTATACAGGGTATCTCTGTCTGTATAAAGTTATTATTCCTAGGATCATGGCTGTATACGCATGCTCTGAGTATGCATCTTCTCCATGTTCAGAAGGGGGATCAGTTACCCACTGATTTATTTAGAGCTATGACTTGGCAAGTGCTATTGAGAGGCTGTTTGGGAACCCTTTCACTCCTCACCTCCCTCACAACCCTCTCCTTTCCTGGAGAAAATAATGACAACAAGGCCATGAGAGTAATTTTGGCAGCCCAGATGCCATCCTTTTCAGTTTCCTATCTACAGCAGTCTAGACCCTTCCTCACTCCTCCTCAAATACGTAATATAGATGGATGGCCTGTAACCCTCTTTGTCCAAGTTATTTTGTTCTGCAAGGATAGCCAGCAAAGCCAGGGGATTTCCAACATTTTCCAATGTGTGAATCATTTAGGAATAGCAAATGGGCTTACAAGGTCTCGCATACAACTAAACCTCATTGACCTACCCCGTATTTGCATAGAAGAATGAGGTAATTGCCCTAGGCTTTTTCCAAGCAGCAATGTGGAAGCAATGTTGAGGAAAATGAACTCCATTGAGCAGGAGACAGAGAAGTGGTAGGAGGAGGAGAGAGCAGGCTGCTGCTGAACTGGGCAGGCCTTGTGGCTTGGCCCATGTTTGCCCAGAGCTCAGCTTCAGCGTAAACTGCCACTCTCTGTCAGGGGAGCCAGGCTCCCCACTTGCTGTGTCACACACGTGCACACGAATTCGGGACCCTCTCAGTGATCAGAGGTTTTCACCTGATGATGGCAGCGTCTCTGGGATACTATAAGCAAGAAAGCAATCTCTCCCACTCCTTGCGACAGTGAGGGAGGGAAAGGGAATGAGAAAAGTTTGAGAGGTTAAATGGAGCCAAGAAAGAAAAAGCAGTGAGCGAGCCCTAAAATAAGAGCCTCCTGGGGCTGCAAAACCCAAGCCTGTGTTCAGGAGAAAGTCCTTTCACACAATCCTAATCAAAGTCTCCTTGTTCCCAGAGTAACAGTCCTGTCTACAGAATTAAGTTGTTTCCCTCCACGCAGAGATGACAGCACACAGCGGTCTTTCTCTGTGCTAACCTCACAGCCCTCATTTGCTTGCTCTCCACTGTTCTCCGGGGAACAAATTGCGGCTCTGCAAGCACCACCTCCCGTGCACAGAAAACCTCTTCAAAGACCAGGACACTTCAACTTTTACTCTTATAAATACGCTAGCTTCCCAGCCAGAGCCCTTTTCAGCTCTCTCTGGATTCAGCATCTTGCAGCTGGTCTCCCACAGCTGAGCTCATGGTCCCTGGCATCTGGGAGGTGGGGGACCTGATTTCAGTGGCTATTTGTGCTTGGCTAAATACACTTTCCACTAGCAGCCATTAAATCCTGGTCGAGGGACAGGAGACCCAATACTCAGTGTATCTACTGCTAGTGTATTTATTCAGATGAGCTAGAAAAATAAATCAGAACAGAAAATAACCTCTCACTCACTTTGCCGCTGTAGCTGATGTGTTCAAAACAAAACAAAAGCAACCCTCTTCCACAGAAAGAATGAAAAACAAATGTTCGCCTCCCCTTCGGAGGCCACTGCTGTGTGACTCCTCACGAGTCTGTCTCTTATAACAAAAGACACCATCCGTAATTTCTCTGCAGTTGCCCAGTATTAAAGATCAAGGAATGTAACATTTATTGTGGTAAGTGCTTTCTCCTGACATGGATGATTTTCTGATCAGGCTTTTAATCCCCTTCACTCAAAACGCACAGTGCTCTTTACTATCGTATATGTGCATGTGCTAGTTGGTTATAGTTAGACCTGTTTTACAAACTGGTAGCTCAGTTTGACAGACAGGGTTGGGGGGCAAAGCTACCCACGGGCTGGCACAGCTGAGATCCCCACTCAGGTTTGCCTGTCCCTGGGATCGCAGATACTGCCCCAGTTCCCCTCCAGCTCGCTCAGGCCGTGTCTGGCTCACTCCCTCAGCATGGAGCAGCGGAGGTGGGGCAAAATAATCCCCGCCAAGGCCTCGCTGTACACAGCCTCTGGGGGAGGAGGAGATTGCTTCGGATGACATTTTGTTTGCTCTCAAGGACTGTACACCTGAGAGTGACTGAGGTGCATTAGGTGCACTCCTGGCACACATCTGCTGGCTCGCTCTTGTTCAAAAGCGATCCAGTTTGGATCCAATGAGTCTCCCCTGTGACACGAGGCAAAACGCCGTAGCTGGGGACGATCCCAAGATTTGCTTCAAAAGCAAGTCAAAAGTCATGGAGCTGAAGTAAAATGCACCCTTGGACAAAACCGTGCTACCTCTGCATGCCTCGGTGCTGTAGGGGTCTTGGGGCGGAAAGCTGATAAAGTGAACCCTTCCTGCAGTCTCTAAGAAAAGCAATACAGACAGGACTTTTAGGATTGAGCTTTTGTCAACAACCATCTCCGGTCCGTGCAATTGCTGGCAAAACCGGGCCCTCTTCTGCTCTGAGGGGTCTCAAGCTGTTGGTGAGTTCAGTGCAGGGCCAGGTCTTTCCCTCTCTTTCACCGCACAAGGTAATTTCTGCCTTCTGATATTAAAAAGAAAAATAGTCCCCTATTGATAAAAAAAGGAGCTTAACTACTGCTTTCGGTAGCTAGCCTCCCTGTGTGCAGGACTACCACCACAGTACAGTGTTGGCTGAGGAGAAGTTGTTTGGGAAACAGCTATTACAGCCCAATACAACATTTGTAATTCTGTACCAGTAGAGCATCACTTGTGTTGGCACTTGCTCTCAGGGACACTCCAATATATGATATAGGAGAAGATTGGGATAGTCAATGCGCGGTGCAAAGACGTGATGGCTCAGACGTGTGGAAGCAGCAGGTGCCTCTAGCTGGGGCAGAAAAGGGACTAGAGGGCTTTTTCAGAGGGCCACTTCTCTGGGCACCGTGCACTTTTGATCTAAAATAAGGGCTAATCTATTGATCTTTTGGGTGTGTTGAAATGTTCGCTGTCACAGAAGAAAGGACCTCCTGCAGGGGTCATACCTATGCTGAATGAGGAGTTCTTCCTGAGTGGTTGTTGTTACTTACTCTTCGAGGTAGCTTTTTATATCAAGTACACAAGCTATACTGGTCTCTTGTCATCACAGGAGGGTTGCAAAGGCTTAGTCAGGCATGCATGGTGATTTCATTGGCTGAAGAGTCCTGTAGACTCAAAGCTTCTTCCACACAAATAAACAAGTGATGATTTTTAAAGACACGTAAAGTGTCTGGTCCTCAAAATTTACCAAGAGTCCACACATGCCTGTTTACTTCATCAACTACAGCGTTGGCCTGAGGCGCCTCCGCACGTACCCAGCAACTGCTTTAGAGTGATCTCTTCTGCTTTACCAACAGTCCCACCTCTGATGGCCCATATGAACAAAACGTGAGGGCTTTTTCATCCCTCTTGTCTAGGGTCCTGGGGTCCTGTTTCATGTCATTTCAGAGAAATGGGCCAGGAGCACAGAAAGTTCAGGTCTCAGTTGGCTTCCCTGTCACAAGGCCCATGTCCATGTACAGCTCCAACTGATGCTGCTGAGACCCTCCTCCAGAGGAGGGGCTGAGGGCTGGCAAGACTTCGGTGCAGAACAACCTTGTTCTGGGAGACTGCACTTCCCCAAACACCTGGGATACTTCAACAAAGAAGTGAAAGAAAATTTCCCTGCTGCTGTCCACAGCTCTTCCCTTCTAGATCAATGTGTAACATTCCCCTGAGATGGGAGCCCAGCCCAGCACCACACCGTGCGCCACGCTCCTCCCCTCCCTTGGCTAACAACCCCATGGACAAAAAAGGGAGATTTTTATTTTGTTGTTGTTCTCTTAACACTTTTATAGCACTGTACTAAAAACAAGGGCTCAAGTTGTTCTTGCAGGGCACCTTGGCAGGGATGCAACACATCCATTAGCTGTTGGGACTGGCTCTAACTCCATCAGGGATGCAGTAAAACTAAGAAAAGGGAGGCTTCCTCACCCTGCTCAGCAGAGCATAAGAGATTCCTTGTTTATGCGTATATCACTACAACAGTCATTTTCTAATGTTGCTGAAACTAATGTGTAATATCCCAGGGATTTCCCACAGAGGAATTTGCATTTAGAGATTTACAAGGTAAGGTATTTTTTCACATATATATAATTTAGCCACAAAACATCAGTGAAACATATATACATCAGTCAGGGATCATGACGTTCCTTATAAAAAGGCTGTTTCTGAAGTACTTGGACATTTGTAAGACACAACTGACGCAATTCAGGCATGAAACTGGCCCTGCAGATTTCTTTACGCAGTTGCCCTGTGTTTATTCCCAAGATGTGGTGAAAGCATTCTCCTTCTTTCCCAGTCCACTGCTTGCTGTCTGCACCCCTGTTTGTTTTGCTGGAGTGAAGCTCGAACAGCTTGAGTTACAGACATATTTCATAGCAGAGAGACAGCACTGATTTAGTTCATTACCTGTTTTGCTAGTATGCCATGGAAGGGGAAATTCAAATTGTAACTGCTCAGCAGTGGTCATTCATGACGATGAATTTCATGAACATTCATGATCATCATTCATGGTCTGGCATGGAGGGCAAGAAAAGGTTACCCTGGCTGGAAGCAGGAATGCCAGAGACAGGACTGCTCCCTGTAAGGGAGTGAAGTTTCCCTAGGTGATGAGACAAGAAATGCCACAGCATTGTCTTGTAGCAACGGTGCACTGGGAGAGCTCAGGGGACACCTTTAGGCAGCAGAGCTGGTGCTGGGGGGTGGACCATGGGGCTGAGGTGCCCCGTGCTGACGCTCACATGATGGGTACAGCTGCAAGTGTGTATAAGGAATCAGCTCATGCCACATCTTTGCATAGTCCTTGTAGAACCGCTTATGGCAGTAGGACTCTCCCCAATACATTGTTCATTAAATCCTTTTGTATTTAAGCACAAAAACGTGTGTTTAATTTGCCTCAGGGAGTACAATAAAAATTCGCCAACACTATCCTGCCAGATCCGCTGCTACCATTTGGTTTCCTGTTGAAAGTGCTAATTTACATGAATCGAGGAGCTCATCTCAGTAATTTTTAATTTAACAAGATTAAAGGAACAGAAGCAGAGTAAGCACATGCAAAGCGTGTTCCACCTAAACAGTTCATGGGCAACCATATACACTACTTGCAGTATTTTATGCTTCAGACTCCTCCCCCCCAAATTGTAACACTAAAGCGCTAAACAGCTGTGGGGAACTGACTTTATTTGCCTTATCTGTAACAGATAATACTCTTCTATTCCTTTCTCATTGTCAGAAGCCAGGAAAGTACAAAAAAAAAATAGGGAAAAATATCACCACTTGTAAATATCCGGATGTCAGGATCCGTTCTGTCCTGGCAACTGTTTAGATACCATCATCATAATGATCGTTAACAGATTTCAGTATCCCTAGAAAAAATAGGTTTAACACTCTAGATAACAGAGTTTCAATTCTTAGCCACACTGCCTTACATAAATTGAGGAAATGGTCCCCCTCTTTGAAGGAATTTACATAACCTAAAATAAGTTTCATATGCTTGATATTAATTCCAAAGATTTTGAATATACATCATCCAGTCATTGCTCATGTCACCCAGTGGGGAATGATGGAGTTTTCTACTCTAGGCTGACACTGCTGAGACTAGGGATGCATTGGACACTAAACCCCAAAAATACACCCTTCTCCCTTGACAGCACACATCTGTGCTGTGCTAAAGTCGCCCTTGCTGTGAGTGCACAGCCAACTCATCTGCAACTACCAGAACTAGGCTCTTGCAGCAGCAGAACTACAGGCAGCTATGCAGTTTTAAAGGAGTTACTGAGCAGGCTTGTGGGATGAAAGTGCTCACTTTCCTACTAGCTGTGTCCTACACTGAAACGACGCCCCAGTCAACTTCTCTTTTTCATGTAAAAGTGCCGTTACTACTTGCTTCACCCAGCTTCTGCGTGGTTGGAGCTCAAGAGACAGCTGAAGAAGAGAGACTTGAAATGAGCACCCTTCCTCACCAATTTATGTTTATCTTCCTGAGTCAAGCAATTTTTCAGGGTTTGTTTTTCCTTTTTGTTTTACACCAGTTTGGATATTTTTCTTCATTTTTATCCTCTTTCCCCTTATTTTTTGGTAGGTTCTATTTTTGGGGGTTATTTCATTTATTTTGGCAGGATGTTTTGTTGTGTGTGTTTTTTTGGAGGGTGTGTTCTTTTTCCTAGTAGTTGTTTGTGGGATTTGTTTCATTACTGCTGGTTTTGGTTTTGTTCTGACTTCTTTGTGGGACTTTTATTTATTCATTTAGGCAGGGGTTGCTTTTCTAGGGATTTTTGGCTTGGGTTTTTGGCAGTGTTTTTCTTAACAGTTTTATGAGGACATTAATTTATTTGGGGTTTTTTTGAAGGTCCTTGTCCACTCAGCGAGGACAGATGCAAAATCCTGCTCCTAGGACAGAACCCCCGCAGTGCCATGAACCGGGGACTGGCCAGCTGGGGAACACCTCTGCTGGAAAGGACCCTGGAGGTCACGGTGGACATTAGGCTAAACGTGAGCTGGCAGTGTGTCCTGGCAACAATGAACGCTGGCAGCACCCTGTCCCGCGTGGACAGGAGCAGGTGGGAGATGGAAGGATGTGACTGTCCCCCTCTGCTCAGCACTTGTTAGACCTCATCTGGATACAGCCTCTTGTTTAGGGGCCCCAGAGTGGGAAAGACATGGACAGAACGGCAAGTTTGAGGGAGGTCAGGGCAGGAGCAGTGGCCCTGGGGCTTGCTCAGGCCAAGGAAGGAGCAGCTGTGGGGGTGGTCTTGGGGCAGCCCCCCAGCACTAAGGTCTGAGAGGATGGAGCTGGGCTCTTTGCAGAGATGCATGGTGGGGGAACGAGAGACAGGGGGCATAAACTGAAACAGGAGGGATATGTCCAGCTGGATATGAAGAAGAAGAAAGTCACTCTAAGGCTATTTAGTCATTTGAAGGAATTTTGCAGTGAGGCTGTGGAACCTCCTTCCTTCGGAGCTTTCAAGACTCAGTGGGATAAAGCCTGAGACAACACAGTCTGAATCACTTTGAGTTATAAGGTTTGACTAGACGATATTCCAGTCCTACCAGAATAATTTTATGATTAAGGATTTTGCCTAATGGTTTATGACACATAATAATCCTACCAACTAGTGCATTTACACTGCATTTTTATATTCCATTTTTAAAGTATAATCAGAATTTGCTTTGACAAATGCTTGGTCTTTCATCTTTTGCATCGTGTCCCATTTTTCTGTTCATTAAAATTATTTAAAACATACTCTATACTTGTGAGTTTTGAATGAAATTCTGCTTAATCTGTTTTTAATCATCCTTTATTGAGTTATCTTAATCTGTAGAACCATATTGCCGGTGAAACATGCTGTTATAAGTCATTACATAAACATGAAACCTGTTTTCAATGCATTACACTAAAACATTTCCCAGTACCAGGGTAAAGATTTTATTTTGCTGATGCAGGAGAAAATAGGAGAACCGAAATCTTGACTTTTGGAGAAAAGAGAACCCCGATTCCTCCCTTCACAGCAAGATGATACTGCCCAGAGCTCCTCTATTTCTTTGAAATGTACCCCTGCAATAAAACAAAACCCCCTAACCGAATCAATCACGTAACAAAGGCACCATCGAAAATTAATAAGCTAATTGGTAGTGTGACTTAGAAGCCCATTCCCGTGCAGATAGGTCTCCTATACGCTTGAGTGTGAGAGGGATGGTGGAGGAGGCCAGGAGAGCTTGCAGCTGGGGTCCCCTGCCGCAGCCCATGCCCAGCCATGGTGCTGCCTGTGCAGCGCTGACCCTGTGTCACTCCCTGCCATGTGCCTGCACCCAGAGCTCAGAAACAAGCCCTCTGAGTCACTGCTACACGAAGAAGTAGGAAGAAGGGCTGGCTCTCATGAACACTGTGACTGCTGTTCAGTTGGACCCGTGGACTAGAGTAAGGCAGTTTGAAACCCACCAGAACCACCAGGAACTGAGAGCAGCTCATCGAGGCAGCAGTCAAAACCCAAGGGAGTGAGAAATAAGGGCTGATCCTGCATCAGATTTGCAAAGCCCCTGAGTGGACAAAACAAAGTGATTATGCTTAACAGCTTAGAGCCTATAAAAACACAAAAAATGAGGGCAGGAGAGCAAAGACAGCAGAAGAGGGAGCATCCTGACCCAGTAACATTGAGAAAACAGCACAAGAACCTGAGAAACAGCTCGAGACCTTGACTGCCCTGAAGCAGCACGTAACACTGATAAATCACACTGTGTGTCACTTTGCTTTCTTGTCACCCATGTTCAGCAACCTCAGCCATGCCCTGCAGCTTCAGACAGCAAAGGCACAGCCCGGGTGAGTGGTGGCACAGCTTGCCACCCTGGCTGGGCTGGAAAGTCTCACCGTGAGGTGGGAAAAATACTCCCTCTCCTGTGGAGGCGGCCCTCACCCACTTGCTTTTTGCATGAAGGGATGAGGAGGATGAAAGGGTCCCCCGGATGGTGCAGGTCCAGCATCCCCGACAGGCAGCCCCGATGGGAGTGAGGCGCAGCAGCTTGCCCAGTCTCCACTCGACCCAGCTGGTTTCGCCCCACATGCGAGTGAGCTGACTGTGAGCTGTCTTTTGAGGGGAGAAATGGGGAGTTGTTGCTCATGGACAATATTTCCAAGTACCACTGCCCTTTGCCCCTGTCACCCCACCGTGCAGTACAGCCAAGTGAGGCGGCGGGCAGCTGTGCTCTTGAGGAATTTCTTTTCTGCCCTCTGCTAAACAACAGGAGGAAAATTGGCTGGCATATAAGGAAATGAAAGGAAAAAACCCGCACTGAGTTATTATTTCCAGAGCTATCATGAAGCAAGCCATTTTTCGTGTCAGAATCGGTTTCGTTTCTCCCGATCCTTGTCACAGTGTGTAGGTGGAGCCTGTGAATAAAAAAGCACCAGAAGGTGAAAAGAAGTTCCTGCTTCTCCTTGCTACAGGACACTACACAGGTAGAAGTTTCTCTTTTCCTTCTTCTAAAAATAATCATGCAATTTTTGACTGTTATCTTCATTCTTTTTAATAGTTGCGTGTGAGAAGGCTGCATAAGAGGTTAAAGTTAAGGTTGCTAGGAGTAGGATTTGCTGTTTCCTGGGGTGGGGAAAAAGAAAAGACATTAGTATTATTTTCTCTTTAAAGGGAGATGGCATTTAAATTCGAACACATTTTTTAAAGTATGTACTCTGTGGTGGCAGTGTTCAGCAACACAGCCTAGCCGGCAGTATTCATGTGTAACATCACAAGTTTTGCATTGCTTCATTTTTTTCTGAGAAGACAGCTAGAATTAATAAACATACAATCCAGAGACTGTGTAGTTTACCCAAATATCCTGAAGTCACAGAATATGTCAGGCAGAAGTCTGTGCGCTCCTCTGGCTCGACACAGAGTGAATAAATGCAAGAGCTGTGTGGGTTCAGCACTGCGGCTTTGCGCTTTAGGTTTGAGAACAGATTTTATTATTACCTGTTGAGATGCAAAGCCAGGATCGTTAGAGAAAAATGAGGCAACTCGTCTTCAGGACCATCAGCAGGTTGGTGCTTCATGCAGATATGGTTGTGTAGCGCAGTGCTTCATGTTGTGACGGGGGAGGTTTCCAACACACAGGCAGGCAAATGTCTAAAGGTGAGGTTCAAGGAAACCAATATTGTCCCGATAACGAGGCTGGGGCAGCTCTGGTGAGGGGGGGTGTTATCAGACTTTCAGTATCAGTACGTCATCCAGGCGTCACATTTCGCATGTTGATTCTGGCCACTTTCAGAAAGGCACTCAAAAATTGCAGCTCTTTTTTCCCTCTTCTTTCTTTCTTTCATCCAATGTTGTCAAGGCTCACAGCACAAAGAAATCACTATGCCTGCATGGCACAGGGGAGGGTTGCACCAAGCTATCAATCAAACCTTTTTCAGGCCCAGGTGGAGAACAGCTGGGTAGCCCCAGGAATCCACGCATACTGATTTACTCTGCTGCTTACTGTAGGTATCTTTGTTAGCTTGTGTATTTGTGTGTGTACGCTGTGGTCTGCACTGTAGACCTTGCTAAAAAAACTTCTAGGTAAGTGGTAAGATAAAATATTTCAGAGTTGTTATTTTTCTTGTCAGAGTCCTTAAGTCTCAGTTTCCCAGATGTCATAAGTTTGTCTTGCAAAATCTTTTGTTTTCTTTTTGTTTTGTTTTTCCTGGTGGCCTTACTACACTATTTTTGCATCTCATTCTATGTATTGTAAGAATGGCTAAAGCTTGCTGTATAACCTCTTTCTGAAGGAAACACATCCATGTTTAGGAGGCCGTATGCTAAAACCAGTACATGAATAACACTTTCCTGTAGCAATAGAAAATCACAAAAGAATCTGGTGGCCAGTGAATGGGGAATGTATGTTTGTTGCAGATAAAGCACTGAGTCCTCATTCAAGGAAGAAAAATCTTACCATTCATTAACAGAAAGAGAAAAAAGTTCAGTCTGAAATATTAAAGAAAGGGGACATGTGGAGAAAGATGAGGGAACTGTAAAATGAGTACCTATAAAGAAATTAAAGTAGTTCAGTCATCTTTTATTGCTGGTCAAAGCTGAGGAGTTTCCCCATAGTCATTTATTTTTTATTTTGATAAAAGGAGACAGGAATATCTATTAAAAACAATTGCATTGCTTTAATAGAAAGAAAGACTGAATAGCAAGTGTGGAATTAATCTGGTTTTTTTCTAAACTTGGTTTACACATTGAAAGTATAACTTACATTGTGTCTGATCATGCTGTTTTGACACCTGCTCAAATTAGAAAACCTGTAAACTTAATTCAACCAAAAAATTAAAAGAACAGGAAGTTATTTCAAGCAAAAAATTGTTTCTCCTAATTCGTTATCCCAAGTGTTTGAGTTAAACAGATCTTGGTTTTGGCAGCAAATCTAGCTTTAAAAAAATACTGTTGGGGTTTTTTTCTTTAAATCATTCCCTCTGGAGCTAATTTTCCCTGGAAAATGTCACATCAAAGGCCTCCAGTTTCTTCACCCATAGAAAATATCTCAACAAAACTTTTACGTAAAGAAAAGCTGAACAAGAAAATAGAAAGTCTCGCAGTTCTCCCTTCTCTAACATTATGTTAAGCAAAGTCTGCTTTTGGGAGAGGGTTTTAAGCTATAGAGGGGGGGACAGAGATACTGAGCTTCTAAAATAGGTGTAGGACTTGCCTATGACTGCAAGAGAGATGAGTTGGCTGCATAGCAGACTATGTCTTGGTGTGTCCTACTCTCATTGCCGGTGGCCCACCCATGTAGACCCTCCTTGTGCAGCCACACAGCCCTGTACTCCTAACCCCGGGTGACTGAAGTTAAGCATTCGCACGCTGTCTCCAACCATGCCCAGCAGCTGCCATACTGACTGAGCTTCTCAAAACCCCTTTCAGCAAAATACTTCATTGAGGAAAAACTGGCTTTTTGCAAAAACTGGCATAACTTTATTTCCCCCCCCTCCAAAAAAAAAATTCTTGTTTTCTCTGTGGCAACTTCTTTTTTTGAAAACACCAAGAAAGCACAAGAGAGGTAGGGAGAAGTGTTTCAAGTCTATCGTCTGGGGAGCAATTTTAGTGATTTGAAAAGAGCTATGGCACTCCATATCTACTGAGGGTTTGAATCAGTAAATAAAAGTGGTGTTTGATTTTCTCTGCTATGATCACTGTTGCAAGCTGGAGTCCCTCAGTGCCCCATGTTTGATTTCAGAAGCTGTACGAAAGAGTGGTTGGACCAGAGAGTAATCAGTATTTAGTGAAGCGCTTATAGACAACCTACGTGGTAGGCAAAAAAATCAGCAGGACATGAGTGCGGCGTCCAAACAAATTTCTAAAGGAACCAAACCGAAGGAAAATGGTTTTACATCACCTTTCGTACAACCATCTTTAGAAGCTTTTGCAGTACCTCTCCCACCAGACTTAGAAGATGAAGGTGTTCTGGTGTCAGACAACATGACTGAGAGAAAGCCTAACTATGAGCAGAAGGAGTTGAAGAAACAGTCTTACAAAGAACAGGACAAGGTAAGGCAGATACCAGAAGAGGGCATAAATCCTCCCACTTTTACTCCTGTGTTTCACTTTGTGCCCCAAAATGAATTCCCTTGTCTCTTTGGGCAATCTGCACTTGTTAGGTCTAAGCAGAGGAGTACTTTAGGGATCAGGGCCAAGCAGTCATTTGTGTAACTAGAAAGATAGGTACCTGCAATTAAACTGCAGGCATAAAAAAATGCAGGTGTAAAAAATAGGACGGCAACAGCCTGGCAGCCAATTTAATGTGTAACATATATCTTTTCATTGGTAACAATTAGCAGATGTTGAACAGAAATCCTAAAATCTGAGATATTTTTTACCTGAGGCTCCGTTACCTTCAACAGAAATACAAAGAAAGGTTAATAATAACCTGTGTTGAATATTTGACACTGAAAACAGATTGTTTTTAAGTCTATGTCATAGTTGATGAAGTTCCTTGAGAATGGTTAGGATTTACTAGCTAATAAACATTGTAATGAAGACAGTGGGGAGGGGTTACCAATAAGGTTTTAAAATACCTGCCTCCAGTAATGTGTGCTGTCTTTCTCATCTTGAAAGAAAAATCTGCTCTGTTTGATTACATCTGGTTGATAGGCATATTTCCAGAGGTGGCTTTCTTAGACAAAGCTGATGCTGGGAAACTTCAATTTTTCTTTTCAAAAAATCAGGTATGAATATGCCTGGCCCATTAGAGCCTGTAAAATATTGTTTTTCTCAAAATTACATTTCTAAATCCAGCAGTCAGACTGGAACATGGAGAGAGGAACAGGGAGAAGAGACCAAGCTGATCTTTATACACTTTAGCTGGGCATATTTAACAGCAGGTGGACCAGTTTTGTAAAGGGCTGGAAATTATTCGGTCTGTTTTCATGAAAATGAAGAGCCTGTGTTAATATCTGGCATGTGTATCAAAATAAAAAAAAAAATGACAATAATCAGTCATTTAAAACAAATCACTCATATTCATCCCTTACCCTAGCCTAAAATGAGGCAAAGAAAGAAGAGCCATGATGATGCAAAAGATTTTAGTCATCTGTTAAGGATGATACAGCAGAACGCTTTTAGTGTCTGCACACAAACTAAATCTTCAAACTTCAAAACAAAGATTTAATAAGATATTCTGTACTAAATTCTCTTATTACTGGGATGAGTCTTCATTTGCATGCACATACTTCCATACATCTGTAGATGAGTGGAAAATAATGGCAGTTATTGAAAAAAATACATTAACAAAGCACACTTAGTAATGAGATCTCCTTTTACTCTTTACCTTCTCAGGATAGCTTACAAAGTTTGGTATTTTTACTAAGGATGGTCATTGAGCCCACCTCAACTGATTTTGTTGTGTTTACAGACACCTGTTTATAACACGGAGGCGCAAGGGTGCACAGTGATATGAAGTACAGCTCGATGCAGTACATAATGTTTACTAGAGAACGATGAGCTGGAAAGAATGCCTAAAAAGTTTTTTTTGTGCAAACAACTTATTTTAAAATTACAGAAAATTCATTGTAAGTTTAACTCTAGCAGGCAGCAGAACGTATCTTGTACAACCAATATGAGGAAAAGATCCGACCCTGCATTGATCTCGTCGACAGCCTAAGAGCTCTTGGAATAGAAAAAGACCTCGCTTTGCCAGCAATTGCAGTGATCGGAGACCAGAGCTCTGGGAAAAGCTCCGTCCTAGAAGCCCTGTCTGGTATTGCTCTTCCTAGAGGCAATGGTAAGAATTCACCTTCTCAGGTTTTCACCTGAATTTCACTTTGATGAGGTGGAAGGGTTTTGGGGGGTTTTTTTCCCCTTTTTTTGGTCTAGGAATGGATAACTCCATGACTGAGACTATATCTAAAATGTGAGACTCCAGGGGCCTCCTCAGCTCTGGTTTCCAGTAGAAGAAATGGATGTGCAGGTGGGGCACTGCAGGGTGACTCCAGCAACCTACATGTTCTGGGTGGTCAAGAGACCAAGAGTAAGAAGAGTATAGCGTAGTGTACTTGCCCCAAACTGTGGACAGACTGAAAGGCAGCATCAGCTGACTCTGTGCATTTCCCAGCAAAGAGTAGTGCAGCCGAGTATCGGTTTCACATGAAAGACTGCTTTTGAAATTTGCTTTTCGGGGTGGCTTGGGTTTTTTTACCGAGATTTTCTTACAGATACCTTTTTTGGCAAAAAAATGTACAAAAATCTTTGCTTACAAACATGTGCCTTGGCTGTTATTTAAGTCAGAAAAGATTGTTGGAAGACTCTGCAGCTCATGAAGATTCACTTTCCAGCATACACACACATATAAGTTCCACAAGTTCTGTATGAGTTGACAGTACCACCTAGTCTTTCAGGCTGGACTTGAGGAAAATGTTTTCACAGGATGTAGGTGCAGCACTGAATCAGATCACCCAGAGAGGTGCAAATCCCCATCCTTGGAGGTTTGCAAGACAAGACACGGCTGGACAGAGGGAAGACAGATGAGCGGGAAGTTGGATGAGAGCCCTTTGGCAATGTCTCTTGGAACATTTCTGTGTCTCTGTGCAAAGTATTAGGCAACCCTGTGTACGCCACTCAGTCCATGGCTGTGTATCATGCATAACAACTGCTGAGAGAGTTACCTCTGTCTTTGAAACTGCTGCAGGTATTGTTACTCGATGTCCCTTGGAGCTTAAACTGAAAAGAATACCTGCCACCCAGGCATGGAAAGGGAAAATTCATTACCGCAACATCAGCATAGAGCTCCAGAATGCCTGTGAGGTGGAGAAAGCAATAAGAGAAGGTGAGTTGTAACATATTCCCCTCTGATTTGGCTTGCTCAATCTCCTCTGAATCCTTTCTGCCCTTTTCTTAGGCTGAGCAGCAGTCCCCAGGCTAACACAGTGGTTGTAGCCATGAGTAACACCAAGAGCTGAATTGAGAGCAGAAGAAGGTGGGGTAGCATAATATAACTCTCTCAAGAGAGTTGTACTACTTACTACTTCAGTGGTGAAGATGATCCATGATGTCCGACAAAAGCTCAGGCTGTGTCCTCAGCTGGATGCTGTCTGCCTGGTTTGGGGAGGTTGTCTGTCAAATTGTGAACATGCAAAGCCCTAAACCATTCCTGTCATCAGTTCAAAAGCTCAGAGAATGCTTGAGGTGTCTGTGGCTGGAAATCTTATTATTTTGGAGAATTTTGCAAGTAGGCAGAGTGGAGGGCATATAGGGCTTCTGCCAGCTAGTGTGACCACAGCCTCAATCATTGCCCTTCCCATGTCACAGCCTTACTTTTACGGTATTTCATGCTGTGTAAGGAAACAGTTTTCTTACCCAAAGGGCAAAAAGCAGTAGCCCTAAATGTGAAAGTTGGATTGTCCTTATTTCCTTGCCTAGCACAGCTCTGCAACATTGTTATTTGTCCTAATGTTTTTTCATTAGCTTTTAAATACATTATTTGGATATTTTCAATATATCCTTCCAAAACTGGCAAGGCAAGTGGTATGAATTGATTAAGCTAATTAGAGTTGACAATCTCTCATGAGAATGACTACAGGGTTTCCTTGTTTCTCTGTGCTGTTCACAGTTCAGGCATTATTGCCTTAAAAGATCTGGGACAAATTACTTGATCTCTCAACCTCTCTATCAAAATGTGAAGAATATAAAATAACACCTATTTATCTTTCAAGGCAGCCAAGGATTAATTAATGCCTACAAAATGTCTTGATGTTGAGGAAGCATTTCTACAACTGACCAGTATTTTATCCGATCACTTTTGTTGTAGTTTTTTTACATGTATTTTGTCTGCATATATGAGAGTTCATAAGTATATGCTCTGTAAAATATTACAGTTCACATTCCAAAAGGACTCCATGTATCCACATATTGCATAATAATTTCCTTAGATTTTTGCATAAATGGATTTACATGCATGGCTGGATCTGAAAAAAAGCCAAGCCTAAAAGAACCTTACATGGTAGTAGGTACTTTTCAAAGTCATTGTGTTCAGCTTCACTTTGACACATTGTCTGAAGCTTGTATTCATTGCTTTTTTGGTTTTTCCTCCTTGCAGCCCAGGACGTTGTGGCTGGTACTAGAGGTGCCATTAGTGGAGAACTAATTTCCCTAGAAATTCGGTCCCCAGACGTCCCAGACCTGACACTAATTGATCTTCCTGGAATTGCCAGAGTGGCCGTGGGGGATCAGCCAAAAGACATTGGTGAACAGGTAAAACTCAGTCTCATATGCCAACCTGTGCACAGGGTCAATTCTGTAAGCTACCTCATACGTGAGCCTTTGCTGTAGGACCTTGGAGTTATTATGCTGGGCTTCTGAGCCAGCAATAGAGCTACACTAACAAACAGGCATATTTTTCAGGCAAGGAACTGCCGGTAGGAACAGTGAGGTCCAGGATCTCCTGGCTGCCCTGTCGTGCAGGAGGGAGCTGCCCATGCTGGCCATGAAGGAGCTACCTCAGGTGCCTTGACACAGCCTACCCATGGCAGCATGGAATAACCTGGCCGTATGGACCCTGAACGCAGTGCTGCCCCTGTGTCCCTTGGCTAGACCACAGTCTGGAAGATAGATACATTCCAAAATGACTTGTCTCTTACCAGGTCTGTGAATGTGTTTGGCAAAGGTGAATAGGCCTGAGTTCTTGTAAGCTCTTCTGGAGCAAGGCGGCAAATTGGCCCTCTTACAGGTTTGTTGCTCTATCATCCCTTACTTACAGAGCACATCAGAATCAGACCTATCCTGGTTTTTTCTTATCCCTTCAGGGATCCCAGCAGACCCTTTTTGAAGTAAACAGAATATGTGTTAAAGTGGAGGGGATCTCTACTGTTCCTCTGGCTGCTTTTAGAAGAAATGTTGGGGAATGCAGATAAAACACTAGTTGGACAAGGCCAGCTGTGAGGGTGATGTGCAGGAGCTGGTTGTATTGTTTCTCCTAAAATACCTTTAAATAGGTACTTGGAATAAGAGTAGCCCAAACTAAACTAGACATCTCAACAAAAATGAGAAAAGATTGGATTGTCTGGGCTTTATTCTCTGGGAGAAGAGTAATTTCATTTCACAATTAGATAGTAATTTTTCTGTTGTATTCAGAAGAAAGCAGCAGATGTGACATGATCCACACATTTCCATCATCCCCAGCTGCCTGCATGCTTCGGAGATGGAGGCTATAGCATTGTAGCATGTCAGAAATTGGGATGGATGGGAAGTAGAAAAGAGAGGGACCTTTACCAAAACTCAGGAAAAAAGAGTTAACTTACTTCGGTATAAGCGCAATAGAGCTGTGTCAACCTTTTGCAATATAACACAAACTATGAGAAACTCTTTTAGTTTGGCATTCAAACATACAAACAACACCAACTAAATGTCATGTGCGACTTGCTTTTTTTTTCACAAATACTCCACTGAAATATGAGCCAAAGACATTTGTTCTCCTTTCAGAGAGAAAAAATTGAGATATATCAGCATAATCTGGCTTGCTTTCTTTCCATAAGTGTGTACCTAGACATCAGAACTTGTTTTTCTTACATGTGATTATTTATGAAATATCTTTAATATTTCCATAATGAAAGATTATATGCATGAGAGGTTAAACTTTGCATAGCTTTCAGGACAGGCACAATAGCAGTCTGGTCTCATTCATGCTAGATTTTTGGATTAATCTTGACATAGGAAAAGAGGCTGCGTTCTTCTGCTGACCCATTTCCATGCCATCCTTTAGCACGTAATACTATCCTCAGTATATGTGACGTTTAATGTCATCAGACAGTGGCTTGTGTTGCTAGAAATGGTCACATCCTACACGCAAGCATCTGATTTCAATGAACTTCATTACTGCTGTATCGCATTACAGATCAAAATGCTACTTAAAAAAATTATTGGCTGCAAAGAGACACTCAATTTGGTAGTGGTGCCATGTAATGTGGATATTGCAACAACAGAAGCACTGAAAATGGCTCAAGAGGTGGACCCCAGTGGAGAAAGGACATTAGGTGAGGCAATTTTTAAGCTACAAGTTGAAGAGAAGTGCAAATCTTTTTTTCCATGAAGGTCTGATGTTCTGTATTCCATGCCAGTCTGTGAAATTACCTACTAGAAGAAGGAAAAAAAAAGAAAACAGCCTAAATAAACTATTTACAAAGCTTGAGATGATCCAGTAGCTCTAAGAATCCCTCAATTTTGGGTCTTGCTGGTATTCATCTTATGAATAACTGGAAATTGAAAATCTCAGAGTTAACAGCGGGAAAGCTTTGCTGCTGCCTGTTAAAAAAGGTTTGCAAGGCAAAAGGTGTGGTGGGAGGCCAACTGTTGAGCGAGTTTTACAGTGGAAAGCCCAGGAGCTGAGAGCTTTCTAGAAGAGAGAAAACAAAATGAAGAGAAATTGCTTTACAAAGCACAGTACAGGGCGTTCCCGCTCTGGTGGCGGGGTGTCCTACTGCACCCCTCCCACCTTTAACTTCTGTGCTTCTCCCACCTTTAACTTCTGCACTCGACTAACTTCCTCTTTGGGTAACTTCACAGGGATCCTCACGAAACCCGACCTGGTGGACAGAGGAACCGAAGAGTCTGTCATTAACATAATACGAAACCTGGTTATCCCCCTCAAAAAAGGTTACATGATTGTGAAGTGTCGTGGGCAGCAGGACATCCACAACAAACTGTGCTTGGCCGCTGCAATCCAGCAGGAGAGAAAATTCTTCGAGACTCACAAACATTTCAGGTACTTCTCGCAGAAAGGACCTAATTTAAAACATTAAAGTCACTTCAAAGCTTCCTGTTGACCTGCTGAGATTTAAATTAGGGTTACAGACAGGTATTAATTATACTCGCTATTTCTTATTGCCCATGTACTGTTGCATTCCAGTAAGCCAGAAGAATTTTACATGTCAAATAAACTTTAAAAATTTATTTTGGATGCAAGTTCAATATATATCTCTTAACACTGGAAGAAGTGCAATGAACTTCAGGAGTTCAGAATAGTCCCAAAGAATTCAAGTTAAGCATCTGAGCACTTCAAGTCAAGCACTGAAGTATTTGTATTCAGTGGAAAAACATGGTGAAACTCAGCACAAGAAAGGATATTGCCTGTGCTGAGGGTGCAGATTTCCCCAGGAGATGACTCAGAACAAATCAATCATAATATAGAGAATGGCAGGTGAAAAGTGTTTTGAATCAGTGTACTTCACACATGCAGAAATAATACAGCAGCACAGTAATCTGCTGTTAGAATTTGCTATTTTCAGATTCTTCTCTGTTTCCCTTTGCTTAGCCAGTAGCAGTAGCTGTCAAACAACTCTCGCATAAAAGCCATGGTGCCCAGAGAGTCCTGGGCTGCTGCTGCATCTCTACTAGTGCTGCCCAGAGGGCCCTTTCTTTACTCAATTTGTGTAGTAGAACTAGTGAAAACAGAGCAGAGCATCAGTGCTGCCTCCTTGCCCTGTACACACAGTCTATCCAAAACCACCTTTTCCTCTTTTTTGCAGCATTCTTATGGAAGAAGGAAGGGCTACTATCCCTTATCTGGCAGAAAAGCTCACAAATGAACTTGTGAGACATATTATTGTAAGTAATAGAGGTGCCATACTAAGCTGTTTGTATCAGTTACTGTCTAAAAATAAGTTCAGCCCTTCAACCTTGGATTGCAATTGATTGCAATTGGATTGCATCTTTATATGCATAGGTAGCACTTAATTATCCTTCAATCCGGCAACCTGAGAACAAATTGAACTGAGAGTTAGAGGTGAAGAAACCCATGGTCTGTCCTCAGATTTGCCTTTAAGCTGAAGATTGACAATAGGCAAATAATTTCATCTACTTGTGACTCATAACTCCTGCCTTTTCAATGGCAGCCATGATATTACTTTTTGTTCGTGAAGTGTTGATCGGCTGAGTAACAAGTTACTGCTATGAGCTTACTAAAACGCAATAATTTCTATTTAACTGAAAATGTCTTCAAAATCTCAAGTAAGATCTAATTGTTTTATTGTATTACTATACTAATATAAGTATAATGGTTTTTTCATTTCATATACACATATCTGTAAGTAATATATCTTATTCCATTAAGGGAAATTGCTAAAATACAGGGAACCTCTAAATTCAGTCCTGAAGGAGAAAAAAAATATGTCTCTGTGTAACCTTACATAAAATAAGCAACTAAACAGCCGTGTTCAGTCAGGTATTTCTCAGGAATGGAGGGGTTGGTACATTCCCCGCATCACCACCTTCCCTGGCGCAACCTGTGAGGACGTAGTTTTTGGCTCACTATAGGTGAAATGTTGCCCTAGACTGCAGCTACTCTGCCCACCTTGCAGTGAGGTCCAGCCTGATTTCTCAGCGATATCCCCTGCCTTCTCTCAATGAAGGCCATATTTGGACTTCCATGCTATCCCACTATCATGCATGGGATGCAAGGACAGCGAGCTCTTGGACTCCTAAAAGCAGCAAAGATCATGTGCAGGTGTAGGTCACTCTTTGAGGGATTTTGTTTTCCTTCCAAAACCAGACATGTTCAACCTACCTAAACATCCCTCTTTACTGTCTACCCCCCAGAAAACTTTGCCAACACTAGAGAACCAAATACGTGAGGTGCTCCAAAAAACGTTACAGGATCTACAAAAGTATAGAAGAGGCACACCCACAACAGAGTCTGAGAAGCTGATTTTCCTCACAGATGTAAGTATCAATATTGGTTTGGTCACGGAGCAGAGTGAGGAGGTAAATGTGGGAGAAAAAGAACCACCTAAAGTTAGCAAACCATCGGCATGACCACCAGGAAGCTTGTGGTATCTGTCACTGAAGTGTTTTGAGAGTATCGTAGACAAACCTCTGGCAGGAATACATCATACCTGCAAAACTAATGGACCACAGGAGCTCGTGGTCCCTTCTAGCAATTTTTGTCCTGTGATTAAGTGACAAGAGAACTGAACAACAGCTCGGCTGATTGGTCAAAATCAAGCATCTCAGAGAGGGAAAACTTGCACTCCTGCCTGCATTTTGAACCCTCACATTTTGAAGGGTTTGCATTGTTTACAACACTCATAAGATCAAATGCATTCCTGATATCAAAATATGATTTGCAAGTCCATGTAAGTGTCTCGGCTTGGGTAGCTAATCCCTCACAGTAAGCTTTCGGCAGGCCAGCGGAGATGCTTATGAAGGCTCATCAGCCTTCAAAAACTTTGTACAAGTCTGGTCAATTACAATTTAGTAAATGGTTCTAAGAGTCCACAGGAAAACAAACAAAAAAAACACCAAAACAAAAAAAAACAACCAAACAAAAAAAGATTATCAAGTTTGTTCTCCTCTAGCTGTGCTAGTTTTGAAAAAAAAAAAAAACCACGAGCTATGAGCATAAAAGATGTAAGGAAGAGATGTTTTCAATGAACCATGTCCCTGCTTTAACATCAAACGACTCCAGATTTACTTAACATATGCAAGTTAATCTGAAGAAATGAAACTTTACTACGTTGCTTGCTTGTTCTTTAATTCATTACAGTTGATCAAACTCTTTAATCAAGACATCTCTCAGACAATGCGTGGAGAGGAACAGTTGTTTGGAAATGAAATCAGACTGTTTATAAAAATCCGCAGAGAGTTTCAAACATGGGCAGCCATTCTCCTAGAGTGTGCTGCAAAAGGTAAGCATAGAAAACCATCACTTGCAGCTGACCTCAGATTCCATTCCCTTGCTTTTAAATCAACACACTACATCATCAATGGGTTGTTTTCAAGAAAGTGAAAAACAAGCAGCTAGGAGCATTCATCTGATGTAGTGTTAGGCAAGTTATGCTTTGGTCCTTGTGGACAAAAACCCAGCTTGCGTTAAATGCTGTCATTACGGAGAGATCAGTGGATGTCTCTCTTCTCCCAGCAAAGCAATAAAATCGAGACTGTGGACCCTGGCACAGAATTAGTTGGTGATTCTCTGAACAATTCTTCTAAATAACAGCAACAAAACCAACACCAACACTAATAATTGATAATAATAATAATTATTATTATTATTTAAACTAGATAATAAATTTGTTATAATCCTATTATTATTATTATTGTTATTATTATTAATAATAATAATAATAATAATAATGTTTTGGAATTTTGGTCTTTTTTGTTGTACTTAGCTCTGATTTAAGGTGCGGAGAAAGCAATCCTGAGTCTGAAATAACCACAGCCCTTTCTGTGCATCACCCACCTTGCTAATTGCTTAACTGAATTCAGTTCTAAACTGAGGCGTAGGGTGATACATGCAGACTGAACTCTGCTGTACACTCAACATCTTTTGCAGCACCTTTTTCACACCTTTCAGAGACCCCATCATTTGCTCTTAGAGATGAAATAGCATCAGCTGGCAGTCAAGCAGTAGCCTTTGAAACAAGTTCTTTTAGTCTTTGATGCACATCTATGTCAACGTCACCAGTAACTCTAAAATGATAGGTCCAAACAGGCTGCAAAGGTGCCGTCAGCCAGAGACAAATATATGTGTGTATATATATGCATACACATGAAGAGAGACTGACAGACAGACATTGGTGTATGTCAATATGTCTCTTATGTCCCATCCATGAAGTACCAAGCCAATCAACATGATTTTATGGAGAGGAATAAAAGAGTAAGACAATGAAGGCACGAAGAAATAGACATAAAAATGGCAGAAAGCACTAGCAGAAGGATGCAGCTTCTTCAGAGGACAAAGAGCAACTGAGTTGCAGAAGATACGGAAGGCATCACATGGCAGCTGAACCACAGTGGGAAATCATCTGGGCACTTTCAGATTATCCCTGTTGATTGAAACTAAGGCATCTTACTTCACAATAGGATCAGGGTAGTAGCACACAGCAGCTCTTACAACAGCACAGCTCTTGCTGACAATAAGCTACCCCAAAATCATGTGTACATATGCTCAGGTGAAGTATCTACTTGTGCAGCAGAGTAAGTTCACTTACATAGCTTGAAAACTAGAGGTAGCTTTAGTGAGCCCTTCCTCAATGAAAAGCATTGTTATCACCCACCGCTAGGATTTCTGAAGGTACATCATTGCATGTCGGATGATTCTGTTTAACTCCAGCTTTCTTATGATGAATGAAAGTATTAAAAATAGCAGATAATTTGGATACTTGAGGCCTTGAACTTTCTGTTGCAAAGCTGATAGATGTTCTTGTGGCCATGTTACAGCTTTGTACTACCTTAACTGTACAGGTATGTTTTCAGACTCTGAACTCCACATCTACTTCTGTCTTTTCTTTTTCTTTTTTTTTTTTTGTTTTGTTTTGTTATTACCCAACCATGGACTCATATATCTGAATGTTAGAATTAAATGCATTCATGGCTTGACTTCTACTTCCACATGAGCACTGGATCCATGATTCACAAATTTGACCCCAGAACAGGGCAATATCAAAACCTTTCAAAATATTTAGAAACACATCTTTGCCTGAATATGTAAACCAATTCAAAGGGATATGCCTTATTTAAGATGGCAAATTCATATAATGTTAACAAAGAAATATTGACTGTGACATCTTAAATAAAAATAGCTAGTCAACAGTAGATTTCCTGGAATAAGACTATTTAGTGAGTTTGGGTTTTTGTTTTGTTCTGGGTTTTTTAAAACTCAGAAGTAACTTGTAATGGCCACTTCTGTGAGGGTAGCAATTCCAAGAAGAACCAGTATTTCTGAGCCCCATCATAATTTCTGGATTGCTTTCTGTCAGTTCGATGCTTGATCCAGTGTGTGAGACGGCTCATTCACTGAGCAATAACGTGTGTTAGCTCAGTTCTGTAGTAATGGTATTGCTTGAAAGATCATCTCAGTAGTTGTTCTTCTCAAGAGCATTTCAAAGAGGAGAAATAGACTTCCTTCTTAAATCTGAAATCTACAAATTGAGTGATTTGGTAGTAAAGCAATGTTATTTTAATATTACAGTTAAAAAAAATGTACCCAGTAAAGTGTGGAAATATGAAGACCAGTATCGTGGCCGGGAGTTCCCAGGCTTTACCAATTACAGGACATTTGAGGACATTATAAAAGAGCAAATCATACAACTGGAGGAGCCAGCTGTTGAGATACTGAAGAACGTGATCGGTACGTCTCGCAGGCCACGTGAGGCTGTCGCGTGGGAGACACTGGTGTGCCTAACAATTTTTTTTCCAGGATAAGCCGACATTCTCACTGCTGGGGCAAGAGCTCCAGCCAGCATACTTCAGAGTGGGGAAGTGAACCTGATTCAACCTGGGGGCTTGCTTCTTCTCTAGAGCCTCCAATCTCTACCCATTTGTTAATACTTTTCCCAGTGGCGGGTGGAAGGGAGTTAGAAAGTAACTATAATAAATAACACAGTAAAGAAATAGTATATTAGAAGTACCTGGTGCCAGCCAAGTGGCTTGGTATTCCCAAGCCCGGGGAGTGGCATTCACAAACCTGAACTGGAAACCCAGCTTCTTTGGCAATTCTTTGCATCATGTTGTGTGTATTACACAGTGACTTCTGGGGCTGGGGGAAAGGGTACACAGTTCATCCAGTAAAAAGCACTCAAGGAAAAAGTACATCATGAGCCTATCTCTCCTATATTTGCCTTAGAAGGCAGCTACGGCGTCTGTGCCAGACTCAGTGCTCTGTATTATATGCGCTAGTCCCTCTTCCTGGGGAGGTCACTCGGGGGGGAGATGCAGATGTGCTTACATGGCCAAGTGATGGCACATGCGGTCAGACACAGCTGTAAGCACAGAAGTTGCTTTATCAAAGAAATCTCAGTGATATTCAATCTCTCAGGTGTTAAGAGGTTACAGGAGGTCTTTAATGGCTCACACTGTTGGACCTAGAAATCCAAATTCCTACTTGTTTCTATTGGTCATAAAGGTGTAGCGCATCAGTACAGCTGCTCAGCTATTTCTGGATGAATACAGAAAATGAGTAGTTTTCCCCAAGTGTCATATTAACAATAGCTTAAAAACCTCACTTGCTTACCTGACTTTATTTTGTCTGTCTGTTCTTCCCTTAGGACTGGTTGAAGAGAGATTTATAGAACTCACTAAAAAGCATTTTGCTAATTTTCACAATCTAAACAGAGCTGCTAAGGTGAGACACTACCTATAACCTGAGATAAGACAGGAGCAAGACAGAATGGCATTTGTAAATACAGCCATGCTTACAGTACCTATCCCATTGCATTACCCTTATGCAAGCGTGGAATTTCTTGCGGGCCAACATTTTTTATAAAATAAGGAAGAGCTTGAAAATGATAGCATGTTTATAATGGCACTAATGAAAGTGCATTTTGCCTTTCGGTACAACTTTGACAAGATCCAAAACATACATTCTTTATCCATTCTGCTCACATTCTTGATGCAATCAACACAATGCAAAGAAAACCTGGTATAGCTGCCTTGAAGGGTTTAGAATTAACTTCAAATTCAAGTCCTGCAATGATTTGTAAGCATGTGGGTAGCCTCAGAGCAGTGCTTTTTCCCTCTCTGAAAGGCAAGACAGGGTGTTAGCCAGTGCAGGAATCTCATCTTTGATAAAAGGGAGCAGCAGCAGACAAGCCAAAAATCATTAAACTATGAGAGAGTTAGAAGATGACTGTTCACAGTTTGGGGGCTTGCATGTTTTGGGGTGGAGTTAAATGATATGGATGTCATTGAAGATCTTTTCTCAGAAAGAGCTTTGAGGAAGAGATGAGAAGCAATCTCTGGCAGGAAGCAGAGTCCACTCACAGGGTACTGCTTTAAAAGGAAGCTCAAAGGCAAATGTGAGTGAAATAGATAGTTTGCTGTTTGACTTGCATGACCAAACCCTGCTGAGCTCCCAGGCCAACCAGACAGCAAGCAAATAAGCTACTTGAGCCAAACACAGAGATGTTTAGGGAGGGTGTTTAGGCATAACATGGTGAGAGGAATGAAGAGGGAGAAAGTTCTGGCACACACTGAAGATGAGAAAAAAAGACGGGATGCTTCCTTAGGGATGCCAGGAAAGCATTTTAAGGGAATTTGAGGATGACTGAGGGAACTTTGCTGCCCCCACAGACTTTTAGGTGGAAGTATCAAAAAGGCCAGAAAGCATCAGATTACTGCAATAAAAGCACCAGACAGTGAGGGGTTAGACAGGGTTGGTTTGCTGACAACAGATAGGAGACTGTGGTTTTTGAGAAGGGCAGGAGGGGCAATGGAGTTCACATCGGTGCCTGTTGTCACTGCCTACTGCAAGAGGGAGACTCAAACAAAACGCGTGCAAAAATCGAGGACAGGCTGCAGGCTGAACTCATGGCTGGCCATTGCTGCTTGTTCCTGTCAACCTTGTGTTTTCCTTCAGGGTCCAAGCACCAGGTTTTGACTGATCCCACTCATGTTTAAGGAGGGGACAAAACCGCTACGTTTTTCTGCTCTTTCACAACAGAGGAACCAGAACCTAAAGTATTACCCCATGTTCCCAAGAGACGGTCTGGGATTAGACAGTGCTGCAGCAAGGACTGTTGAACACTGTGCCCACCTTGCCATTCCCTGGGGACACTGCTAAGCACTGGCACCTTTGTAAAGGAAGAAAATGTCTGAGAACTTGTTGTTCTTTTCTTTCCTAGACCAGAATTGAAGACATTAGAGAGAAACAAGCAGCGGAGGCTGAAAGACATATCCGGACCCAGTTTAAAATGGAGAGAATTGTATACTGCCAGGATGACCTTTACCTTAACGACTTAAAGTCTGTCAGGGCAGAAAACACTACCAAAGCTGGCAGTGGGAAAGAGTTGCAGATTGGATCTGTTTCAAATCAGGAGCCCTCCTTTGTCCAGGAAATGGTGTCTCACACAAAGGCCTATTTCCATGTGAGTTTACAGACTACGGTACAGTAGTTCTTCTGCACCCTGAATGCTATAGCATATACCCCTCGTCCAGATCTCGCTGTAGGCAGTATGAGTCTTTCATGCAATACTAATACTATGCAGGGAATAGTAGCCAGAGGGTATAAGCATCTCATGCAGATATACGCACAGCTTCTGTACGAATTAATCGGAGCTTCTGACCAGGACAAATGCTGGTCTGATGGGCTGTGTCAGCACAGTCACTGGGGAGAAGTAGTTGCACACTGCAGGATATGGTGATTAGAAAAGCCTGCAGGTTGTTAAAATGACAGTTGGCTCCTAAACCACTTGTTAGCTACCCCCCAGCCTGGCATGGCTTCCTCGTGCGGCTGCCCCTCGCTTGGGGAATATGCTGTCAGCAAGTGAGTCCTCTTCTCACCCTCCTCCAGCCTTCCACGGAGAAGGGGGTGACTCTCTGCTGCCTACACAGCCCCATGCCAGTACAATGCTCTCTTGCTGGCTTTCCTACAGGGACAAGTGTTGAGGGGAGGAAAGGACAGTCACTTACGAGCATGGACGAGAGGATAGGATGGGGAAGAGCCCTGTAATCAGAAGTTATTAATATTCAGTTCATGGCTAGCCCCCCTCTCCAGTGAAGGAAGCAACAACCCTAGGATTGCTTTCCCCACTGCAAGCTCGTCTCATGTTTTTCAAATAACACTAGTTTTCACAAGCTTAACAACGTTATGTACAGCACTTCGGCATTTGGGACAGCATCTGAGAACTCAGGTCAGCTCAGGACAGCCTCAAGCCCCTCTGCATATTCCTGCTGCCAGCAGAAAGTGGTGTCAGTGGCTTGCAGTCAGATCCTAAACTAATGCGGCAGGAGGAGCAATAATAGAACGTTAAGTTAAAATGGATCCAGCTACGTGTAGAGGTCAGAGTGCATATGCTGTATTGCAGATAGCTCCATAGAAGTTAAGTCTCTGAAGACAAATGGGATGTTTTAACAAGGGATCATGTTAAAGAAAGACAGCAAAGAGAACACGCAGTAGCAGCGTTTGCTTTTGATCTTTGTTTCGTAAAACTCCCTCAGAAAGCAACAAGTTCAATATTAATAATGCAGTAAGGTAGGTAGCAGCTCACCTTGAATTTCAATGGCTAGGTTTTGACAGATTCCTGCAGTTAAACGTTCAGGCTGCTCAGGCTGATGAAGGGAAAACCATTGGCTTTCAGAGAACAAGAGACAAAGGCAGAACTGCATAAGCTCTTCCCTCCCACCTTGCTATACCCTCTGCTATAACACAAATGTCTTAATGCTAGTTATACATTTTTGTAAATGCCCTAAGCACCATTTTCAACAATAACAAATGCCAGGGCATCACATCTCCATGGGACTTATGCAAGGCCAAATACACTTCGAATGAGGTGGAACCTCTTAAGTGTCCATGTCCTTTGAAAATGGCATGCACAAATGCCATTTTGCATGAAAATGGCATGCATAAATCTGTGTCACCTATGGCAGGACTGTCAAGATTCTGGGTAGAGTTTGTCTCCAGAAAAACACCCATATTTAAAGCATTTAAGGTCCCTCCCATCACGGTCAGTAGTGCCTAGAGAATGCGTAGACTCAGTAAGTGCTTTAGCTAACTCAGCCGAATTGCTTGCTATTCACTAGATCTCTGCAAACTAGAAAGAACAACTAAACATCTAGTCTTAGGTATTTCTCAGCTTGAGCTCAACCCCATCCTTGTACACAAAAGATTTGCAGCCACTGAGCTCCAGAGGTGTCTAAAGTCAGAAACACCTTAGACTTCTCTGGAAACAGGCTGCCTAAACCCTATAGGACCTATAAATCAATTGTGCCTCTGCCTGGCCTTCCCACTGCCATTTTCAAGTCAGGTGCCACAAAAAGAAAGGAAGACAGCACTTCTCTCAATCTCAGGTATGTCCACATATAACTCTTACCAATGATAGCTGGGAGAGCTAAGCAGGGAACAGCCTGCCTTGGGTTAATTTGCTGAGGAAAAAAAGCAACAGCTGACATTCCCGTAACTCTGAATTTTTAGGTCTTTAGGCACAAAAGAGACTAACGGCAAACATTTTTTAGTTCCTAGAAGCACTCACTTCTTGAACAGTAACTCTATACAACATTTTAAAAATGTGCTGTCACTTCTTACCAGATTACCTGTAGCCCCTTCCTTTTTTAGTTCTTTTTGGGAAACAAGTCTTCTGCCTTTTTTTCCCCTTCTTGCAGGGAGCAAGTAAACGCCTCTCCAATCAGATACCTCTCATCATCCTGTCTTCTGCCCTTCATGACTTTGGGGATAACTTACAGACCACAATGTTACATCTTTTGCAAGAAAAAGACAAATTAAGCTATCTCCTTCAGGAGGACAGTGAAGCTGCTAAACATAGGAGCTACCTCAGTCAACGAGTTAATCGTCTCACCAAAGCCTGCCAGTACCTGAGAGACTTCACCTCACCGTAGATTTATTCATTTTTCAGAAGTATTTTCTACTCTTGTTTTCTAGCATTATTGAAGAACTTTGTGAGATCCCCTAAAAATGTCATGTCAGCACAGACCTTTAACACTCATTTCTAGCGTTCAGTTCTGCTTTATTTTCCATAGCTAGCTACATGCAAACACCTACCCTTATGTAAAGTGCTCCATCGGGGGAGTTGTGATTAAATAGATGTTATCCCATTTTTAAACATTTGCTTTATGAACTCTGTACAATCATTGAAATAATTATTAAAAAGGTAGAGCTCTGAGGGTTGTTTTGTTGTGGTTTTTTTCAGTGAGGATGAGGGCTTTCAGCTTGTCGTGGTTTACACTCAGCCAGCAACTAAGCACCACACAGCCACCGCTCACTCCCCCCGGGTGGGATAGGGGAGAGAATCGGAAGGGTAAAAGTGAGAAAACTCGTGGGTTGAGATAAAGACAGTTTAATAGGCAAAGCAAAAGCTGCGCGCGCAAGCAAAGCAAAACCAGGAATTCATTCACTACTTCCCACCGGCAGGCAGGTGTTCAGCCACCTCCGGGAAAGCAGGGCTCCATCACACGTAACGGTTACTTGGGAAGACAAATGCCATCACTCCGAACATCCCCCCCTTCCCCCTTCTTCCCCCAGCTGTATATGCTGAGCATGACGCCATATGGTGTGGAATATCCCTTGGGTCAGTTGGGGTCAGCTGTCCCGGCTGTGTCCCCTCCCAGCTCCTTGTGCACCTGGCAGAGCATGGGAAGCTGAAAAAGTCCTCGACTAGTGTAAGCGCTACTTAGCAACAACTAAAACATCTCCGCGTTATCAACACTCTTTTTAGCACAAATCCAAAACACAGCCCCATACTAGCTACTATGAAGAAAATCAACTCTATCCCAGCTCAACCAGCACACAGCTGTATAAGTCACAAACTGTAGAAATCAAATTATCTAACTTTCCTAGATTAAGTTTACTGCACAACCCTAGCAATCCCCCACTTCCCTTTGTGTTTTTGCCTCGCTGTGACTGTTGTCTTTCCTGCCACCGCCTGAAAGATGACACTACAAGGTGTCACCACTGTTAAGTCCCAGCCCAGTAGGTAGAGAGGGTGCACATGTTGGGCATGAAACTGTTCCAGTCTAGAGGGAAAAGAAAGTTAACTTCATCTGATCAGTACATCCACAGGATGACATTGGCTCTGTTTCTCCTTTTTCAGTTCTCTGATTTGTAGGTAAAGGTGAAGAGGCTCTTTCTTTTGGATGCCTGGAGCATTGCCTGAAATTTTGGGACTGATGGGCCATGCAACAGATGGCAGGATTTGGATGTCCAAGAGGGATTAAACCACCCAGGATGTTCAACATTAGAAGGGTGTCTCAGCATGTGGCTTGCTGCCTTTCTCCTTCCCCTCCCCAGGGCAAGGAGAACCTTTCCAAAAGCTCTTTCATTTCATTGAAGCCAGTGCAAAATACAATACTGCATGCTGTATTCATGACATCTTTCATACAGGGGATTGATTTTAACGGGCAAGGCTGTGCTTTGTGTAGCAAGAGTAATGTCTGCATTCAGCTGAAAAAAAATGTGCTTGTACCAGTGTGCCATGTAGTAATTTTCCAGAGGCTTACAAGAGAAGCCTTCTCTTCAGGCTAGAAATGATAGAAGGTGTTTGACCCTCTGACATGAAACTGCAGCAGCAGATGGCTGATTTCTGTGGCACAGCGTTCACCCCAGCACAGCATACAGCTTTCTCAACCCTGTTTAGCACTACAGCCCGTTTTCCACGTTTCAGTATACTGTTTTGCTTCTATGGACTTGCAGTGCTGCAGGTCAGAAGCCATAAAAAAGCCTGATACCATAACAAATTTATTTATTTAATTTCTATTTTGAAAGTAATTTAAACTTGTTGACTACTTCATGGTATCCCCCACGGCGCACTTGATGTTCATGTGCTATTGAAAACACCCTGTCTCACACCTAGAGAAGAGAGGCAGGTACACATTGTTTCAGGCAGCATGAGAAGTAATAACAAAATAGGGTGCGACTCCCTCAACCCACCACCTTTAGGCTAAACTTCCTTATTTAATTCAGTTTCACAAGTCAGAGTGATTTCATCAGACCCAGCCACCAAAGACATCCAACATTCCTGGACATCCAGCTCTCTTTCCCTGGGTTTGTTCAAGGACCTGAAATATTGGAGTTAAAACAATCTCTTGGATCACCCTCTTGTGTTGTTTTTCTTTTGCTTTGGTTTCTTTTTTTGTTTGCTTGGTTTTTAAATCAGATTCTCAAAGCACTTCAGACACTGAATCCAGCAACTGCTTCCAAAAAAATCCAAGCAAACAGATATAAACCACTACTAAGGAAGACTATTTGTAAAAAAAGAAAATATTTATTTGGCGCAGTGTTTACAGCAAGATAATTGCATTTCAGTACCAAAAGAGAAAAACAAGACTAGTAGAGTCACTTCATTCAAAAGATTTATCCTTCTTAACAAAAGTGACTTATATGGCTTTTTGATCCTCGGTACTATGATTATAAATTATTTTCAAAATCCCAGTTGAGGTGGCACTGATATTAATTACATTTTGCTAAAAACATACATGCAGATACATAAAGGAGATCTCTAAGAAATTAAAAGCCAAATTTAATAAATGAGGTAGTTCATCTGGTTACGCAGAAACGCAGGTTCATGTTTCTTTGTATAAAACATCCAGCTTCTGTACATGTGTCTGCAATCAGAGGTCTATCGCTTGCAACACAGCCTTACTGAAAAACTTTGCCCTTTGCCTTTCACAGCGGGGAGAGTTCAAGAGTCAACTTCGATATGCGCAGCCAGGGACCTCGTCATTGGGACACTTAAGTCTCCACTTCCTGCTACAGCTCCGGAGCATCCCTCTCTGCTCCCTCTCCATAGCCTACATCAAGAGTGATGGCAAGTCTTGCCCTTTTTGGGTTCAGAGCAGCTTAAGGCAGAACAGCACTTTTAATTACTGAGACAGTCAGACTGGTCTCACTTCAAACAATCTGACTTGGATGACTGCTGTGCTGACATCCTGAGGACTTTTAACTACCTGAATAGACAGTATTTTTATTCTGTGCCTCTACCGTAGTGCATGAAAACTTCCCTTCATATATACCTAAACCTATTCATTTATTTTTAAATTGCCAACCAGCAGCTCAGAGATTCAATGTTCACATTACTTAACTTTTAATGTAAAACACCACTAAACCAACTGTCTCAGCATCCTGCTATGAAAATCTTAAATTAAATTGTGATTAAAATTGCCATTATAAACCTGTACCTGATTATCAAGTGAAAGCTACTCAACTAAAGAGAGATATTTCAGCAAGCAGTTGACAGAAAGACTTTCTGCCAGGCACCACAACAAGAAGAAAGGTGCTCATTGTGATAATCCTTCACTGATTAAGACCAGTCACTGTAGCCAGCACAGAACCGAGTGTGCAATCCTTCACATTATTTTTTAAAAGAAAATTCAAAGAGAAAAAAAAAAATCATTTGCAAGTGAATAAATATCCCAGGCACCCATGGCTTCATTTATTCTTGTTCTCAGAAACATCGATCAGCAGGAAGGACAGGCAGCATTGTCATCTGTTTGCCTGTTTAAAAAACAAAACAAAACAAAAACCAAAGGTTCAAGTTCTGCTGACAGACTGTCTTATCAATTACTTGGATGCTTCTCAACAGAACAGCATCATTAGCAGACAAATCACATTTATTTGGTTTTATAAATAAAATCAAGTTTCAGGATTTGGGACATTTAAAATTATTAAAAACACCCAAATATTTTACCTGCATATTTTTATAAATCCAATCTGTAAACACAGTCATATTCCCATACACTCCAGGTCTATTGGGACTAGCGCAGCCCGTTCCCCAGCTGGTATCTCCAACCAGCCACCACACGGAGTTTTTGTTAGTTACTAGCGGACCTCCACTGTCACCCTGGACAAATACATGCATATTATTAGTGACCTGGCCACCAGGAAAGACACAATCCATTTCATTTCAGGAATACAGGTTAAGTTTCAAAAACAGCTGACCACCATTTTAAGGCAGTCACTAAAACAAAACGTGATGGCAATTACAGTATTAAATGATGACTGCTTGCAACAGGGATGAAAATTGTTTGCCCAAAGCACTAAATGAGATACGCATTATTGACTTTCTTGTTCACAAGCATAAAGCTAGGGTATCGCCCTGATTATTCACATTCATTCACTTTCAAGTACCAGATAACAAAACATCCTTGAAGGATTAAAAAGGACTGCCTCACCCTCTTCGGGTATTTAGCACTGGCAGCCATTCAGAATATGAAACAAAAGCTCTCCATTTTAAAGGAATGCACCACAAAAGGAACTAGAAGCCCAACCAAAATGTTAGTCATTTTGGGTTTTTTGCATAGGATCTGTTTGTAATTAATCGATGATTAAAAAAGCCTACTGGTAAGACCACAAAAATAATCAGATCATTATTAGGTGTTAATTAGGAATAATTACCTGACAGGAATCAATTCCTCCTCCTAGATAGCCAGCACAGATCATTGTAGGCAAAATCATGCCATTATAGATATGGACAGAATTACACCTAGAACGTTCTATTAAGGGCACCTCAACATAATTCAACCTATTTGATGTTTTACCTAAAATTGAAACACGCACAAAAACACACATACAAAGACAAAATTAGAACAAGCATCATATTACGTTGCTATTACAAATCCCAGCAGCTAGCACTGTTCAAGATGAAATAAACTCACTAGAAACATCAGGATGGACATTTAAGATGTACGGTCCATCACACAGAGACAACTGTGACATTAAAACTCCCTTCCAAGAGGTCAGTGAGTTACCCTGCTTTGCCATCAGTGTACTGCAAAGCAAGAGAACATGGCACCTACCTGCCTACTCCAGCCCCAAATCAACTGTGTTATCTACAGGGCTATTGAAAGCACAAGAAGTCTGCAAGAGGCGAAGAGGACCTCCCCACAGTTTCATGGTCCAGCACGAGCTGCCAGCAATTCCCATGTTCAGGGTCCACCTTCCCCAACACCCCCCTCCCCACCCAGTACCTTCTCATACTGAAAGAAACCTTTCCCCCCTTTCCTTGCATCATTTACTTTACTTGCATCATGCTATTTTAGCTTGAGGTGGTGGAAAGGACAGGCTCCTGCCCTTTCCCATGTCCACAGAGGACTGGCTTTGCATACAGCCACCCTTGTTACAGGAGAGGTGGCCCTGCTAGCAGGGGCACAGAATCGTTTCCTGTGTGAATATTTCTGGCACCCGGTACTGATTTGAAGCTCCTTTGCAGTCTGCTGAATGCAACACATCACAACGTGCTTTGAGACAGAATGCCCTGTGTAAATATTAGGGGCTGTAAAATGGGTGAAAAAGTAGCGTATCAACAGATCTGGCTCAAACTGCCCAATCAGCCCATGCAACGGTTATTCGTAGACTGAAGAGGACTGGTTTATGTAGAAGACCAAAATATTCCAGAGCCGCTCTTTACCTCCTTGGTGCTCTGCTCCCCACCCAGATATCCAGCACTGCTGATCAGGCTGGAACATCATTCCCGGATTAGGCAGACAAACTGGCCGTACGTTATCTACAAAACAAACACAGTAACATCTGTAATCCTAGATGTCCAGACATAATTCAAAATAAATGCATATGAAATATCTCAGCATGACCACCACTTAAATACATACACACCATGCATTTTCTCTGTACTTTACCTTCCTTGCAGATAAGCAATACTGTCCAATGCAGACAGCTGCAGAAAGCTTACCAGCTGCCCTTTCCCAGGTGGCTACCTAATCTTCACCTCAAAGTGAGGAACAAGCACAGTTAATGGTTCTAGCTCAATTCATCAAGCTAACTAGAATAATTAACACTAGCTCTTCTGATCAGTAGAGGACAAAGAAGAAGAAAAACTTCCAACAACTACCTCTCTGCATTCCCTTTGCAAAACCCTGCTGAAAATAATCACAATGCAAGCAGGATTCAATGCCTATATACAAGAAGTGTGAAACACAAAAACCTGGTAAACAGACAACCTCCCTGCTCTCAGCAGCAGAAGAGCCCCTCCAGATTACTTCTAGTAACTTTAAACTGATGCACTGAAATATAAAGGACCTGTACACAAAAAGCACTTCAAGTTTAAATAATGGTTTGTCCTCTATTTTTTACTGCTTGCTTACAAACAACCTATATCTACTTTTAAGAAAGGAATTTCTTGTAACATTTGGTTTTGGGGTTAGGGGCTTTTTTCCCCCAATTGTTATTTAATGTAACTTGATTTAGGGTTTAGTCAGCTGCTCCACCACTACATCCTGAGTCTGCATATATAGGAGTGGCAATACTTAAGCGCCATACAGCATTCTGGGGTAAAAGTACATTATTGAGGTGAGCCCAAACTCCCTCACCATGTAGTAGATTCAAATAAATCCTACTTAGAATATCAGAGGGTGTGCCCTCTGTCTCTACCTCTACCCTGTCTCTGTCTCTAAGGTGTCTCTACCCACATTTTGTGTTCTTCCCATAAGTATCTACAAGGACTTCTTGATGAACTTCAGAAGTTTTAAAAGATGTGCTCACTGCTATTGGATTTTTGTCTCAAGAAGAGCAGAATACATACCAGTAAAACTCAGTGGTGTCTCTAACTTCATAAGGGCAACATCATTGTCTTTAGAATCTGTATCATAATCCGGATGGGAAATTATCTGTTGCACTCTGTATGCATTTCTGAAGAACATCTCATTCTGATTCAGAATCCCAGCATAAACCCTCCAACTGTATGGGTCAGAAAATTGTCTACAGAAAAAAGAAAGGTTAGAAGGCTTGCTTCTCTGGTAATGAGTCACAGATTATGACCTTCAAAAAATTGTCTTCAGAAATTGTAGTCAAATGCATGTGTGACCAAGAATGCACATGCATTTGACTACGATTTCTGAAGAACAAGGTGAACAAATTGCACGACATTGAACTCTGGGAAAGCTTGACTCTAATTTTATAAATATAACCCATTTCAAAGATTTTTTTGGATAAGTATCACTGCCTATCCCCTTAGTCGCTGTCCTGGTTTCACCTGGGATAGAGGCAATTTTCTTCCTAGTAGCTGCTATAGTGCTGTGGTTTGGATTTAGTATGAGAATAATGTTGATCACACACTGATGGTTTAGTTGTTGCTAAGCAGTGCTTACACTAGTCAAGGACTTTTTTTCAGCTTCCCATGCTCTGCCAGGGGCACAAAAAGCTGGGAGGGGGCACAGCCAGGACAGCGGACCCCAGCTGACCCAATGGATATTCCATACCATATGACATCATGCTCAGTATATAAACTGGGGGGAGCTGGCCAGGGGGCGGTGATTGCTGCTCAGGGACTGGCTGGGCATCAGTCGGCGGGGTGGTGAGTGGTTGCATCACTTCTTTTTCCTCGGTTTTGTTTCTCTCTCTCTCGTTGTTTTCCTTTTCATCATTATTATTATTATTAAACTGCTCTTATCTCAACCCATGACTTTTCTTACTTTTGCTCTTCAGATTCTCTCCCCCATCCCACTGCAGGGGGAGGGTGAGAGAGCAGCTGTGTGGTGCTTGGTTGCCGGCTGGGGCTAAACCACGACTGTCAATCAGCACAGCAAATTATAGTCTGAGACTGCAACACTGAAGTCTATTGATTTCCATGGCTGAAGGATCAAGCAGTTATTTCTGAGGTCTCACGTCAGTGGTATCAATCGCATGTACCATCTAAAGCACCAAGGGCAGCAGAAGCCAGAATTAGTAAAAACATGATCTAGCGAAGGAATT
>WAAD01010462.1:344556-360407 GCA_013389945.1 Fregata magnificens | reverse complement strand
GGGGGGGGGTGTTGTTTGGTTTTGGGTTTTTGTGGGTTTTTTTAAACGTTAAGCATGCTCACTAAGTGTAATTTAAGTAGTCTCTTATGCTCCAGCACAGTTTACAAATGCTCAATAGAAAACTTCCCACAAGTGTTAAAACTCCCTCCATGAGAACTGCCAAGGCAGTAGTGCTTGCAAGTCATCTCCACTCAAAAAAAAAAAAAAAATCAAGACTGAAAGCCAGTTTTGTGCCAGCTACAGCTTGGTTGCCATTCCCAAAGCTTTTGCATACTGCAGAGCTCAAATCAGAACACAAAGGAGGGATAAGATCGTCACATAAAAATAAACTCTTGCATTCCTTTATCGAGGTTAAGGTCAAAGTTATTTTTCCTTGGCTTAGCCTCAAACTGTGATCCAGCCAACCAACTGTTAAAGTGTTTTTGCTTAGTGGGTTTTCCCTCCAACAGAACCGGCCACCTTTTAAACATATTCTGCCACTGTACACAAGGTACCACAACACCCTCAACTCTCCTTTATAGGTTAAAAATGTACAAAGCACCAGCTATTTTTCTTGTTGATGCCTATGTAAAGTGCTCCTTGGATAGGTATAAATCTACATTTAATACTGACTTGGCCTTTACTACCCTGTGACATGAAGATACAAGGAAATAAATGGTACAGGCATCTTTTGAATTGATCATATCTACAGTTGTGCGATATTTGAGGGTTTGGGACTTTTTTTCTTTTTTTCCTTTTCTTTGTTTTTTCACACAGTGTAATTCAACATCTTCATAAAAACATTGTACTGTCTGGCATCGTTTGGTGCCTTGAGTTTACCTCTTAACTTGGGTGGGTATCTGTGTCCACCACCACCGTCCAATTTAATTTCCACCTTTAACAAGTAAAATAAGATTTTCTTCCTGTAGAAAGCGGACAGATGATCTGCAGCCAGCCTCCTCCAGAACAAATTTTCCCTTAATACTTGAAAACCATACTGCTACATAGACAAAATACTGTACCTAGCACCTGCATTCAAGGCAGGGGGGAGGGGAGGAATGGTATTTAATTCAGTTTTAAAGCAGAAAGTTGGGAGACTTAAGTAAATTTGTGCATTTCAGCCTGAAGCAAGAAAAATCGCCATCCAAGAGACAAACGAGCGAGCCGGTCGCTCCGGCACCCATGCGGGCAAGACTCACCCTTCCACGCAGTGTGCCGCTGTCACTATCCACTGGTGGGTGATGATGGAGCCCCCGCAGACGTGGGTGCCCTGCACGTGGAGGCTGACCTGCCACGGCCACTGCCCCAGCACCGCCCCGCTGCCACCCACGATTCTGTTCATAATGTTCACGCTTTTAGTGGGCAGGCCGCACTCTAAGGAGTCAGTTACACACACAGGTGTTAGTTAAAGAGCAAGCTGGTCTGGAAAATGGCTTCTGCAGCTCAGGCTTCGCTAGCAGAGGGGAGCGCAGACCATGTCTGACCTCTGCACTGCTGGTGTTCGATACACCGCAGCTCAGGCCCCTGCCCTGGACACCGAGATCCCAAGTCTCCCATAGCCTAGACCCCCTTCACATTGCAAACGTCAAGATGAGTATTTGGTAGCTGCTGCCCTTGGTTCACCACAAACCATAAACCAGTGGTTCATTACGCCTTTGAGTGTGGTATTCAAGCATCTCTGGTGAGCCACACAGACACACGCCTTCGTGTTGTGCAACAAAACAGACAACAGCCAGGAGTCACCTCATGACAGCCATCACCATCAGGAACGCACAGCCCACCCAATGGCCACGTGTTGGAGAGCGGATGTGCCACAGACATCCCACCACGGCTGCCAGGTGAGGGCTACAGAGCTTCACCACAGGTAAGTCATTAGAAGAACCAGTGGCAGCAACGACAAAGGCAACTGCGGATCCAACATCCTACTTGTCTCCTCTCCCACCCTGCTCCTTAAATTGCACCGTTTGAAACTTGGGAACCAGAGTTAAATCACCTGCCCATCAAAAGATGGCAATTATTTATGCAGATTCAAAAGGATTTCCCAGCCAGAGCATTTCAAAGCATGAACAAGCAGAAGTTTGAGAAACAGTCACTTACCTATGCAGCGCAGAGAAACCACATTTCCTGATGCACAGGAATCACTGCAATAGAAATAAAAAAACAAACAGGATTTTAGGCACACAGTGAAGCAAATGGTGGGCAAAGTTCACCCTCCAGCTGCTTCCTACCCTTTCCAGCTACGTGCCCTGCCTTCACCCTCATCTTCCTGCTGAGAGTTCCCTCCTTTCTTCACTCTCTCCAGCTACCCTACCAGCAACCACCTGGCCTCCACCATTTCACCAAAACTGTCATGTGGAAGACTGCAGTCGCCAGTATAAAAGGTTTGTAAGCCTACTGAGGAGCAAGATGAAGAACAGCATGAGAAAAAGTTGAGCTGATTTATGAAGTAGTTGTAGAAGAACCTAAACAAGGGAGCTACAGGAACTTTGCAGGCACAGCACTCTACAGGTTTAGAAACTAGACACTTCAGCCTTGTTTAATGAGAATAAAAATGATACTTTCCACAGTGAAAGATCCATTTTGCATGCTGTGTGTTCATGTGACTAAAAAAAAAGCTGTACCAGCTGCTGTGAATGTGTTACAGCTGGTAGCTATTGTCACCACACAGAAACTCCTGTTGATGGTCAAAGAGCCTTAGAAAAGTATCTTTGACATGGCAACCTTCTAGACAGCATGGGGGGAACAGGATGGGACATCTACTTTTTTAAATGAGGAGAGGAAGGACGGAAAAATGACAGCTGTGTTTTTAAATAGGAGGGAGAGCAGTTGCTGCAATCAGATTGAAAACAAAAGTCTCTTTCCCTCTTACAATCCCCATTGAAAGATGTGCTTGCGTTATGCTATTGGCAGAAGCTACACCTCTTACAACAGCTAAAGAGACGCCTGAAAAAAGGAAAGAAGTTTGTATTAAACAAAGATACCTGCTATACAGCTTTTTGTACAAGTCTGTATTCCCAGCACTTGTGTTCAGCTTCATGTAGCTTTTAAAGCTGACTTCAGCTGCTACTCCTCGACTGTAGTAATATGTATCTCTGCAAAACAGAAAGTCTATTATGAAACCCGGTAGTTTCAGTTTTCAAACAAGCAATAAACTGTGCCAAGCTAGACCTTCTGACATGAACAACATTAAAAATATATATTTTTTTTTTAAATTAAATGCCAGTGTTGTAGTTCAGTGCCAGAGACTCAGGTTCTTTAAACATTTGTCAAGTTTGGTTTCCCATCAAACAGTTACTAGGTTAAAATAATATTTTTATCTAATATGCATACACGGTAGGAATCTTCAGCCTCATGAAACAGGGCAAGATGAAGAGATGCCTTTGCTGGTACATTTACACAGCATAGCAGAGTTCAGGTCCAATAAGTCATGACAACCATGTTTCTGTGAGACAATGACAGGGGTGGCGAGTGCTGCTGTTCTGCCAGGCTTTCTAGTTGAGGACCAGCTCTGTATAGCTGCTGCTGGGCTGTCTTACTGGAGTTGGAACTACTGGGGTCATTGTCAGTTCAGAGGCCTTAATTCAGAGCACCACGATGCAGCGTGGGCACACACAAGTTCTGCCTGCCTGGGCAATAAATTCACTCCATTACTCCACACATACCAGAAGACAGCATTTGCCAACTGTATCAGAGAGAAGCAACATCAAGTATTTCGACTGCAAAAGAATTTAGGCTACAGCGTTACGGGGGGAGAACGTGGGCAGCACTATGGGCCATGAATGTTTATGGAGATCTTCCACACAAGCTGGTGTTACTTGTGTCCTCAGAAGACCAGGGCTTTCCATGTAATACTGGTGATGACGGGTTAAGTCAGACTGGATGTTACTGAGCAATTATAACGATCTGCTACTAACTGAAGCGAGCTCTGGAAGATGGTTGTGAGTGAATGTATTAGATAGAAGTGAGCCCACTGAGTAACCGCTGCATGTGTGCCAGACACTGCCTGTTGCTTGGAGCAACGTTCCATTTTGATTCTGTAACAGCTACCATCATTAAAATTGGACCCACCTGGGTTCACAAGAACTAGATCACCAACTGCTTTTTGTTTCAGATACGCATTCTTAAAAACAGCAAGAGGGAAATTCTAACCTTTCTACGAATGTGCAAACACTGACAAGGTTAGACTTACACACTGTAGCCCATGTCTTTACATGCAATCTTCCCATAATTATCATTCCAGTCATCTTGACAAACAGGATACCAGGATTTGCTGACAGGTGAATAAACTTCCAGGATAAAGTTTGGTCCAAAAAGTCTAACTGCCAGAAATGGAAGAAGGAAAAAAAGAAGGGGGAATAAAAAAAAAAAAAAGGACCACACGCTATATTACCATTCTTTCTTTACTTAAAAGTATTGGTACCTATAATATTTGCTTGTACGTATGAACTGGTGTTAATTTAATGCTGCCTTTGACTCAAATTCTAAGTAAATATCAAGTAGACAAAAATATCGCAATGACTTAATTATTTTGTGTAAGGCAATTTAAGAACTACCAATTTAAAAATGCAAGTCTGCAATATAGTGTTCAACTTTTCATTTCAGCTTTTATGCTCAAAATTCTCTTTCACATTCTACGACTGCGGAAGATTGCAATAGCCAGTCTTTTCTTATCTTTTATCTACACAACCTTACATTTCTTAAGATATCATATATTGTGTATAAACAAAACATAATCCATTCTACTATATTCATATGTTATACCTTAATACGCCAAATTTCTTCAGACAAGTCCTTGTAGAGCAAGAATGTAGCAAGGAACAATTAGCTCTGATATTCCACGCCCCATTATGTATTTACTTGCACAAGAATTTCATATAAAATAGTTCAAGCAAAAGAACAGATTGAACTAGCTTCTCCAAAAACCCATTGTTCAACCAAATGGAGAGGAACAGCTTTAGAATATACGCCAGTAAATGCTAACCCCACATGAGGCATGTGCAGAATAAGAGCACAGCCAGAGTTTTCCAGAGTGGCACTGGCACAACACAGGTGTTAGAAACAAGATGCCACATCTCTGGAATGGACAAATCGATGACATCTCCTCCTTCCACCTTCAGCTCTGCACTAAAGCTTCCCTTGGCATCTTTTCAGTTGGAAACACTGATCAGACCAGGCTTTCTTACACAAAGGAGTTATGAAGTAGTTGAAGCATTATTGGGAGAACAAGGAATACAAAGTATGTGGAAAAAGATGAGCCTGACTGAAGACCACCAGATTTATGTTATCACCTAAAGTTCTACTAAGAAGTCAACGAAGACTGTTCATTCCAGAGACAGTGTTACATTCAGTTTTGCACAAACCCCATTCAAATTAAATGGTAATATTTTAAAAACTGATTCAAAGTTAAGCCAGCTCAAACCCCTGAGTCAGTCATTTTGTTTCAGCTTTTCAATCGGACTGGAAACAAACTGAGTATCTAGATATAGGCTTCAAAGCGCTCAAACGTCCTAAACCATTTTAGAGACATAACTTAGGCTAAAATGGCCCTGTTGTAACTTAGGCAAGCTTTGGACAAGGCATTTTGCTCAAAAACTCTTGCAGTTGGCTGAAGGTGTCCCCCCCTCGATTGCCAGCACTCACCACACCGGGTTTCATCCTCCCCGTTGGGGCAGTGGCTCACTCCATCACACCACTGTGAGGGCGGCGTGCAGACTCCTGGAGATCCACACTCTACTAAGGAGCCAAGACAATGGTTGTCTACTGCGGGGAGAGAGCAACACAGTCATTAGGCTGAACATCAGCGTTACGCTGAACATCAGCTTAGCCTCAGCCGACTACTGCCACCTCTCATCTTAAGGAGTATTCCACTTTGATAGAGCAAAACATCATAAAGAGCTCTTGAACTCAGAGATGGGAGGAGACCTAGCCTGACACAACGGAAGATGTATTGCTCTATCCTTTACATCACTTGTCAGATTAAGTCACTGATACAGCTGATTGGGTTTTGTCCACTGCCTCCTCTGAATAAACAAGCACTGTTAAGCTGTCTAAAAGGAGTCAGCTTTACACTGTCAAAGCGTAACACTTATAAACAGAAAAGGAGGAAGAAAGCCATTACTCCAATTACATCCTTTTGATTTTGCTGCCATTTAAAACAAGATTACATTCACTCTCTATAAATCAAAGTGAGTAAAAAAAACCCCTAAGAACACAAAGTGTCGTCCTAATAGTTTTAAATTAATTTCTTTCTCTCTTCCTTTCTTTTCCTGCACAGAGCAGAAAGGAGTGGCTCCTAAAAACAAAGCAAACTGTTTTTTAGTTTCCCTTGAAAAGTGGCTTTCATTGAAAGGGAAATTAAGATAGCACAAGACAAACTTCACCTAAGCCAAACAGAATTGCTCTAGCCCAGCTTCAGAGCTCAGTCACCCCGACTGGGGATGACTTCCAAGGCAAACGTATCATCTGTGGTACAGCTTACAGTGGTGAGACGGGCTGGGCTTACCCAACGTTAACACACTTTCAAAGCAAAAGCCTCACAGAAACAAATAAATGGACGTGAATTACTTCTGCTCCAAGAGAGATCCCATTTTACCAAAATAAAACATATCTGGACCGTTTACACTCTTGCAGTTAAGGTATACAAATTTACTTCAATCTCCTTCCTTCACTTGAAATTAAGTGAAGTTCAAATTTGGAACAGAGTTCCATTTCAGAGAGGATGCACAGCAGTGACTTCCCTGATGAAATGCACCGCAGAATGTGTTGGCCACGCAGTCATGTGCCAGCTATCTCCCAGTGCAAAAACCCTTGCCAGAGGTCAAACTACTCTTTACTAAGAGCTACAATGCTGTACAGTTGTACTGCACCAGCTTTTGCCGGATAGATTGGAGCTTTCCAGAGAAGCCACCTGAATAAGCTGCTCCAGAAGAGTCAAAAAGCTGATGACATCACTTAATGTCAAAAACATATTTACTTGATGAAGGGAAAGGAAAGTGACAGCAGCATTGTTCATTAAAAAGAAAGAAAGGGGAAAAAAAAACCCCACAAGCGAAACTGAGCCATTAGGAAGCAATATTAGTTCATCTCTCAGGAGATGGGTAACAAAGACTGCCCTGTCAATTCAGCATAAAATGGAAGACAAGAATGTATATTTCTAACTTTAAAAGTTTAATACAACTTTTCTTTCAGAACAACAACAAAAAATTCTTACCATAATACCAGATGAAGAAAGCAGCAATTGCACAACAAATTACTATTAAAATGGATAATATAATGACCATGGTTTTCTTTACACCTGAAATGAAAGCAAGGAGAAAAAAGAGAAATTAGGTTCACAAATAAGGTAATTTCCAGCCACCAGCACTATCTATTTCCTTGACATTAAAACCAGACATTTTTTGCCAGACAGACTTTTTTCCATTCCACCACCCGTCCTCCAAATCACCCAGTTTCCTGTCCAGTTACACCAGCATCCCAGCCAGCTATTAGTTCTTCGTCCACGGGGAGGTGGCTCCTTCAATACAGGAGCTGGAAGGGTAGATCCCTTTTATTCGTTATCTTACTTTGGAAGACATTAAGTCTAAAATTGGAAGAAATCCCGACAAAACTTACTTGATGCACGTGTTCTCCCAGATGAACGTGCTGCTGGCGTACTCGACTGATGGGTAGCAACCCTTGGGACATAGCTTGGCACCGACGGAGCATTTGTTGAGTACTGTAGATACGGGTTAGCACCTACTGGCTGCCTGGCAGAAGAGATGTTTTCTGGCTGAAAGCCATGATTTTCATAGTATGGTGGCGGACCCTAAATTATCATGTTGAGGGGAAGGAAACAGGAGAAAATGAAAAACAAGAGGCAAGACTGCAATTAGGACAAAATAAGTTTCAAATGCCATTTACATTCAGAACCCTACTAAGTAATTCTGCCAATGCACAAATACACCATGCATGCATACACATACTAGTGACTAGAGATTTACAGTACATGCCTAATACCTCACACTTTGAATAATAAAAATTACAGAGAGTGAGGCTGGAAGGCCTACGAAAAGCTCCGTTTCCTGTTCCAAAGTAACTCAACCTAAGAAGGGTTACTGAGCCCAGCCCTCCAGCTGGCCGCACAAACCATCGCACTGGAACATCTGACAGAGTAGAAATAAACAGCAAGGACAGTTTTAGGCAGTACCATCATCAAAAGAAATGCTGGCAAGTAACAGCCTTTGTTTGGGTAGGTCTAGGATAAATGCTTACTGCCCCATTTTGTCCTATGATAACACCAGGTATAACCTAAGTTATTTCCGAAACGCACTGGCCTGCAACAGGTTGTGGAATATTTATCCCGGAAGAGCTTTAAGAACTAGCTAGAAGCCATTCCAGTCTATCCCTTTAGCTTTAAAAGCATAAATCTCTCCCAGGGTATCCGAGCACTTGAAATGCTAGTTAAAATCAAGCCTCTTACACCTGCCCCACAGTATATCTTTCCCTTTTTGCAGAAAAGAAAACACAACAAATACTCCACATTTTAAAAGACTTGTTAACCAGTACATCTCTCAATAGGCTGTTACTTGTAAAGAAATAAAACCTCATTTTAAAAAAAAAAAAAATCAGAGAGGAATATTTTGAATATTTTGTTTACTTACTACAGGAGAGGTCATCTTTCCTTTGTCAGCAGTNTAAAAAAAAAAAAAAAAAAACCAAAACAAACAGAAAACAATCACAACCAGAAGCTTTGTCCACCTTTCTTGTTGGTCTTTCATATGGAAAAATGCCAAATGGGGGGACGGGGGGAATACGGAAGTCTTTCAAGAGAGGGTACAAATTAAGGTGCAGCAGGAAATCGGATCTCAATAGCTTCTCAATACAACCTTAAGGATTATACCGTGGCAACTATTCATTAACACGAGCGCCACACAAACTGAGAAGATTAAGTTAGTGCTCACCCTCGCTAACAGAATGAGAGTTAAAGAATATCCTGGCAACAATCCACATGGTGTCAGTACTAAGTTCAGGTCCTCCTGCCTCTCTCAACACTTACTTGTGTATTGCTCTGAGGTTTATGACACAGAAATGAGAAGGTGAACAAAGCACCAGGAAATACAAATTCAGCTAACTCATTTGATAATGCCAGGGCTAGCAGCCCCACAAAGCCACATATTTTTCACTCTTACGTGCTGCAAACAGTTGTTTTCTTGGTTGTATGTTGTAGCCACCACACCAAAAACAGGGAGAGAAGCATGGCAGGGAAACAATATGCCACACCAATATGAAAGTTTTTCGAATACAGTAAAAGAGAGGAGCTACATCCAATGGTTCAAGCATATAGCCGTTTATTTTAAAGTTAAACATTAACATTAAGTAAAACCACAGATTAGCAAAGACACAAGAAACACAAAATGTTTGCTGCCGCAGTTCTAAAATAGGCAGTTATACACCTCCACAAGCAATCATTTTAATAAATAATTTACTCTATTGAGTCCTCTCGTAATGTTACTCTACATAAAAGAAGCCTAGGAAGTGCCTCAGTCATGCACTGAGAAATACCTTTCTCGAGCTTGCAGAGCAGCACCCTGCACACAGGCACACTGCCATGACCCCTGTTGAAAGCCACAACTATAAAGAGCAGTTGCATTAAGACACAGCACAATTCAGCCCAAAAGCATAAGGTTATGTTTTAGAACCTGTACCAAGGTGTCATCTCACCCAAAACGGAACTGCAAATGTCTTTGAAGCAGATTTCAACAACAGCTTGGCACCTCGAATGTGCCAATACTTCGTGACAGTTTAAAAAGGCTGACCCTGGTATTTGCTTATTAGCACTAACACAAAAAAGTAAATAATAATGCACCATTGAACTCTTATTTGCATGGCAGACAGGTAAAAAACAAGCCTTACTGCTACTTACAGTAAGTCCATCAGATTGGTGACTCAGGTTTCAGGACTTCTGCTTTATGTTGCATCCATTCTTACTCAGCTCTTCACAGCAGACTTGGGAAGTGTAGCTCTGCCCAGACAAATAAAAGTCACAGGAAGATATTTTTGTTCCTTGTCCTCTGAAAAGGAGGGGAAAAAAGGGAGTAGGAAGTTTAGTGATAGCAGACATAAGAATACTAGGTGGTGATTCCGAGGTAAGCCAACAGGTACTACGACCAAAGCAAAACCCAAGTATTTTTTACCTTACCATTTGAAAGGCTTTGCAAATTGGCAGATGACAGTCTTCCTCACTCTTTTGGGGGGTTTTTTGGGGAGGGTATTTTGTTTTGGCTTGGTTTTTTAAATGAACTGAGGAAAAAAATATCTCTGTTGCTTAACTGGCTTTCAACCATCACTCCCAATTTAGTTCTTGTTAATCGATTTCCCATCCAGCTTCTGATTAATAACAGTTTTCCATTATCACACCACAAAGCACAGGGAAGTCATAGGTACATACAGATTTCCATGGTATTACACGTACACATTTGCCAGCGTATTAAAAACTGATTAAACCATTGGGCTCCCAGTAGTTTGCAAATGTTTAAGGCAAAAATTGACGTGTAGCATCCAATAATGATATAATCTAGTTTTCTTAAACACACATCACTGACATACTTCAAAATGTTTTACAAATACATCAAGGGTACTGCAACAACTTCATAGATAAGGAAGCTGGGTCATGGAGAAACAAACTGACCTGTCAAACACTCCCCATCCCAACAACTATAGAGCTAGAAGAGACTGGTCCGTCTTATCTCAGTCCACTACTTCAGCCTCTAACTCATCTCACACATCAGACAGATTTAAATAGATCCCACATAAAAGTCTCATAAATCCACTCTGGTGCAGAAGAGTTTAGTGGGAACGCACAACTATCCTTCCCTTCCACCGCCAGTCATTCCTCCTGATGTCTGCTGAGCTATAATGGCACTTTACTGGGTACACCTGAAGAAACAAATCTCAAGAGTCCTTTAAAGTGAGTTGGTGGAGTTAAAGTGTACAGAGATCCCCAGGCAAGGAAACAGGGATGGAGCTCACCTCTGTAGCAGGCTTGAAGGTATAAGAGACAGGGCCCAGGGAGCCAGAGCCTTGCAGGTCGGCTTACTAACACCTAGCTTTGGAAACAGTATACCCAAATAATGAAGGGGACCCGTCGCTCATATGCAGCCAAGCCCTTGAATTTCACAAACTTCAGTTTACTCCAGTACGGATGGAGCAGAACCAGCATTACCAGCCATACAAAAGGTCCAAAATCGAGTGTGTTTTTGTTTCATAACTCTAAAAGTAAAGAAATAACATTACTGTTTCTAATGACAGGTGATTATAAGAGTATAAAATGTATAGCCATCACTGACATAGTATACTGATGAATACAGTGAAACACACTGCCTCACAGCTATTACTTGAAATAGCTTCTTCTCACATGTGCCCTAGGAGTGTTATAATTAAAGTTTTGTTGCAGGTCATTAAGGTTAAAAAAATACATAATTTTTTCCAATAAAAGTTGTCAGAATTAGAAAAAAACCCCAAAACCAAACAACAATAAAAGGTTGAAAATATTAGATTAATGCAAAAAAATTTAATCCAATAGTTTTTTTAGTTTTTCTATGGATTTCTGCAAATCAGTTCTTTATATTTAAGCAAAAGTTGCAGTAGAGTTGGTCTGTACTTTGTTTGATAACATAGCACTTAATTGATTATAGACTTCCTAGACTGTTAGTCCTCCAAAGGCTTGTCCTCCTCCCTACCACAGTGACAGCCACTCTGTCCCCTGGACAGGAAAAGCACCAAGCACAGACTCCTGCTGCTCGGCTGTAAGTGGTCCTCAGGGCTGCATCCTCCTAAGCCCCTGACTTCGCTACTGCTAGGCGAAGGTGAGCCTCCACTTTTGCCTCCTTACAGCAGCGTCAGGTCATGACTCCTTTATACTGCACGTGTCCTTCGCTAGCCAGGAGCCAAGATCCCAAAAAGACAACAGAAAGAACGAAAGGCAAAGAAACCCTAAAGATGTAACCCTAATTGTGTTAATCAAACCAGACTTGCTGGTTTTTACCCTAGTTCTCCATGCAAGAAATAATAATGGTACTTCCTGAGTACACACCATGTCGTAATTGTTAATTAAGAGCAGTACCACGCTTTGGAGGTGTAGAGTTCCACAAGTACAGCTAGCTATGTTAGTTTTCACAAGCTTTTATATAGAGATCACTATACGTTGTTTCCATGCCTAGATGCCTAAGTCAATAGGATGGAATAATTACCTTCAGATATCCTAATACAACATTGTGAATTCAACTTGGCCAACGAAGCCAGAGTTATAGGGGCAACAGTATACTTCCTGCATTTATGTATTACTTCAATACAAATTTTGTGCTATTTCCTGGAATGGAAACATCATTAGCCGTTTGCTAAGCTCTACGACAATTGAAAAAACAACAACCAAAAAAACCAAACTAGTTCTTCACTGTTAGACCTAAGTAAAAGCAACCGCATGCAAACAAGGAAGAAGGGAGAGGATGGAACAGTTAAAAGCCAAATACATGAAGTCAGGTTGAGCTTCTAAAAAGAGGAAGCATAAAAGCATCGAAACACTCTACATGAATACTGACTAACACAGTGTCACATCCAAAAAATCAGCAGTTCCCTTTATCCAGATAAAGAAATACAGCACATGCAAATGAACAAACTGGCAAAACTCATTAAGATAGCAAAGGAGTAATTCCAGTGCAAAGCTCAACCCTAAAAAAGGGCAAGCCAACAAATTATGGCTTTCGTTGATGACGCCAGAAAGGATGTATGCTTTCATTTTTTTTATTCCCAACCATTTTATGACCACTTAGAAGTTTTGGTAGAGTAACCTTAAACACAATATAACCATGATAGGAAGGTGGGGAGGAAAGGGAGGAGGGGCAATAAAAAAAAATAAGAAGAGAGAAAACAAGGGAAGAGGTGATTCCAGATTCATTTACATGATTTTTCACATACTGGGCAATTCCTGCCTCTGCTACCTGGACAAGAGAAAGAAACATGGTCAAGATTCCTGTTTAACAAGCAGCACTAAAAATTATCATGACTTGCAAATGAAGTCTAGAAACGTTAAAAAAAAAATCCAGTTATGTATGAAAAAGGACAGGAACTAAATAAGAATTTTCATCTCATTTCATTAACAAGATTTCCTTGATACTTCTTCAGGAAGTAGTACTGAATATTTTTATTGCGATGATTTTAAAAAGTGAATGTAATTTACTCTACAGAGTAAAATTTATCCTCTGGAAGGGGTCAAAGACAAATCAACAAGCAACTGAATGTCTCAAAGTCATCAAAACCAGGTTCTTCCAATGTCCTGGCCTTTCGGCTAACCTTCTCAACAGAGGTAAGCTCTGCTCGGCGTGCCTATGCAGTAAGATTACATATCTTGCAGAGAACTATACAAGACTGTGTAAATATTTATATGAAAGGTTGCCACAAATAGAGCCTCGACATTCTCAGATCTCCTAAGAAATAGCTTTGAAGCTATTCTACATTAGCTCCTAAAATGTCATTAAACTGTAGAACTACTTATCAACAGGCGTCAAAAAAATGTGCCTCTTGGTAAGCACTACCAGCAGCTCAAATAAGGTCCACAGCAGTATTCCCAAGGCCAGCAAACCAAGATTAATACTACTTCCACATGCAATAAAAGGCATTAAAAAGCTCTGATCATAGCAGTCTCATTTCAAAAGTTATAGGATGCTGTACTCATATTCCAAATAATCAGCTATTTTTTTTCTCTGAAAACAGATGTTACCATGAAACTCAGCCTATCACATCACGTGCGTTTGTTAGGAACGGTGGGGTGGGAAAGGAGGCTGAAAAGCTGTTGCCTAGCTGAGTGCATGATGACTGGCAGAATACCCTACAAAAAAAAGCCATTTGTGAAATAGAAAGGACCAAGAGTCCAGAAGAACCCAATTTGCTGGCATGGTAGGAGATGGACCTGTTGGTCAGGCAACAACTGCAGAGGCAGCCATTGCCCGCAGCACCCACCGCCTCATGTGCACAGATCACAGTGTTGCTAGAGGATGCAGCAACAGCCAGCCTGGCATTTGGATGCTTTCTTCCCCTACGCTACATCCTCAGAAGCAAATAACCTCATCTTCTGGCAGTAAAATTCAAGTCTCTGTCTACAGCACTGAAAGTCTCCGGCAAGGAAAAAAAGCTCTCAAGAATACTTGTTTACCATATTTGAGTTGCAAATGAATATTGTCTGATTATGGCACCAGTAGCTACCCACTCCGCAGAAAAATAAAAGCTAGCGATGTTAAGAAATCAGACTTATTTAGATATTTGTCCAGGTCAGCCGTTTTCAACCTGAGGAGCTGTAAACCACTTCCAAGAGGTCTATGGCAGAGAAGAAAGAAAAGCAAGCCTGCTGGCAGGAGGTTTGAATTCACTCCACGGAGAGGCTCATATTGCCAGAGACAGGTTCAGGGATCCACGCATCAAAGACATGGGAGAAGTACGGATGTAGTAGCACGGACACAGCTGAGCTACTGTCGTGGTACTGGAACTACTGAGTGTGGACCGGCCCTTGACTGACACAGGAGGGAGAGCTCATAATCTCCAGGAGCGGCAACTCCAAGAGAAATATTTTGACCAGCATCCTAGAATACTGTTTCGCTTTGGTTTTCCATCAACATCCAGGAACAAGTTTCAACTTATTTCCATTTTCAGGCTAGACTAACATGATAGATTTGCTCCAGGCTGACTTTCCTGTGTACCAGTATAATTTTTTAACAGTTAAGAATGAAAGGAAAAAAGAAAAAAAGACATGTTAAGTCCTACTTTGACATCAAAATTTATCTTAGTCCATCTGTCTGTTGGCTTTACGTTTACGTCGATACACGTAGGTAACAGTCACAACTGCAACCATTTCCTGGTTTCTGTTGATCTATGCCGCACACAACGTCCATCTCCTCGCCCGCCTAACACTGCCTTAGTTGATGCAAATCATCCTTCAGAGGTGAAGCTGCTTCCTTTGGCCCTTTCTAAACCACCAAAGGCATTAGTGTCGCGTCACTTAGGGCAAACAGGGATACTTAGGACAAAGGCATAATGTGAGAATGCTCTCTTAAACTCACTGACACCCACCCACCCAGAAACCCGAGGTGAAATTCGAAGTCCACGTAAGCTATGATCGTCAGCAAAGCCACCGCAGGGGAGGTGCGGAGTGGGGCTGATTTCAGGATTCAAAGCTTTGGCCCAGAAGTTTCAATGATATGGCTCCTGGGGGAAGGCACTCTATCAACAAAGTTACTCTCCCAAAATTACAAGTTGTGACAACTGTAACCAGGAATTAGTGCTTCTGCAAGAAACCAAAGCAGTGGTGACATTAACACACAACGAAGAGGCCCCAGAACTCGATGCTGTTCTAGTTCATTCTCCATATGAGCGCCTACTCACGCCGTGACCTTGAAAAAGACGCCTAATCTCGCAGCGCCTCGTCTCCCTTCATCGCAACGGCAAGAAATGGACAACCTCCACCTCTAGAAGTACGAGGTGGGACAGCGTTGGCGTGCGTAGAGCACTCCGCACCTTTCCTCCTGTACCTCGTCGGATCGCCTTATTCACCTCACAACACCCATTCACCTCTTCCGTGCTACTTCAGCCCCCACCCTCTTCAGCCTTACCCACCGGTCCGCGGGGAAGCGCAACATTTTCGCGCTGCACCTACCGTTAGAGAAACCGGCTGCGGAAAGGGGGCAACCGGGCAAGGCAGAGGGAAACACCGCCGAAAGGGACGAGCTTATGCGCCCCTTCGATTTTATCAGCCGGCGCCTCCTTTTCTCGCTCTCGGGAGACGCCGCCGCCGCTGCCCCCAGCCCCGGGACCCCCCGCGGGGCTCTCCGCGCCGGGCACGGCACCGC
>WAAD01010462.1:315834-343985 GCA_013389945.1 Fregata magnificens | reverse complement strand
GTGCCTCCCGGTGCAAGCCCCCCCCCCCGGGGGCGGAGGTGCCGCGACTCCTCCGGGCGCACCTGTCCCAGGTTTTGCTTTTGCTGCTCTAGCCTAAGCGTGCTGCGGGGAGGGGCCCGTGCTTTTTTGGAACTTGCACATCAGCCTTTATTAGCCGGCGTTTCAGGGTGTTGTATGTAAGTAAGAAACCATAAGGTTCCCCTGAACAGGGCAGGTCAGGAGCTGATAAAGATTGCTCATAAAATACCCAGCCCGGGGAAATGACTTCCTTTTTCTTTTGCCTTTTTGGGCCTTTTAATAAAGGGGCACTCTGAAAAATTACTGCAATCTCAATTGTCACGTTACTTGTAACGCTCTAGTGACTTGTAACTCTCCTGTAAAGCAGATCTACAAATGAGTGAGTTTCTTCTCTGCCAAGGCTGAGCTCCGCTGCAAAAAAAAATCCACTTATATCCCAAAACCTCAGAGTACAACTGGAAAAGGACATAGGTATTTGAAGAAATTCCACTCACTTTTAATAACAGCTGCAAATTAGCTACAGTACTGCTGCATGCTACGCTTAACATCTCTGTGCAGAGACTACAGATAAGGCAAAGTACAGCAGTTTGGCATGATAAGTGTTTGGGGTTTGCTTATATTTTCAAATGCATATCAAGGAATTACATCAAGTGCACCAAGAAGCCAAGACCATACTTTTGGTATTTTCCCAGCCCTATGTATTTATTCAAAGAGAACTATGTATCTTCAGACCCTTTAGTACAAAAGCATGAGTATTGGTGAAACATCTTGAAACTTTAGCTTAGGCTTTTCAGCTGAACGTTTTTGTAGGGCTATTTCTGCTCATGGTCTCCCAACAGGAATCAGTGAGATTCAGTAATTTTCCAGTATGGATTCAGTTGCAGGAATTGGACCTCAAATTTCACCTGAAGTAAAACGTAAACTCATCCCAAGTCACAACCAAAATGCACTGCATTGTCACCTTCTGTGGTTCTCTAACGTGTCCGCCTGTGTGGCATGTCCTTGTCTGTAATCTACAGTAACTCTGCCAGTAGCCTTCAGAGTTTAGAGGTGGTTTAGGTTTGAAGTAGGGTATCTCATCATAAGGTTTCCCTGTTAAGTTTCCTTACCAGGAGGGAAATGGCCCTGCAAATTCGTCACTTGGCATCATGGCCACAAGGAGAGATGATACATGAACATCAAGATCTGTTCTGCTCTACAGGAGAACTTGAACATTTCTCTACTTCAGAAATTCACATCTTTTTTTTTTCGAAAGTCATTTGGAGGCTATGCACTCGTATACTGATGATGTCTGGTTCCTCTCTCAAGACAAAGCTCACTTAGTTATTAGGTTACCTAAAATTTATGTTTCAAAAAGGTATTCCTTTTGAGCTTTAGAATATCCTGGATCTCACTTTGGATTTGTCCAAATGTCTTGCACAATGGCTACAGATAACGAGAAAGGGAGATGTAAAATATATAGGCTGGTTCCTCTGTAAGTTGATGTTGTCTATATGTAGCCACTTCTAAGGTATTACATCAGTTCAGGTGTTATAAACAAAATTGGGCAGAAGGATACGGTAACAGGTAACAAATATGCTGTGCCGAGGCGTGGTGTGCTTCTCTGCCAGAGAAGTTTTAAACTCTTTACGAGGACCCACGTTGCTTTCTGCACTACGAAACAATACCGGACCTGCTGTGCAGAGTTGGGGGGGAATTCAGTGCAGCTCCATTGAACCGAATGGGGCTCTGCTTAGTTTCAGACTTGAAGATCTGGGCATAAGCCAGCAGCTCGTTGATTACCCCTGTTAACACCTTTTCTTCTCAGAAAGGGCTGAGCTGGTCAGTGAATGGTGCATTCCCACCCTCCTTCCCCCAATTCTTCCCTCCCTCCCTCCCTCCCTTCAGGCTGGTATCTGGCTCACTAAAGAGTTGGCCTTTCAGATCTCTAACATGGTAAAAACGTCCTTTTTTTTTTTTTCCCTCCAACTGGGTTAATATTCCCCAAGGTTAACTCAGCTTGCTAACAAAGGTCAAAGGAACAGGAGAGCTGGAGCGGCGGAGGTGGGGAAGGGGACACTGCCTCCTCTTGGCAGCAGAAGCTGTCAGGTCTGTTCAACTTGTCTTTTCTAGTCGAGGACTGAGCTCGTGGCCCTTCCAAAATCTCTCCCAAAATATCTATCAAAATATCTCTTCCAAAATAGTTGTATGTAGGTATTACTGTGTTTTAATTATGCCAGCTGGCTTTTGCAGAGCAGGATGCTGAGTATTCATTTTATTAATGGATTATAGGCAACTTTTAAAGGAGAGATCAGGGCAGGGTTTGGTTTTTCAGAGTGGCTGCATGCTTTGGGAGGGGCAGGCGAGTCCTCTGCTGGAGAGGGACTTTCTCTTGCTGCGGAGCCCAGAGTTTACTGCCCAGAATTCCGGGTGCCTGACCCAGCCTAACGCTGCTCATCTCAGCACTTACTCCAAAGACCTTTCTCTCACTTAAATATTAATAGTTAAATGTTCAGTGAACCACTTCCTCCTCCATATTTATGCGCATGTGGGGCAGGGGAAGGATGTTTGGATGTTTTCTTTTGTTTTTTACCGGCATACAAGCGAACACTTCTATAGACTGGTGCCAAGCACCTGAATCTCAGCACGTAAAATGAACTGATCTTTTTAAGTGTCTGGCATCACCTACCATTGTACATCCTACCACATGATACCTTTGGCTTCCTATGACACCTCCTTCACTCTATTCTTTAAGTAAGCTCTGCCCACCCATTAATCATAACTCGCTTTGTTTCTGTGGCACTTTGTCATTGCAGCTCATTTCCTACTCTGTTACTACCCAGCATGTCATTTGCTCCTTTGCCTTTCGTACTTCTGATTTTTTGCCTGTGTTTCTGGTGTCTAATCGAAAACCAAGAGATAAGGTCTCTCTAAAGCCAAATTGCAGAGTATTTGCTCAAAGCATGTCAGGATGAGCTTGCCCTTGCCACTTTGGGACTACAGCACAAGACTTCCTTTTACCACACCAGTAGATCTAGAATTAGAGGTATCTCCAGGGAAATTCGGTGCTAAAGCCCACAATTGAAAAAAAAAACCCACAAAAACAAGAACCTGAGGAACAGATGAGGAACTGGCTCACCCAACTCAACACCTCCTTCATTTTCACAACCCAGCTTTAAGCACCAGGTATCTCGTTATGCTCTACTGTGGTGGAGTCCTCTATGCATTTTTTTTCATCGGTACCATGAGAGCGAGCTCTGTGGTTGACACTGTACAACAGACGCTACAGTTATGTACTCACCCATAAAACTACATCAAACCTGGGAACTTAATTAGTCATTTAGTAACTAAGCTTAAACTAAATGTGTGTTGACTTTGGAAGTACAATTGCATCTGCTGGTATTACCAAGAATACACACATATAAATTTACCTGCTGCAGGTATATTTGAAAATCGAAATAAATGGGCAGACATCTTCAAAAATCATCTTTTTTTCTAACTGATGAACGCCTAGTAAAACAGGAGGTAGTCCTTTGTTAGGGTATTAACTAAATATGCTGAAAAAACACAACTCTCTAAACCAATTACCCTGTTATCTGGGAACTATGCGCCTGCAGATTAGAAAGGTGTGTCCCTGTGAACATTCTCACTTCTTTCCCAGCCTTTCAAAAAGTTTTTCAGGAGTTTCAGGCTCTACGCAGATGGAAAAACAGAAAATTGCCCCCGCTCTTCTGAGTTCTCAATTTTTTTTCTCTTTTTCCTCCCAGTTTAGCTTTCTAGTAGAGAGACAAAGAAAATCTCAGAGTTATGAAACTCTTTGCTCTCTCCAGAGAGAAGAAACTGTCAGGAATAATAAGTGGCCTTAACCTTCCTTTAGGTGCATGTTGTTTCAATGGGTTTCTTGTCTGTTATTGTAAAACAAAAGAGAATAAAAATTTAAATACTGCTCTTTGGTGGATTTTTCTGGGTGTACCATGTAAACACAGCTGTATTTTCCTACACCTACATCAGAATAGAATTTGATAATGCTACTCTTGTAGCACAGAAATTGAATGACAACTTTAATTTATTGTAGGATTTTTTCCTGATGCTTGGGACTTTTTTTTTTCACTGATCTGGTTGTTAGCTTTGTCTTGCACTTGTAACACAAAGCAGCCATAAATCCAAACTACTCAGCCAGTTAAACCAGGTTTATAGTTACTCTTGTGCCAGCAAACAGGCCTGAAGCAACTACAATGCATCAGTGAAGATGGGTGTCGATGCAGACTGATCTCACTGTTCTTATAAAAAGAAATTACATAAATACATTTTGACTTACATTTAAAAATACTTTATTTAATATGAATTTACAAAAGGAGAGTTACTCGATTCTTATGCAATTGGCTTTAAACAATTAGTGACAGAACTGTGTTTCAGTAGAAATTAGAATCAAATATATTTAGTTTTGCTGATGCACACAGAAAAATACTGATTGGGAAAATAAAAAGAAACAAACCACAATGAATCTTAAATTAAGATTTTTTTTTTTCCCAATTAGAAACCAAAAGTGATGTTTTTGATTCAAATATAATCTTGGACAAAGTTAACATTGTTTTAGTGGAGCCAGATCTTCTCAACTGATCATTTAATCATAATTTGTTTTTTAAAACTTTGAATGTTACTCATGACATCTTATATCAACAAATAATTTATTTTTTACAGATCCAGGAAGACTACTGATTTTCATTTCTTTGGTAATAATTCTATGCTACAGAATTTAAAAAAAAAAAAGGAACAAGACCTTTTGAACAGCTGAATTTTCTGAATACCTGCATGAGATAACCAGAGACAAATCATATCCAAAAAGAATTGCCTTTTGTATGTCTGAATAATAAAGACTCAGGTTTTTTTCTGACTTTCAATCCTAGTTCAGCTCCAGATTTGCCGTATAACTTTGGCAAACTTGTTTCCATCTGCCTCCATTTCCTGCTCTGTAAAAGGGAATTAATGGTATGCATTATCAGGAGGAATATAGCTATTTTCCCATTTAACCAAATATTTGTAAAACTGCTTGGCGACTTGTTGATTAACCTGTTACAAAAGGGTAACAATAAAGTGCCCTCTTTATATTTACCTGCAGCTAGGCAAGCTTTTATGGTCTGTTCCTGCATCAGGTATAAGTACTTGATTTTTATGAACAATTGGACATTGTTTTAATTCCGTGATAAACTGCAGATGAAGTCAGAAAACTGTAAATCACCGATTGGTCGCAAACAAAATACTGATCCAGTTCACTGGATCAGGCATGCTATAAACAAGTGAAAATGCAGTTCAGTTTCACCTGTTTATATTCCTCAGCAAGCCAGCAATTAACTCAGGAAAAAATATATTTAACTGCAATTATGAGAAAGTGCTGTTTGCATATGCAAATGAAAGATTTCCGTTTCTGTTATTGTACTTCTGAACAAACACTTCTAATGAGGGAACTTTTGCAGTTCCTTGACATTCAGGAAGCTGTGCTTTCCATGGAAGCCGCTGGATGTGTTGTCCATAACTTTTCACGGGATAACTTTATGGTTGTGAGTAAGGCAAGATTTTACAGTTTGACTCCAATATGTTCAGTTACATTTCTTGGCTTTTTTTTTATTTTAACTGAAGTGGCTCAACAAAGCCCTATTTGCAATATGAATATATTTTGGAGTGGAGAAAAAATGGTGATTTCTGAAATTATTTCTGAATCACAGTTGCCACTATTCCACTTCTCAGTATAAAAGTTATTAACCTGTAGTAGAACATCACACACTCGGCACTCTTACTGCTTGCTACATTTTCCTCCTTAATGACTAAAATATGTTTACATTTCTTTGTCTTACTTCATCGTTCTTAATTTAGGTCTGACTCTCTTCATTGGTTTATTCTGGTTCAGTGGCTACACGAATTCCTTAAGAAAGAACTGAGTTTGCTTGCCTGCTGCCTATGTAAAGAAGTCTTGTGTATGAAGGCGCAAATAAAACAAAGCCAAAATACTTCTTATCTTTAGAGAAGGCTGCAGGAGAAAACAGATCCTTTCTGGTGAATAATGAGAACGGTGGCATTACTCTTTTCCTCTAAGAGATGAAAGATTGATGCTTTAATTCTACCCGTACTTAATTGCCAACACTTCGGCATTAAGCATGTAAATTTTTGAAGAGGAAATTCCTGTGCTAGCTTAACTGCTTTTTCTTACTAGTTCTATAACTCCTTTGGAATCAAATCCCAACCACATTGAAACACATCAAAGCTTCATATGAAGCTAAAAGAAGCTAGCTGGAAGTATTTGTTTTCTCTGGGATTGATTGGACATAGGTCATCAAACTCCTGTACAACCACCCGGTGAGTAATTTTCAGAAGGTAATTTGAACCCATCCTGAGAAAGGAGTACAAGCTGGCTAATACGAGTTTCTGCTGGTGATGGACCTCTTTTCCTAAATACTTCTGTGGTAACAACAGCAACAGTCCTCATAAAACAAATACCAGCTAGGGCTGGCATCTTCATTGCTGTTTTGCTCAACACTGTTCAAAGTATAGGTACAATGAAAAACACTTAGACAACATTGCATGTACACTGTAGAAAATGGCCTTGGGAAATGAGAATTTCCATGAATATCCAAAGCTGACAAAGCCTGTGCTTTAGATCTTAACACTGTACCACTATTACTAATTGGCCAAGTGGGGCTTATAGAGTTTCTTTGCAAAATACTGATTATCTTCCTGTCTGTCTGCACAGGTTTTGAAGAAAAAAACAGAATAGGTAGCATAGATGGAAGTCAGGTAACAAGTAAATCAACTGACCGTAATTTTAACATGTTGTGTCTGTACTCAGGTTTTTTTTCCACCTCTAGCATCATCAGAGACACAGGAATGCTAGAACTGAAATAGCAACATATAAAAAAATCACAGTAAGTCGACCACATTATTTTGGAAAGCTATACAAGCTGCAGGAACTGGTAAATATTTGAGGTACTTGGAAATCTAACTTTCCTGCCCTGCTGGGGTTTTTTTAAGTAAGTATCTTTACAATAATTTACTGACCAAAATTCAGATTGCTTTGGAGTTGTTTGCACGCAGCTATAGCTATTTGAAAGTTTAGTTGCTTCCCACCAGTCCATATTTTCCTGTAACATTTTTGTATTGAAAATTTTAAAAGTAAGCAGTTGTTTTGCTTTATAGTAATTCCTTATGTAGTTTTACTAAATGAGATTTCAGACTGCATATTCTCATTATCCACAGAGAAGTTATGGAGGAAAAAGCCATGAAAAATTAGGTTACTCGGCCCATTTCCCATGAAAAAAATTCCTGTCTGGGACAATCTTCCATGTTCCCAGACTTTTTTCTATCATTTTATGTGCCTGTTATGCTAAACTTCCCTTCCTTCCAATCTTTTTCTATCATTCAAACAAGTATTTTCCACCTTTCTATATTTGTAGGCAGATTCCACTTTTCACATNTTATATATATATTATTATATATATATAAAATATATATTATATATTAGTCCTACTGTATGCAAAGCATCCCCTCTCTAACAGTGTTAATGTATTGCTCCAGCCTTCACGAAGCTTGTGTTGCTATTGTCTGCATAGCTGTCCATGTGGAGATACAGGTACTGCAGTACCCAGGAACGCATGGAATATTGCAAGAACATTTCCTTGAGGAGCAAAAAGATTGTCTGTGAGACAAGATGCTCCTGTATCTGGACTGGATTAATATTGCCACTTTTTTTGCTGTTACGTTGCTACCTAATCCCATAGATAAGAAGTATCTGAACCAACTGGGTTGTAATTGTTTTGGGGGAGTTATATTTCCATTTCCTGGGGTTTTTTTTTAAAGTCTACTTCAAGACCATCCTCCCTTATTCAGATTTTGTGGGAGGCACATTGAAAATACCTAATGATAATTTTTTTTGTCATTTTCATTTATTTTGCCCCTTTATTAATGACTCTGTTTTTGTTTAATTTCTACTTGTGTCTACATACATGTTGCAACTGTTAATATTAACTATACAATAAATGAAAACATTACTTTGTTTTATTTTCTCTCCTTCTGTTGTTGCATCTTCAAGACAAAACAATCCTCTGCCTTGTTTCCAGTGAACTTAGTTCTACTGAACTACTCCAGCCTGATAAAGAGGATTTTCACACCTTTGAACACAGCAGGAATGCTGCAAGGTGCCTATTGTATGAAAACAAGGAGTTAACCTCTTCTTAAACTGGCTGTGCTGAAGCGGAAGAGAAGAGAGTTATAACTTCAGGTTGCTGCTCAGGAGTGAGCGAGTTCTTCATAAGTGATGCAAGAGCTTGGTGCTTTTGTGCCCTGACGCTTCCTGAGCCCTCCAGGCTTTTTCCCAGGGACACTGGCTTATCAAGAGAGTGCCAGCGCAGAAGCTGGGAGGGTTAACTGGTAAACACATGAAGGTTCAGACCTTGGAAACTAATTCAAAGGGTGGTGGGTTGGATAGCCCGATAATCTCTCAAAGAGTAGCAGGAACAGTCAAGGTGGACACCTCACCACTGTGCATGTCATAGACGTTGGCAACACTTGGGTGGGCTAGATAACATATAGAGGTTTTTAATATATTTTTCCTATGGCTTATAAATACAGAAGAATCCTCTTGAAATTATAAAGTTATTCTGCTCTTGTTCATGTGTCTTGATACCAGTCGTATTTGTTAGAAAAGCCTAGTCAATACACAATCTTTTAACACTGGACTGCACTTAAAACAAGAACTGTGGGATTCCACCCAGAAAATATGATTTTCCTGGTATCCTTGCAGAGATTAGAGTTGACACTCAGAGAGGAACTTACCCTGTAAGTGTTGGGAACTTTTAGATGACCTTAAGGCACAGAATCCACAAAATAGCCAGACCTTTAGCAGCCCATTACATGGCCCAGAAGGACAGGTATGGAGCTAGCAATTCAGGAGAGTGCCTGTACTACAGCAAGACATCACTTGTTTGAGCCCTGTCTGAGAAGACTTGGAATTTTTGTCTTAGATATGCTAAAAGTGACAAATTACCCCAGATGTCCATTAGTCATTTCATTCAGCAGAAACTGATTGACCTTCAAACATTCAGAGCTAGTCACTTATAAAAAGACTTCAAGGAGGTCATAGGGTCTCTTGCATCCTGTGCACCCAGAATAAATCGTGTGAATTTTGAATGCAACCTGTCTGCTCTAATCCAAATATTGTAGCACTATGTGATGGGGCTACAAAAAACCAGTGAGAGCAGGAAACAGTATAAAGACACACCTCCTGTCCCATGAGAGAGGGACAATCCTGTCCTTGTAGTTTCATGGGCAATAGGGCTCTTTGCCTAGACCGTTACCCAGATGGGACGCCCAGGCTATCTGTCAGGCTCCAAATGGGGCAAGAACAGCAGGTTCTGACTGTGGTGAGATTTCACACATTTGCATGTGAACAGGGAAGCCTAGTGCCAGTGCTTCTGCATGGAGGTACTTCACCATCATCCTCAAAGGGCTCCCAGAAGGACCAGCAATAATCCTTTAACAGCTTCTTCAGATGTTCCCTTCTGGAGGAAGCAAGTAGGCTAGCAAAAATTATTTCAGTTGGCTGAGGTTAGCCTGCTTGTCTTGCGAAGGAGGGGCAATGCCAAGTCCCTGGAGGACATAAGCACACAAATCAGCCTTTACAGCCAGGAAGGACTTGTGGTGCAAGCCCAATAAGTTAGGATTGTGTTTCTGTCCATCTGTGTAAGCAGAGTATCCCGATAAGCCTAGGTGTAGGTTGTCCAGAGGTAAATAAGTGGAAGATGTGACCCATACCCAGCAGGCTGAGGATGGAGGGCTTAGTCTGCTCCTCCTGTGGCTGAGTAGGCCCCATATGGACTATGCTGCTGTGAAATGTAGCATAAGCTAAAATAGGGGCAGGTTAATAGTGCAAGTACTTATAAACAGTGTAGCGTCTCTTGCCCTCATACGTGGTATGCAAGCACACAGTGATCCAGAAAGATCTGGTAATTCATAGAGGAAAGCAACCTTGCAAAGCTCTGCAAAGGTCATATCTATACCCCCAAAACAGTCTCTCCCTCCCAGGAGCAACAGTTCTCTGTTTTCAGCTAGGAAATTTTCATACCCTGTTGTCCTGGGGGGCATCCAGTGTCCCAGTGCAGAAGGGGAGCAGTCCTGTGAAACACCCCTGAAACTGGGTGTCCATTTTTGTAGACACTGTTGTGCTCATAGCTATATACCCAAGGCTAAAACCACATAGTGAAAGGCAGGTAGCCTGTCACCCCTGTTATGGGGTAACACCCATAACACTGGCATCTTTTTCAGAGTGCTTTTGAAACGGAGAGATGTACCCATTGCTCTCCCATCACCTAAGTAAAAGGAAAGTGAGCATAAAAAGAGAAGACTAAAGAGAAAAACTGTGCACCTCTCTCAGAGGTGCCTGAAAGATTGAGTCTTCCTTAATAGCAGGAGCTATGGACACATGCTTGGCCACAGATTGGTTTAAAACCCGCAAGAAGGTAATCTCTTTGGTGGGACTTTCAGAAAAATGTCGCTGTGAGGCACAAAGAACAAGCATCTCAGCCAGCTTCACAGCAAACTGGTTACACAGCGTGAAACAGCTTTCGTGGCTGTGCTCTACATGGCCTCCAGAGCAGCGGAGTCATTGTGCAAGTCACTAGTCTGTAGGGCCAAAAAAGAAAGTTGAGGCACCTTGCTTTCTCTCTTTTTTAGGTTGTTTCTCTTTTTTTTTTTTTCTGGTCAAGCATCCACAAGATCATTGAAGCTTTTTTAGGTTACTCTCTCCAGACAGCCCAAGTCAGGAGCTATCCACTGAAGCAACTGGAAGGAACACTGTTCCAGTGAGTGCTTGAAATGCGCCTTTGGTTATGTGTAAGATTATGGTTCTCACAGCACATACTGTTCTCAGGCCAGTATTTCTGTCCCTCACGAGCAGAGCAGTTGCAAATTACTTTCTGTTGAGGGTATTGTCTAGTGGTGTTATGGATCAGAAACTTGATTTTCCCTTCTGGCTTCTCCACAAAACGCACAAAAGCCTGCCAACTGAGCCACCCAGGGTGACTGGTTACCACCCACAAGTTCTGGATCAGTAGGGTGTTTTGACTGAACTATAAAGTATATGCTGAAAGAAGATAGAAGGGCATAATGTATAGCAATGGTACTAACTGCTGCTAATCGTCCTAGGAAATGTCACAGGCTTCGATGGGATTTCCCCCCACTCTGTCCTAGGAATGTTTCTCCATAAGAAAAATAGACCTATGATAGAGGTTTCTTTTTAACACACTAAAAGGTAATCAGATATCTTCTGTCTTAGGTTCAAAGGCTGGTGGGTAGGCATGGCAGATCTGTAAAAAGCCTAGTTTAGCCAATGGAAGTGTTATGGGAGAGCTTAGAGTCAGCTAGACTTTAAGCATGAAATCAAGAGCTTTCCCCTACCCTCCTTCACCTTGAGTGTCCATGCAGGCTTATGTCAGCTCATAAGTGAGCATAAAAGAACCCTGCCAAATATCTTATGTGACCTACTGAAACCTTGCCTGGAAAAAACTAGACAAGCTATCCAGGACTACAAATCTGTGCCAAATCAAGAAGGAGCTGGTTCTCCTTTCTGGTGCACACTGTACTCATGTGAAACCTTTGCCAATGGTTTCATTACTGCACCCAGAAAACCTCTGAGCTAAGATGAGATGTAGACTGTAAAGCCCCCCGAGGCTTTTTGAGAAGTATTTCCAGAAATGAAGAGCTATATTCAGTCTGAGGACAAGTGTGGAGCTGGCATCCCCATTCATCCTTGGGCTTGCTTCTCCATCCTCTTCAGGAATGTCAATACCATGTGCCAGTTTGACATTTTCTCAGGCCTGTCTTAAGAACTTACTAAAATGCCTGGGAAAGGTCAGGTGCATTATGGTCCCTGTCTTAATGAAGAGATCTTCTGAAATTATTCTCCTCACAGATGCTATTCGGTGTGTAGATGTCTACAGCTAAGTCTGAGATCAATGTACCTTAACCTGACACCTTGTTCTTAGTATTCCTCCACTTATTTAAGCGATGTGGTCATCTATGGCACTGAGTCCTACCTGTAGCTCCTGATGACTGTTCTGCATTCACTGCAAAACAAGGGCTTCAGCCTGCTCAAGTGTACTGCTAGCCAATGTCCAAGCTCTCCTGAAGGGAACTGTGAAGTGTAGCCTGGCATTTGTCAAAGCGGTTGTCTTGTTTCAAAGCCCAGTTCCTCAGGATAAAGAGGCAGGTATGTTCCTCTTTTTCCCCATGGGCATTTACAGATGGTCCATCTCATGTTGTGCTGCCTTCCACGGCTGCAGTGACAGACTCCATGAAGGATACCACTACAAAAAAATAAGGCTTTCAGGATCTTGAAGGAAAAAACCTGTGCCTCTCCAGTAAAGAATAATCCTGATACACAGCAAAAAACAGTGCTTTGGAGGGGGGAATATTATTCTCTCAGGAGGTGGATGAAGACCATGTGAAGACCTCACATCCATAATGAGGGCTGAATATAGCAATGGCATGCACAGGAGTCAGACCTATACACGGATCTTTAAGCACACACAGATAGATGTATCTAAAGCTGTCATGACTAGATTGGGAAGACACACCTGAGTGCTACCATCCTTTCTAAGGAAGTAACTCTTTCTGCTGTTGCTGATGTGAGCAGGGAAAGGTCCCTCAAGACCTGGCTCAGATCTCAGCTATTGGTTGGCTGTTTGCACCTCTGACAAACACCAGCAACCCACTCCCCCACATCCCACCCTGCAGCATAGCAGCAGTGGCTTTCAGTAAGAAGGGGTCTATGTGGGATTAGAGCAGACCCCTGCACTTCAGAGCTTGGAGGCTGTTCACCTATTCCTGTGGTCTCTTCGAACTGCTCTATTAGGGCCTGCTCGCGGGACTGACTTTGTCCTGGGCTGCCGAATAAAAAGCAATTTTTTTTCAGGGAAGAGCCCTGCTGACTCTGTGACACTGCCTGCATCAAGTGTGTCCTCTGTTTGGCGTTGTCCCAGACCATCTGAACTCAAAGAAATACACAAAGTGAAAATTAAGGAATAGGGCTCCTGCAGGATGGTTTGAGAGATGGAAGATAAAGAGTTCACTACAAAAAATTTTCCATGTTCTCCAGAGACCGACTGATGGACAGATATCCTCTTGGGGAGGCAGCCTGGCTCTATCAGCCTCAAAGGGGCAGACAGTTGGAATAAGCTTTTCACACTACGAGTGCACCGACTTCAGAAAAAACGGGATGTAGAAACAACCCTCATATGACAAACATTTAATGGAGTATTGCATAAAACAGTCTGCCACAAGATGACTTGAAAGACTTGTTTCAGTAAAGCTGTGTGGGAACCAAACAGAAAGACAGCTATTTTGTGTCACACAATAGATTTTTTTCTGGTTTTTTTCATGTGGGTTAGTGAGTCTAAAGCTAGCATGTGCTCTTTTGTGTTTCAGAAACTAGTACATATCTTACCTATTCTGCTAAACATAAGTCAAAGTTGCAAGACACACTTCTGTATAAGTTTTCCTCAGACACTTTTGTCCAAGGTGTGAGATGCTAGGACAACGTGTACCACTGGTGCCTGCACACATCTTTGTTCTTTGGGTTTTTTAGTGTCATGCACCTCTTAGGAGGAACTAGAAGAACTCAGACCTAATGCAGCATTTCACACACCACAGTAGACCAAATCCTGTTCATCCCCCACCACCGACTGCCTCTGTTATTCAAGTTGAAATAATACATGTGTATTTATCCCTAAAATATACTGCACTGTAAGTAGTGTTCACTTATTCCTAACTGAATTTCCAGGAAGCATGCCTAGGCTTTCCTGTGGAAGCCCACAGCGAAGGGCTTCCAGATCGCATCATTGGCTGTTCTCTTTTCAAAGACTGAGGCAGAAGAGAAAACGGTTTGACATATTTGTAGGCCTCCAGGCTTGTCCGGTATGTATCAGTGGGGCCACAGGCTGTCCTGTGACCAGCACTGCAGCTAATCTCAGCATCAAGCCTCATGGTCAGCAGTTCTTTCAAGCCACTGAGAAACACTGGCCTGACGACCTATATATAGCTTGTGGATTGAGACCTTCCCTAGATAACAAGATGGTTAAAAAGCGGGTTACAAGGAGGGGTTTTTTAAGAAAAGGCAGGAATTTCTACATGCTTTGGGGCCTTCAGGGCCATGCAAGCAGGTGAATTGAAAAGGGAGTCACATATAAGTTGAGATGTTACAGCCTTGGGAAAAGTACTGATATATTGTAATAGTGGGTGCAAGCTACAGCTCTTCATTCACGCAAGGATCTGACTTGGTTTGCTGTTGGAGACTGCCTTCCCGCCCTTCCCTTCCCTTCTTTCTCTGCCCATCCTGGTTGGTTTCTTTAAAGCAAGAGGCTTCCCTATTCATGCCTTCTGTTTGTTAGCTGCTGCTTTCTTTCCTCCCTTTTTCTTAACAAAATCTACCACGAGAACTGAGGCTTTGATAGCTTGCTATTTTATTATTTTATTTTCCCCCTCCTATAAGGGTGAGAGCTAGTTTGTCTTCAAATGAATTGAAGCTTTTGCTGAGGTAGATGCTGGCAAGGTGCATATATAGAAACATCATGGCTCACCAAAATGTTAATGTCTATAAATAAAAAATAAAATTAAAAAACCTGCAATTAAAAAAATGCTTAAATCAGTTCTGAAAATTTATTTCTGTGAAAGTTACAATAAAACCAGGATTTCACCCCTAATATATAAAGTGACATAGCCCTGCATGGTTTGTGTATCATAGAAGGTTCTGTATCTGGCATACCTCTATCTGCTCTGTTCAGCTCCATGAGCGTAAACCACAATTCACTTCATTTTTCCTTTAGGTTATTCTTCCCACTCTGCAGGGTGATTGTAGAGGACCTGCTTTTTAACATCACGTGTGTGAGATGGAGTTTGCTTGACAGAATATCGTTGTTACATGGACCCAAGCAGCAAATAAGTGTACAGATGTCCCCCTCGGCAGCTTTCTCTTCCTTCTTATACTGTTGAAGTGAGCGGTCCAAGGCTGTTTTGGTCATATTAACAGAGGCTGAGATGTGCTGTCAGGAGTTGCCTAGATGTGGACATGAGCTACTTGCTGACCTGAACATCTGCCTCACTTCCGTGTGTGCCTGGCTGTGTGATCCACATCCATCTTTTGCTTTTCCAGCAAAACCAACATAGATGATCTGTCCAGTGTCCTCTTTTACCCCAGCTCTTTCTCTTCCTGCCATGTTTTCCTGATCTTAAATTTGCAAGACCCTCACATTGCTCCATTCAGGCCCTCCTAAAAATGTACTTCCATAATAAAAACCCACCTATTAACACAAGAGAAAGTGGAAACCTTCTCTCTGAGTGTGTTGTTTGTTGTTTGTTGCCTCATTGTACCCTAAGTAAGATACCCCATTTTTAAAGGAATACAATGTACCTTCAACCTTATCAACAAAGGCTGACCTTACATAGCTCAGTGTGGACAAGTGTGCATAGCTTATAACTGTTTCCTCTTGCAGTTAATGTGGTGGAACATCTTGCTTAAAAGCACAAGTTTAAGATTGCAAAGGTGCATTTTTGCCCTTGATTGCAACACAGGTGAAGTACAGTTAATACCTGCAACGTGGCCCCAGCTATCGGCTTTAAGAACTCAAATTTCTAAGCGCAAACAGAGGTTCTGAGCCGAGGGCCCCTTGCTGGGGGTGCTGCCCCGGAGGCGCGCTCCACTTGGACAACCCTTGCTGCAGTGAGAGCTGCTTCTGTGGTGGGTGGGGAATGCAGAGGGCAATAAAGTGAGCCTGGAGAGACCTCTGCTTTCTAACCTCAGGCATTTTTTCACAGTATAGATAAGGTCCCAGACATTCCTCTGACTGGAGCTGGGAGACCTTCCAGGCACGGTGGGATCGTACCAGCACCGCACTGCTCCAGGTTACGTTAAGCTTCGAATAGGTGGTGTACAGAAGACGGGTGGCCGTTTTTTTTTGTATCATGAACATATGCAAAAATCCACAGGTGCTCAAACCAAAATCACTGTTGAAGACACAATGAATGACTGTTAAAAGGCTTGATTCAAAGTGGAGCTGGGCATTTAAGGGNCAGACAGTTTAATTAAAGCCATAACAAAAAATTCAGGCTATTTACAAGATTTAAGGTTTCTTCAGAAAAGTGTTTTGACTCAGCTGCTACAAGGAAGAACATAATTTGCAAAATTAAGAACTTCAGTTTCATTTATCTTTCCCCCCCTTCCCCTTTGTTTTCTGGCCAAAATCCTTAAGACTGATTCAGCTCTCAGAAACGGGACTTTCAGAAAGTCAAATCTTCCCCCTTTAATCCAAAACCCAATCAGGTAATTGGGAAATGTAATCTCTTTGATAGAATTTAGATAATTCCTAAATACTGAAATAAACACCATGGGATTTTCTCCATATTTCTCCCTAAAATCTATTTCTTGGTTGTTTGACTTATCAGTACCAAGATTTACCTAAGCTGAAAAAGGTTTTTAAGAATGACTCAAAGGGAGTAGAAACTGAAAAGCTATTAAAAAAAAAGTTAAAAGTCAATTGTTTTTGCTGAATATGAAAAAATGCTGTAGAGAGGGCAAAAGACTTGCATGTTTGACTCCAAGATAGATAGATAGATACATAAATAGACACACAGACAGATCCATGTTTCTGAAGAAAAGAAGTGTGTGGGTTTATTGCAAAAAATATTGCTATTCTAGTTGTTCAATACTACCTAGTGAAAGAGCTTTCCTGCATAAAGGTGAAAAAAATATACATAATTGTACTGTGTATCTTGTACTGTATACCTTGTACTGTATACCTTGTTAAAGCTGGTATTCTGTTAAAAAAAATTGAAAGGATGAAAGTATGTGGGTTTGCCTCCACCTACTTCCTGATAGTAAATAGAAATTAATGATCAAAATGACAGCAAGCGGTGTGAATTTTCTTATTCATTGTTCAGTTTTACTTTCATTGTTATATATACTATTTACGGTTATTTGAAAATGGAACTGTATGCATAGAGAACAGTGCATATTACCATTCCTATTGTTGTAGATCCTTTGTTTGGCCATAAGTCCTTAAATTATCAAGCGGTAGTTTTTACAAGATTAGTGTATTTACATTTCAAATGCATGTGCTTGCTATTGCATAAGTAAACTGAATGAATCACAGGCGTCAGAATAATAACAATTGTAGGCAATATTGGAAGGAGAGTTTGCTTTAGTTTATGGGTGTGTGAGAGAACAGTGAAATGGGATTTTAGGAGGACAAGGTCTAACTTGGACTTCCTGCTTCCCTCTAAACCTGCACTTAGTAACGTGATCAGAAACTTTTTAGGATTATAAGGCCAAAACTGCAAACTTTGATATACATGAGTAACTACGCTGAGTAATCTTGCTGAATTCCCTGGTCCTTTCTGCACTGGGCATTGCTCTCCTGCTTTATGTGGTGACAGGACAAACTCCTTGGACCAGGTTCCTCCCTTCCAAAGGTACTGAAATTATAAAGGCCCACTCAGTCTCAGTGGAGATGGAGATGGTTTGGCTCACCTCTGAGTAGCCACCCACTGGGTTTTTTTTCCCTAGGAAACTTAGCCAAATCTGTTAATCACCTCATTAACTCCAAGTAAGGGAGAATAAATGGTATAGCCACGTGGTATTCTTTTTGGTTTAAAAGGCAGAATGAGGAAAATCATCTCATTAGTCAGCTTGATGCATTATATACCTAAAAATACAGACCTCTGTGCCTTGTCCCAAGAGCCTTTACTGTGTAGTGAGACGCAGCTGGTAAAGACTTTTCAGATTGGATGGCATCACAAGCTTTTAAAAATATATATTTATTAATACTGATGTATCCAGTTAAATGTAGTAAGTCCATATTGTTGGAAACTAGATGAAATTAACCCCAGGTATAACCAATTAAAGGCAATGCAATTATACAAGGATTTAGTTGGAGCATAACAGACATATATTTTTTCAGTCCCCTGCAATTACACTGGTTCAACATAGATTCAAGGGAATACATGGAAGTTACTTTAAAAAAATGTCAATTAATTTTATATTTGGAGGTGGTGTCAGCACAAATCAGGGGAGAGGTTTAGAGGCTTAGAGAAAATGAAGACATGAGCTAAAAATAATAGAATGAAATTAAGATGGGAGGTAATAAAAAATGGAATGGAAAAAATCAGAAAACTTTACTTCTAAAGGAACTTTGGATGAAAAGGGTCTATTGATTGTATGAATTTGCAGTGGGATGCCTGTGTAAAATAGTCTAAAGCTCTATTAGCATAGTGGTCCCAATTCAGGAAGATACCAGAACCAAAAAGGAAGTACACAGAAGGAGAAATCAGGGACAGGCTACCTGGGAGGTGTATAGAGGCATTGCCTGAGCATGCAGGGATGGGGTTAGGAAAACCAAAGCTCAGCTGGAGGTGAATCTGGCAAAGGATGTGAAGGACAACAGGAGAGGTTTCTGTAAGTACATTTGCAGCAAAATGAAGGCTAAGAAAAATGTGGGCCAGCTGTTTGGTGGGGCTGGGGACCTCATGTCTACGTATAAAAAAGGCTGAGGTGCTCAATGCCTTTTTTGCCTTGTTTATCACCGGGCAGGTTTGCCGTCTGGCCTCTGAGGTGTCTGAGCCTCCTAGCAGAGCCTGTGGGAGTGAAACCATACTCAGAGTAGAGGGAGACGGAGTTAGTGAGTGCTTGGGCTAATTAGCCATAGGCAAGTCCATGGGACCAGATGGGAGGCATCTAGGGAGCTAGGGAAGATGGCCTATGTCGCTGCAAGGCCACTCTCTGTCATTGGTCACAGTGAGGCTCCCGATGACCGGAAAAAGGCAAATGTCACACTCATCCTCAAGAAGGGCAAGAAGGAGGATCTGGGGAGCTAGAAGCTGGTCAGCCCCAGCTGGCTCCCTGGGGAGGCCATACAGCAAATCCTCTTACAAGCCATTTCCAAACACAGGAAGGACAAGAAGTTGATTGGGAACAGCCAACATGGATTTACCAAGGGCAAATCGTGCCCTTCCAGCCTGAACGCTTTCTATGATGATACGACAGGCTCTGTGGATGAAGGGAGAGAAGTGGACATCATATTCCTAGACTCCAGCAAGGCCTTTGACAACTGTTTTCTTCAATACCTTTATTGCCAAACTAATGAGATATGGACTGGATAAGTGGATGACAAGGTGGGTGGAAAATTGGCTGGACTGCTGGGCTCAGAGGGTTGTTCGTAATCCGTCAGCGGTACAAAGTCCAGCTGGTGACCAGTTACCAGCAGTGTGCCTCAGAAATTAATACTAGGACCAGTAGTGTTTTATGCCTTTATTAATGACCAAGGCAATGGGACAGAGGGTACTGCACGTTTCCACTGCGGGAGCAGTTGATACACTCCCTGGAGGGCAGGGCTGCTATTCAGAGGGACCTTGGCAAGGGTGTAACTAGCAAGTCCAGGGAGGTGATCCTTCCCCTCTGCTCAGCACTAGTGAGGCCACATCTTGAATGCTGTGTCCAGTTTGGTGCTCCCAACACAAGAAAGATATGGACTTACAGGAGCAAGTCCAGCACAGGGCCACCAAAATGGTCAGGGGGCTGGAGCACAGGACATAACAAGAAGAGGCGGAGGGAGCTGGGACTGTTCAGCCTGCAGAAGAGACCACTCAAGGGGAATTTATCACTGTCAGGACCTAGCTGATGGGAGGTTGCAGAGAGGATGGAGCCAGGCTCTTCTCAGAAGTGCAGGGTGAGAGGACAAGAGACAATGGGCACAGGTTGAAACATGAGAAACTCTGATTAGATACTAGGGAAAAAAAACATCACCATGAGGCCGGTCAGACTGGGGCCCAGAGAGGTTGTGGGATCCCCGTTCTTGGAGGTACTGAAAACTCAGTTGCACAAGCCCTGAGCAGCCTGAGCTAACTGGCCCTCCTATAAGCAGTGGGTAATACTCAATGACCTCCCTTCCAACCTCAATTACTCTGTGATCCTAATGATTCTTCCTATATTCTGGAATGTCCTAATATTGTCTCACTTTTTGTCATTAACATAGCCAAGTGAGCACAAATTTGAAACAATTCAATGGGCAAGAGAAAAGAGTACCAAAGGCCTGGACAGGAGTTATTTGCATAGCTCGGTGCAAGGACGTACCTGTGGAGTGTAATAAGAGGAGGAAAACCTAACCTGAGTTTCAGGGAGAATATCAGGTCTATTTCTCCATGTTTCTTTTATTTATTATTCTTTTAGGATCCAAGCAGATCTTGTTTTAGCATACAGTCTCTCCAGAGCTTTTCTTTCTGTTCAGTTTTCTGTCCAAATTAATTTAATGAAGAAGGCAATGCACCTAGCAGCCTGTTTTTGGCACAAAGTTAATAAAAAAACTAATTATAGTATAATTATTTTGCATATTATCTTACACATGCAATACAGTCATTTTGTTTGAAGTTTGATGTTAGAGCACGTAATTTCACAGTCATAAGGAAGAGAATATGTTTTTCACATCTGCCTGGTTGCCTGAGGAATTGCCACAACATGATAAAGGATATTAACAGCTAAACATAAAGCTGAGTTGAAGGTGCCCTTTGGTGCCTCATAATATGAATAAGTCAAATCTTTGAATAGTAACATTTCTGTTGGGCTGTTTTACTACTAGAGTGCTATTATCTTATAATCTTATAATTAGTACTTGCACAACTCTGTTCCTCTCTGGCATGTAGCCAGTTGACTGTGCCTATCACGTGCTGGGTTTTGGGACTCTCAGGAGTTCAAGTTACACAGAACAAATTTAACGTACAACAAGCATTTTAAACAAAGGGCTCATGGAAATCATTACTAGGAGGAGATAATGTATTCAAATGGACTGTACAAATATAAGTGAAAAGCATGCAATTGTATACTTGGAGACGTCCCTAGGAGTGGGGGTGTGTGCTGAGGTACTCCTTCATAGAGGTGTAAGGTATGGCCTGACCTTTCTCTTCTCCTTACCGCTTGTCTTCATTTTAATAGGAAACCAGGAAGGAAGGTAGGTACAACTGGAGTCTTGTGGACTTCAGGAGCCTAAAGGAAAGAAACACTGGGCATGATGGTAAAGATGTCCCTAAGGAAGGTCACTGATATGAGGATGGGCACCCTTCATACCTGTGGAGTAATCACCACCCTGGCATAGAGAAGATCCACATTCAAGTTATGGCCACAAATCAGATGGGAGGTGGACCGAAGTCTTCAACCCTGTCCATGTCCCAGCTAGCATTTCCCAACCTGTAGCCCATCTCACTCACCAGGGGTACCTGCTTTCTGGATCTGATTATCTGCAAGAGTGCGGTCTGGCCCAGGGAGCACGTGCTGGGGTGCACGAGACTGGCAGGGGACAGCTCCTGGGCACCTCTGCAGTTCAGCATGACTGAGGGCTCCAGGCCATACAGCTAAGAGGTACAGAGGGATAGACAGCAGCTGATGGGGGCCTGGCGAGGCTTCAGCAGTATTACAGAATCGCAGAATCACAGAATGGTAGGGGTTGGAAGGGACCTCTGGAGATCATCTCGTCCAACCCCCCTGCTAAAGCAGGTTTACCTACAGCAGGGTACACAGGACTGCATCCAGGCAGGTTTTGAATATCTCCAGAGAAGGAAACTCTACAACCTCTCTGGGCAGCCTGTTCCAGTCCTCTGTGACCCTCAAAGTAAAGAAGTTTTTCCTCATATTCAGACGGAACTTCCCGTGTTTCAGTTTGTGCCTGTTGCCCCCTGTCTTGTTGTTGGGCATCACTGAAAAGAATCTGGCCCCATCCTTCTGACACCCGCCCTTAAGATACTTGTAAGCGTTGATAAGATCCCCTCTCAGTCTCCTCTTCTCCAGGCTAAACAGACCCAGCTCTCTCAGCCTTTCCTCATAAGAGAGATGCTCCAGTCCCCTGATCATCTTTGTAGCCCTCCGCTGCACTCTCTCCAGTAATTCCTTGTCTTTTTTGAACTGGGGAGCCCAGAACTGGATGCAGTACTCCACATGTGGCCTCACCAGGGCAGAGTAGAGGGGGAGGATAACCTCCCTCGACCTGCTGGCCACACTCTTCCTAATGCACCCCAGGATCCCATTGGCCTTCTTGGCCGCAAGGGCACATTGCTGGCTCATGGTTAACTTGTTGTCCACCAGGACTCTGAGGTCCTTCTCCACAAAGCTGCTTTCCAGCAGGTCAAGCCCTAACCTGTACTGGTGCATCCAGAAATGCTGTACAGGCAGTGCTTTCTCTCAAGAAGACAGGATATCCATCAAGCATTGCCTTCCCCTGTATTTTAATCTGAATCGATGTGTGGGAGAATGGGTAAAAAAGCTTAGAGATATCTTGTTATAATTTATCACATGCATTTGTACTGTTGGCATCGGCCTTTTTGGATCTGCTCCATTTTTCTCCCTTTCCTGCTGTGTTGCTCAATTTTCCGGTCACAACTGGGAGAACAAGTAGCACATTTAATAATCCCTGAAGCATAAGAATGAGTAAAACATGTTATCTTAAACTGCAGGTTAGCTATAAAAATAGGTGCAAATATTAACTATAAATCTATAATAACATAAAGATTTTAGGGGAAAAAAGCTATAAAATTTTCAAAATGCCATTCTTTTTCTCAGTTCTGCCCAGCTGTGTGTGGAGTCATATCCATGCACTTTGGAGACATAACCGTGTTGGGGCCCATGTTTTCGCTCTTTCTGTGACTCTGGAGAGCTCCTATAGCCAAGGGAGGCACCTGGATTCTCCCCTTAGCTAATGGTTAATGGAATTAAATTCTAGCTGAGGTGATAAATCCTGCTTCCTGCTTCAACCTACACAGCCTCTTCCCTCCCCCTTCTCCCCCTTCCCATTAACACTAATGAGAGAAGAGGTTTAACTGGGGATTTACATTTCTCCACCTTCTCCCCTGCCTTCACGCTGCACCCCTTTGCATCTGCGTTGGAGATTGCTCCAGATTTGAACAAAAGGAAGGGTCTTCAGTGAGAAGAATGAGGGTGGTATGTGTATAAATAAAAACACGTCATCTCGTGGTGTTTCTGTTGCTGGTTTTGTGCTTTTTCTGGCTCAGTGCTGGCCTAGTTTGTCTGGCATTCTGAGGGAATAGGATTGGATTTTAGGAAAGAGAATCCCACCCTTCAACTCAGCAAATCTGAGATCTTCTGCATGACAAATCAGTCTAATTTCTTTCCATGACTGGGGAGCAGGCTTTGTGGAGAGAAGGTAGACAGAGATAGATAAACAGACAGACAGAGCGACAGGGGTAGGACATGATTCCAGATACAGATGCCTAAATTTAGGTTCCCGGAGCGTAGACGACTTCATGTGAGCTAAGCTTCTCCATTAGGATGAGATGAATTGCCTTCCCAATACTGCTCATTGTATAGCGGAGACCTAGTCAATAACGTGAGCTTAAGACACCTGCATTTGGAGCCAATTCCCTCCGTTTGGCATTCTGTCCTAACCTGAATAAGGCTTTTGAAATCAGTTTTGAATGCTGCAGTTCTCTTATTTTCTTCTTTTTTAAGGGTAATATCCTGCTTTAGGATAACAGACAGAGATACAGCATTGCTTTTTTGTGACAATTTCATTGCATGTTTGCATTATTGTTAACAATTTATTTGATTACATTTCTGTCGGTAAGTCAGTGAAATATTTTAATCTTGATAACTCTACTGCAGCAGAGCGGGAGTGAAAACTGGCTTGGACAGCCATGCCCTAAGAGCAGTTTTCAGTGGTTCAGTGTCGAAACGGTGGCAAATTCTGTAGAAGACTTCTAGGGCTACAGCTGGTCAAAAGCTGAGCAGCAATCAGCAATGTCATGCTTTCATGAAAAAAATAAACACAGCCTGGAAGTATAAATGAGAGAATTGCCTGCAAATGGGTGGAGGAATCCTTTCTCCCTGCTTTAGCGTTGGTGAGGCTGAAGTTCTGGGTTCAACATCTCAGGAACTGATCTAGCACATTTAAAGAAAACCCAGTGGCAAAACCTCCCTCCCAGGACTTCCAAGGCAATATTGTAGTATTGTTTAGCTTAAAGCAGATTAAGTCGAGGGGGAATGTAAATTCTGCAAGTGCATAGAAGCTGGAGGGCATGTTCTCCACGCCAATGGATTTACAGAATACAGCAGAAGTTTTAGGACAGACATTTAAGGAAATTGTGTTAGAGTAGAATAGGAGTAGACGGTCCAACCTGAGTTTGCACACTTCAGTTATTGGAAGCTAATCAACCTCACCAGGCAAACATCTGTCAAGAGTGATCTAAGTACAGCTGATCCTGATTTAGGACAAGAATTTAGATTTTCCGGTACAAAAGGTATTTCAAAGGCAGTTTTCACTGAATTTATGTGGGTAACTTCTGGGGAAATTACTAATAGTAGCAACCACTTCTGAACTGTATTGATGTATGTAGTTTCAGCATCACGTTAGGATTTTGCATCCAAACCAGGTTCATTTTTATTTCTTTGACGTACATACCCTGGAGACAATCTGCAGACCAAACAGTATTCAATCAATAATTGCTCTTCTGAAAGCACACAAACTGCATAAATGTTTATAAACCCCAAATGCTGTCACCGTGCAGGTGAATGACAGCAGAACAATGGCGAGGGCTGCACTCCTCTGAGCTATGGAGTTGTTCCCTAGCAACTGCAGAGGCGCTGGACAGCCTTTGGAGCCACCCCCAGTGCAAACAGGCCACTACCTGGCAAGTGATTGAGAAATTATCTCAATACTGTATTTCACAGAGGAGATATTGTTCATCGATTGCCATCAAGATACCACTTTCTCCCTCTGGGTAAACTATTAAGTAAAAATTCCTCTGATTAACAACTACGTTGTTATTTCATTTCATATTTGTGTTAGTACTAATCATATAAATTTTATATGTTAAGGTATTTGAATTCCGGGGGAATAGCATTCGGTAGCTGCTATTGTGTAAGACAAAGCATGCTGAGACAAAGTTTGACATTAAGATAAATTGATCGAATGACTGCTAAAAACCCAAGCACTGATTGCTTCCCTGGCTTGGGACTGACTTGAAGCACAGGGCTAGGCATAAAGGCAAGAGGGAGAAAGGGGAAGAGTAAAAGTTTACCTAAGAGGCCCCACTATTTATTAAATCAGCTAATCATGGCATACCAGACCAATTAATAATTATTGGTACAAGGAACACCATGGACTAAGCCACCCTGATGCCCAGTGCTCCCAACAGGTGACAGCCGTGCTCTGCCCTTCCCATGTGTCTGACTGCAACAGAGACCAGATCACCTCGTCTTCTGCAATGCTGCTCCCCACTCTGCCACTGAATTGTTCTGTGAGCCTGGGAATGTCTCTTTACCGTTTTTGTAAAACAAAGTTAATAAGATTTTCCTGTCCTACAGCTAATTACATTTTAGGGGGTTGTGAAGTCCTCTGTGGGCACATCTGCAAGTAGAAGGGCAAAATATCTCCTATGTAGTCCCTAAGTTTCAACACCCATCTCCATATAGAATTGCCTTAATCATCTGCTTCCCTGAAAACCTGTGACAAGACGTTTGGCAGTGATTTCACTTAATTACTGAAATCCCTCATCATGCCCTCTGTACTCAAGTATGTGAAGATACGGTAAAGTCTCGCCCTATAGCCTCAGCCTACACACTCCAGATCATCCATGCGATCCTTCTTCAGCCATGGCCCCTACTAATCCAACCTGTAGTCCACTGCATAAAATGCTAGATGAGTTTGAGCATTCTCCTTATTATGTATTCCAGTTACCCGTTGTTTTTGGGGGCAGTTCTTAGTATTTTTTAGTCCCTTATCTGTAGAATAAGCCACTTGAGAACTAGACTGGCAGAATTAAAGATCCTCAGCCTGAATTAACCTGGGAAAGAACAATGTTCCCCATGCAATTGGCCACACAACATTTATATTACCACCATTGGGAATTCCACAGCTGCTTCTCAGCGTACTGCACTGAAAATAAACTCTAAGTCATAAATGGGCTTTTTAAAAAACAAATGCCCCTCAAAATGCACGACTTTACTTCTACCTCGGCAAAGACTGCTTTCAGTTAGATTTTACGAGGGGACTTTTCCATTGACCTACTCCCTCTCCTCCCCAAATTGGCATCTGCCTCTATACCGCGGCAGGAATTGTCACCTTTGTCACTTGCCTATTCAAAGAAAGAAATTACCATTCTATGGTAGGTCCAAAGATTCGTGGCAACCAATTTGGGAGAAGTAAGGGAAAGGGGCTAGAGAGTAAGATAAAAGAGTGATGTACGCACAAAGTAATTCTAATGTGCAGTAGGGGCCAAATCAATTCAATTTCAAATTTAAGGATTAAAAAGAAGTGCAGAAATCTTCAGCTGCAGCAACATGTTACCTTTGGCAGAGAAGTTCTGCCTGAGAAACTTTTCCTGCCCTTGGCTGCTCACTCCCCAGCCAGAGCATTTGCTGCCTCCTCTGCAGAAAAGTCAGTGTGGCCCTGCTGTAAACTGGATCTCTGAAATTATTTGGCATAAATCTCTCATGTTCTTTTTTTTTCTTTTTTTTTAGCTTATTTCGTTTCAGCCTAGATCATTTCAGAATGCAAACCTGAGACGTAAGTAGTTCTACTGGAAGGACGAGCAGTGAAGTGTGGCACTGGGAAACCAACATGTTTTGTAACACTGCCCTCATCTGACTAAAATCTAGTTATCTGATGTCTTAAACTGTGGAGTACCCTACACCTCAGAATTAAATAACTCTTGCCCCATGTATTTCAATTCCACAGGGAATGCAGAGAATGTAGGAGAGGATGGGAATCGGAGACTGAGGGGCTTGACACAACAGAGATGGCAGAGGGAGGTAGAGGGGCAATTAGCAAGTTTCATCTGAAGGCCAGGAGAAATGTTCAAGGGGAGCAAAGTTGTGTGCAAGGTGGTTGTGTGGAGGACCAGCATGTGAATTGAAAGGGAGATGCTTTAAAGGAGACAGAAAGTGGAAAAGGATGTGTACGCATAACAGGGTGGCTGCGAAGCAAAGCAAAGAAGGAAGGATAGAACAAGAGACTGAAACAGCTCCATCTCGAGTAGGTCTGGAACTGAGGAATTAAGCTATTGCCCACAGCAGGGCTATAACTTCTCAAACAAGGGGGCTATTTGACCTGTTAGTACTGAAAGGTTACAGACCAAATACTTTATGAAGCATAACTGACCCCAGCCTTTAGCTAGACAAAAAAACAAACTACTGTAAGTGACATTTTATGGACCGTTATGATGCCTGGTTAGTTGCAGTCTGCTATTCTGGGATCATCACCTTCCATTGTCTCTCTAACTTTGGACAATGTTTCAGCTCATCTGGAAGAAATCACAGCCCTCCTACTTTAAAAGATTTGCTTGGAAGCAACAGGGCAGGTTGTGGTGCCACATCACACCAGTCGCCTGCCACAGAAAGTTCCCAGCTGCTGCTTTCTCTTTTTGTGCCAGCTAAGTCCCATTAATTTCTGTATCAACAGAGATCACGCACTGGAGCAGCATGTGTGGAGGGGACACACATCATGTCTCTACATGCTAATTTTGACAACCCTAAAAGCTGTATTGACTTGTTCCCCTACTGCAAAAGGCCCATCCAGGTCACTGCAGAAAATCAAAATTGCCACACAGCAACAACCCCTTATTCAAGCTTGTAACTTGCCCTAAAACACAGCTGAAAACACTTTCTTCTGCAGAGCCAGACCTTTATAGCTCAATCATGTGGAAAAGTTCCCTACAGCTGTGATTTTTAAGGGCTTCCTACCTGTTTTACACCTCCTGTTCAATGCTTGCAGAATCTGTGTAAGATGGGGAATGAGCACGTTTCAGGGAGTTCCTCTTTTGCTACTTTTGATTGTGTGTACAGCTGTTTTACAAAAGGCAATGTGCCTTTTGGGCTGAAAGACGTGATTACCGCAACTTCCCTCTGTCAGAAGAGGCCTCACCTTGGAGGACCGGCCCATGAGATAGCAGGTGAGAATGAAAGTAGCTTGTGGTTATTCTCTTTCTTGTTTGCCTGGTCTTGCTTTTTGTCTTTTCACCACGAAGCTGCCCGTGGACACCTTCATTTCAAAACAAAAGGGTAGATGAAAGGGTTGAGTTTTGCTTTAGTAAAAGGAAGCAACTTGTTTTCCGGCCCGGGGGGG
>WAAD01010462.1:268921-315809 GCA_013389945.1 Fregata magnificens | reverse complement strand
AAAAAAAAAAAAAAAACCAAAACAAACAACTACGCTTCGTTTATAAATATATAAATATAATACGTTTGTATTTCTGGCTTCGTTAATAAGTGCCCTTGTTGCCTTGAGATAGGCCTGGTTCTCCGCGCTCCCTCATGACGAGCCCGGCCCTGTGTGGATGAGGGCGAGGAGACTTGGGCGGGAAAGCGGAGGTGCCGCTCCCCTCCCTGGGGAAGCAGCCATGCCATGAAGGCCTCCGGGCGGCCTGATGTGTAGGGAAGGGTGAGCTCTGCCCTCCCCTTCGGGGTCTGTCATGTGTGGCCTCCGTTCCTGGGCCCTTCTCCCAGAGGGGTCTGATCGAGGCACAGGGACTCTCCTGCCCTTGGGGACCCGCTGCTGGAGGCACCATGCTTTCTGCTGCGGCCAGCTCTGCGCAGCCCGTGGGGGAATGCATAGGGTGCAGTGGAAATTGAAGGGCCCCTGAGTAACTACAACAAAAGCATCGTTGCCTGCCATTATTCCATACGGAGGAAATTCCTACCTCCTTTGGGCTTTATTTTTTCTTGAGTGGTACACACATGAGTTCTTAGTCTGGATCCTGAGCTTCAAGAAAAACGCCTTTGCCCTTGTGTAGACTTCAGGGCTGTTTATGGGCTTTCCAGAGCTCATCCCGTGCAGAGTGCGAGGAAGATGTTATAAAAAGCACTGGCCCCCATCCCAGGGGCTCCAGTGCTGCTGGGTTGGGGTAGCCCTGTTTGGGCCACTGGAGCAAATAGTGGTCCAGGCTCTGGATGCAAAGCATTTTTCCTTCACTTTTTCACTTTAAATTGCATAGATTGGATAAGATTAAAAAAAAAAGTTGCAACAGCGATCATGGGAATGCAGATGTTGCATGCTTTCCATGTACCTTTGTCATTACATGTCTGGCATTCACGTATTGGTATGTGACTGCTTAACAGGGAAATAGAATATCGAAACCACCCCATCCCCAATAAATACAACACTGAGGTTGTAATTGTATCTTATTCAGGGAGCTCTTGGATGAGAATTCCCTTGACTGAGTCTCATTTTGAGAGCCTGATTCTAATCCGACCAGCTTTGTGTTTGCTCCTTTGGATATTATGCATTGAAATAGTGAATGGCATTGCTACAGAGCTGAAGGGGTTCAGGTCTTATGGTAGTTTGCAAATGCGCCTCTTCAGTGGATCTTATTAAATAAATACATAAATAAATAAAATTCCAAACTCCTTAGTGGCCGCTATGTCTAGACCAGTGTGTGAACTTGCTCTCTCCACCTAGTCCTGTTTGTTCACTTTCTCGCCTGGGATATCGTTGCCCGAATTCAAGGTTGTGTGAGCTGAGGGTCCTCTGTGGAAGGGCATGTCTTTGTGGTGCTTGTTTAGATGGTGCCTTGTGTAATGGTGTCCTCACCTGAAGCTTCATAGTGCTCTTGTAGGGTCACAATAAATAAACTCTTTGAAAGAGTCTGTCAGGTGAGGTAATCTGAGTGATGCATTTGTGTGAGAGTTTATATGGCTGTAACAGAGCAAAGACACATGCAAGGAATTGATGATATTTAAGCATTTTGCTAGTGAAGACACTAGCTGTCCTGTAGGAACAGGAAAGCTATTGTGGACCTGAATCTGCCTGTCTTCCTCTGGTGCCAGTGCTCCACAAAGCATGCATTTTGTATCTTTAATGCTATTCAGCTTAGCAAAAGGTGCAGCCTGGGACCAGTCGGAGAACATAATTAAAGAACGCTCAGCTTCCATCCCTCATATAAAGGTCGTGTATTCATATTTCAGTTATTTAAGTCAGTCTCCAGTGTTCATAAAGTGTCTGATGTTCTTTTAGTGCTATGTAAACAATAGCAAAAACAAAGCAGAATTAATTTTCAATTAATCTGAGACATTCATAACAGGGATTAGAACAAGAAACAAGTTTTATAATTGTCCTTCCTCCTTACGTATGAGATTATTTGACCTCTTTAGACTAATCAGATTTTGTCAAATTAACTGTAAAATTCAGTATTAGTAATCCCAGACAGTCAAAACTCACTCAAGTTTCACCCCTCCTATTCTATTCCCTCCAGGTGGAGGAAAAATTATTTTATTTAAAAAAAAAAAAGAAAAGTTTGGAATATGAACAGCCTTGATCTCATTTTTTAAAAGTTTGGTTTTCTGTGTCTCATTGTACCTTTTTAACCTTTAGAATATATTTTTTTTTTCAGTTTCAGGCTTTTTCTTAGCATTTCCAAGGTCTGGATTTTTTTTTTTAAATGAAACCTGAGATTCCTGCATAATTGCTTGCCTTTGGGAGTTCAGATTTTAATTAAAAAAACAACAACGTGGGACAGTTGTGATAAAATCATAAGAACTGGCAACACATTTAAATTTCGAAGCCAGGTAGGGAAGTATTGCGAAGGAGAAGAAAACAGCCTGACTGTCAGGAGACTTTCCTGGTGATGAAACCCTGTGGGATTATGGATGGCTGGCTGCAGTGCCCAGAGGACACAGAGGGAGGATTATAGGTCACCTATACCCCCCGCAAGTGCAGGAAAATGCGAATCTTCAACCACCAAGACTGCCTTGTATTCATGGTCTTTACTAGCCTAGTCCTCCCCCCTCCCCAGCTCCTTATCTGTTGATAATCTTTCCTTATCATGATACACAATTGAAGTGCGTGCACTTTTCCGGGCAAGGGTAGTGCTGGCACAGACTCTGCCCTGTTCCAAGCAGATGCTCGGGGAGAATCCACAAGGCTCAGGGCAAAAGTTGAGACCGTGACTGTCTGTTTATCAGTCTGTATTGTTTAAATGATGATTCATTACTTGCTCAGAACACGGAACTGGGCAAGGCTTGCTCCCTTTCCCCGAAGGACCCTGGTGCCTAACACCAAGAATGGTGGAAAAGTCCTAATCTTCAAAGAGAGAGATAGTAAAAGTTCTTCTGTCAGAGGTGTTTTAGATAGCACTGAACAAAGTCTTGGAGAGCTATTGACTACACTAAATCTGAAAAGGAGATAACCCAGCAGATCTCTGGTTTTGCATTGGAGTATAATTATAGGTGAGCTTTACTGTCACGCTGCTGACCGTGTTCCTGGGTGCTGGGAAGGAAACTGATGACAGGTTACTGCTGTGACTCTTTTCAGCACAAAAGCACACATCTCATGAACAGACATGTCTACTCAGAGAAACAGCATCGTGCTTAGCGTTCATAGTATTCAGCAGTGTTGGGAGGTATTAGTTCATGCTGATGAGGTCGTCTTACCTCTGCTTTTTGCAGCAAAGTTCTGAATTTCATAGCTTGTTATTCCAGACGGATGGCCAGAGAGTGCCATTCTCCTAGCATGAACTGCGCACTCAGTTAACGTAACACGAATCTCTCAGTAAGAACTGAAGAATTGGGGTAACGATGGAGCCTGTATCCTGCTCTTATCAGTACCTGATAATGGAAGTTCATTCAGTAAGACAGCACCAAACACAGCGTGGGCAGAAAGGAAATCTTCTGGTTCAGAAAGGCTGACCTAGCACCCAAGTGAATGGAAAATGCGTCATCCTTCAACTCACCAAAGGAGCAGTGTCCTTATCTTGCACTTGCCTTGTAGTCAGGGTCTTGACCCTGCTTTTTAGCCACAGGGCTTCAGTGTGCAAGCCATCGTGGTGGCTCATCCCGTTGCCTCGTTCTTTTCCTCATACTGCTGTGTTCAGTATGTCTGTATGCTCTTGTACCCTCCCTATAGTCAGCACTCAAAATGAAGGCAATTTGATTTCACACAATAAAAAACTAACAGTACTGTCTTGTACCAGTAAATTATCCTGCACATTGGGGTGAATTCACCCAGAGAGAGACTAAATAGTGATCCAGTTACCAATTTCCCATGGTTTCTCATACTAGAAAGAAATCTGAAATTATTCTCGCTTTTCCATTGTGAATTCTGTCATTAGACTGTATTAGAGCTGCTTCTCCATTCATCTTCCTCCCCGCCCTGCATGCTCTGACCCCTTTCAGGCTGGTGCTTGCTTCTTTGGGGAGCTGTTGGCTTTGTGTTGCCATCGGAGAAATGGCCCTCCCCAGTCAATCCACTCTTAAACTAAAGTATGTTTCAGAAGTATGTTTAGCTTTGATTGGGAGGGGTGGGAAGAGGTTCTCCTGTCTCTGTTTGCCTCTATTTTACTTTGAAGCCATCAAACATCTTCATTGCCTGGCTTCGTATACCTCTCAAACATGGGAACCAGCAGAGAGAATATGATGAAACAGGTATTTAAGGCAATTAAGGGGCAGGCTGGAGCATAGGCTGAGTTATCAATCATTGCATGATCTACCTGAAGAGGTGAAAGAACAGTGTGGGTACTCGACACGTATCTGTCAAGTATTGAAGAGGGGCTGTCTGGGGATTTTTTTTTTTTTAACTAAATCTGCAATGAAGTAGATAAAGTTGTTAGTTTACCTGTTCATGTCTTATGGTTTCAGATAGTGCTCTAAATCAATGCTCTGGAGGAGCTGAGAACAGGAAATTGCTTTTCCAGAGCTCTGATCTAATGAAAGCTCAGTTCCAGGACTAAAGCAGAAGATGGACTGAGAATCCCACGACACGCAGCATTTAACTTTGGCTTTTTTAAAAATCTTTCACGCAGCTGCAGTAATCCAAAACAAAAGTGCTCAGCCTAGAGAAATCCAAAGGATAGAAGTGCTTTAGCCCACCAAAAAAAAAAAAAAAAAAAAAATCTGTCAAGGATCAGATTGCATCCTAAAATGTCTTCATCTTGTTATTCCTGCTCCAAAAAATAGAAATTGTGAACTGATTTTTACAATGTCCTCTGTAAAAACTCTGCCAACTGCATCAATAACCTATTTGCACTCAATATATTAGTGATTCAACAAAAAGAGACTTACGCGAGTATTTATTTGTTTTACTGTTGACAGGATAATACTCTAGTCATTACAAATGGGTAAAAATGAAAAGTTCTGCCTGCCCCCTGTTTAAATTATTGGTTGCTGTCCTGCAGTCTGGAGCTCTGCTGGTGGTTTGAGGCCATGGAGCCCTTCTAACCAGTAATGCTGATGAGCTTGCTAGTGCTGATTGACTCTACTGGTGGGTTTAGGCCCATGAAACACTTTCAAAATACAGCAGTGACCTGTCGACCTCAAACTCTGAGAAACACCAGTCTAAGCAAAGAAAGTGGAAAGGGAAAGAAACTGAAGAAATGTGTGGTGGCATGACTGAGCTTAAAACATTTGGGAAAACAGATTGGGATTTTTTTTCTGTAGTATCAGTAACTGAATTAAAAAAAAAGTGCTGGGGTTTTTGTTTTGTTTGTTGTTTGTATGCTTTTTTTTTTTTTAAAAAAAGAGGATTTAATTGTAATAATGGTTTTTAATAAATCATTCTCTGCTAAAAGAAAGGGGGAGGGTTGTGGTGTTGATATTTAAGCAAAACCCCGCTAGGTGTCCTCAGTCTGTAATTTGACCTGAGACGTTACAATCTCTCATAGGAGAGTTGAAGTCTGAGGTGTGGGAAACAAAGCCAGAGCAGCCTGCTGCGGTTTGGAAGGCTGTGGGCTTCCTTCTCCCCCTCCACATGCCCGCAAAACAGCACTGAAGGTCGACTCTGGTCCTGAGAGCATACCTGTGTCAGTAGTAAAGCACTCATCAGTGTCTTGCTTCTCTGCCTTTGCTCTGCTGGAGATGGTGGGAAGTGTGGAGAACAGTCCAAGTGCACCTCTGCCTCAGTGAACCTATTTCATCCTGTTTGTTGCCTTTTGGGATGTGTTGATAGCACAAAGTCCCTGTAGAAAGCAAAGATGTTGGAAGTCTTTCAGGCAGAAAATTAGCATGTTGACAAGGGCTGTGGTTCAGAGTGTCTGAAACACAAATTTAGCCTTACTAAATAAAAAATAAAATTTAAAAAAAAAAAAAAACCACTAGAAAAATCTCACTAGCTGTTTTCTGTGTAGCTCCAGCAGGCTTGCGCTAGTGTTCCTAGCAAGTTTTGTAAAGAATCTTTAGCAGTAGTCAAAATCCAGACCAAAGCTCCGTGAGAGGCACGGTGACCTTATGACAGAGCTTGGAATTGCACATCAGTGTTGTTTTGGGTCTACTACACATCAGTGCCAAAGGTTGTTGGGCTGTAGGTCTTAAATAGGGTGAAAAAAAAAAAAAAAAGGTGGCAAAACTATGAGAAGGCAGTCAAGGCACAAAACCAAGCACCTTTTGGTATCTATCCCAGTGCTGTATTTGTTTTTAATATTCAGTAGTGCTTCTGAAACACAACAGAAAAAAAATCTTATTTGAACGTTTCAGTAATCTTTTTAATAAGTCTGAACTCTAGCTCTCCATGGGACTCCGCATGTTGCTGTTTCAAAATATTGAAACCATTTGTACTTCTAGAAGAAAATTGTTTTTAATGAACAGAGACTGCGGTTCAAAATATATGTTAGCAAAAAACAGATTATTAAGCGAGTTAAACACTCATGAGACTTGCAAATCGACAACTTTGGAGGAGAAAGTTCTCTGTATAGCCACGGGGCAAATAAAGCAAGGGCAGAAGAAATACAGGCCCTGACAAAGTGCTGTAACGTTGGCCCCAGGTCGTCCTGTTTCCGGCTTGGTTGAATGCTCTGCCTCTCTTCCCGAAGGCTGAAGCTGTTGCTCTTTCTCCTTGCTTCAAGTCCTTCAGGGCACATCTGTTGCCCTGTAGCCTCCTCTGGGTAATTTTTTCCCCTCTTCCTAATGTTGATAATCTTAATACAACTCTGGAATAACCAGTGGCTCTGGCGCCTTCATGCTTATCTTGCTTTGAAATGTAAGGTTGGACCTCCCTTGAGTAGTCACGTGAATTCACTGAAGGAAACCAGCCATTTTGTGGGGGCATCGAAGAGGGGAACTTGACCCTTTCAGCAAGGCAGATCTCCTGTCCTAAAAGGCAGGAGTCGACATGACTCACCGTAGGCTTTGAGTGGCGTGTTTCCTGATCCAACACTTCTTCCCATGTATTTCTCATCTCATTCTGATCTTAGTCATAAAGTTTTATGAGCGCTTTTCTTCCTGGCCTTTTTACCCTACCTCAATGCTGTTAAGCAGCCCTTTGTTCCTTTTAGTCATCCACCCACAGCTTTCCCAGTTTTATGAGTGCCAAAATGAATGTTCCTGCTTCTATAGGCCATTCAGTGCACATTGATTCACCCAACTTCTAATCAGCCTTTTCTTATTCCCAGTGTGGGACTGGGAATTAGCTGAAATTTAAATAGAATCCTGCAGATTAGGATGTCTGCAGAAGCAGATCCCCTTTTGTATAGCACAGAAGATAAGCTTTAGGTTTCTAAATGCTCCAACAATCCTCCCGGCATGATTAGCACTCCAGGGAGTGTTCCTGTTATCCAGGAAGGCTTTAGTTGTGCCCTTGGGGTATTGTGAGGTGGGAGGGGAGACGACCTGTGTTAGGGAAAGATAAATCATTTATCACACTTCTGGATGTTTTGAAAGTCCCCAGCAAACATCAGGTTGGAGCAGAAAGCTCAGCAGTGATTCCTGCTGGGAGGCAGGCAGCCCTGCGGTGGCTCGCAGCTGATTGCACTGGCAGAGGAAGTTGGCACATCACCTCCCTCCGAAACATGTGCTCTTGTCCAAGGCACTCACTTTTTGGGAAGACAAGGCAGCTTTTTAGGAAGACAAGGTGTGCTGTGGCTGCTCTCCCACAGCTGCAGTGCTGGTGGTTTGGGGGGGTCTCAGCCTGGAGACTTCTCTTTGGCCTCATGGGCAGTAGATTTATTTGTACCTCCTTTATAGGAATAACTAGCTCTAAGGTCAGGTCTTTGTTTTGTCTCTCCCTGTAGAAGAATCGCTGCTGTCAAGAAGCAGCTTGCATAGAGGGAGCAAGGATATAATTTTTCTCTGGTCTTTAATTAGTGGGGTTTTTTTAATGGTTTCTTCACAAACTAGCCCTTTAGGTTGCTACTATTTCTGACTTGTCTGACTCCGCTGTCTCCTTCTCTCTCTCTCCCTCCCTCCTTCCCTTCCTCCATGCCCTGGCCCTCTTATTCCTATTTTTGTGTCTTTTTGTCCCCTCTTGTTGCATTTCCCTCCCTGCAGAGTTTCATATGTCTTTATGATCTTCACACCTATCACAGTCTTTTCTTAACCTACAGAAAAGATCAACTGTTGAAGAACTAATGTTGACATTGAACTGTCATCGCTGTTACTCTGCTGTGCCAAGGTTGCTGTGAGAAAGCCAAGAGAGGTATAGCTGCTGAGTCATTGTTTGGAGACCTCTGCAAGCTTGGGCATGTGTGGCTATCTTTGCTTGGTTCTTTTTCTGGCAGGCCTCCCCTGTAACAAACGAGGGCTAGAGTCTTGTCCATTAAAAAACAATGAAAAACAAAGCAACCCTCTAACACACATTTAGCATCTGGATTTCTACCCAGAGCGAACTAGGCTTACAAACCGCATGCTCCACTGGCTTTCTGCAGAGGCATGTCCTGAGTTTAGTGGAGCTTCTTTTCTGCCGTTGTGAAGAGCAGGCTGGATTTACAGTAGGAGTAGCACTGAGACTGATATTTAGATGGCCAGCCAAGTCTTAATGTCCATGGAAAGGCTCTACGTTTCCATAAAGTTTGGGGTTGCTTGCATACTGGGTGGATTCTAGAGCAAAAAGAGTCTAGTCACAGGTTTAGTTATGCAAAGTGGGGAGCATGAGCAAGAAGCTGAATTATGTTTGTTTTGAGGATATTGCATTATATATATTGCATTGCATTATAATATAGCATTAAACTAACTTATTTAAGCAAATGGTGCACTTGAGTCAACTCCCACCAGGGTCAGCAGCAAGATCAGGTTCCACAAAGATGAACATGATGCTTAAATAATGCTAGAAGTTCTATGTGACCATTGGGCTTCTCATACAAAGAAAGAGCAGAGAGTAGACCAGGTGTGTATTAAGCAAGCAGAAGAAGAGGTGACTGCCCACAGGCCAAACCCTTGTTGCCCTCCCTTGCCCTCCCCCTGCACATCCCAATAGTCAGGGTGTCCTCTGCCCAGCTACCTGCCATGGGATGGGTGGACGGAGGAGGGAGAAGGAAGGAGAGCAGGAGCTTCCACTTTTGGTAGCAACAAGTTACTGAGTGTTGACGTGAACTCCTATCTTGGAGCAGGACAGGGAGTGCAAGGGGCAGAGCATGGGCAGAGCAGAAGCAGCAGTCACCCTGCTGGTGGTGGTGGGGATGGAGCTGAGGCAAAAGCTGGGGCATGACCCTGGGCTGCACAGCAAGATCTGGGAGGAGATGCCAGTCTTTGGCCTGGTGGAGCAGGTGACAGCCCTCCAGTCTGTGCTCAGAAAAAGTCTATGACAAACCTGTTTGCGGGGAGGAGGAAAGAGAGAGACACTTAGGAGGGCAGCAGTGTGGAGAGCAAAGAAGAAAAGTAAGGAAGTAAAGGTCAATTAAAAACTTACTTATTAATTAATTTCTTGAGACAATAAATTTCTTGGGACAATAAAGTTCTAACTGTCAGCGTCTGTGAAGATCATTTCTAACTTGAAAGAATCTGAAATAGTCTGTGTTGTCTTCTTGAGGTTTTCTTACTTTGGTTTCAGAGTATGATTTCAAATACCTTCATTAAAGAAATCATTTTCCAAATACCAGGTTTCTTGGTGGGGGGAACAGGACAACTATTTCAAAAATACTTTTTTTTTGAGGGGGGGGATGGGAGGAGTGCATACACATATATAAAAGTCTGTCAGGAAGAATCTTCAGTAACTTGCATGAAATACATAGACTTTAAAATGGTATCTTTCAACACAGAAATCTAATTAATAGACACAGCTTACTTTTTCTTCTTAAATGAAGTAATCCTCTCTAAGGCTGTTACGCCAGCTGTGTGCTGGAGCTGTGAGTTCAGATATTTGTAGACAAGTCACTACTGGGGTGATGAAAGAAATAACCTCTTGTTTCTCGTGACCAAGGATGGCTTCATAATGAATGTCTGTCCCGATGCCATAAGGTAGAACCTGATATAGACCGACTTGCATCGTAATGACAATACATTATTGATACAAGGAGAAGTATTTCACCCAGTTACAGCGCAGACCTCTCCCATAATATCTTCTTGTGCAAGTGCATTGAAATCTCTGTTGACATTGAGCGTGTCTGGCTGTGTCATTATGTTTCCAAACAAGCCACTCCTTGTCCCTATTGTTTCCTAAACCTCTCTCCAGAGAAATTATTTACTTCAGTGCTAACCCACAGTGAGGAAAAAAATGTGTATATGTATAAAATGTAAGGCCAAGAAATCTGTAGTAGGGCATTTTTGAACTAGTGAAGGAAGGAAATGTTTTTGTGAGGTGTGGTTTTAAGAGATCACTTCATTACATTCTACTACATTTTTTTTTTCCTTCTTCATGCTGAAATTTCTTCAGGAGAGGAGATACTCACACTAAGCAGATCCATCAACTGACAAGTGTCTCAGCTTAATTTCAAGGATGAATTGCCCTCAAAAGACTTTTATTGCCACATCTGTTTTTCTGCCCTAAACATTAATGCTTTTGGATGATAACTTGTCTGTTGACACATTGTCTTCCTGCTTCCTAGACAAAGTACTCATCCACACTTAAAACACTTGGGATTTTTCAGGGGAGACTTTTTTTTTTTTAATTATAGTGTTTGATTATCAGTGGTACTGGATTGTATAAAAGCATGAAACAAAGGGAGGCTTTCATATAAGCGCAAGTTTATTGTCAGCACAGGAATGTCTTGGAAAAAAGTACAGGGACCAATGCTTAGGGTAGGTGCCTGAATTCTGTATCTCTACGGATATGAACAGATAAGTAGGTATTTACAGGTGAATGAAACTTGGAATTCCTGTCTATTGAGAGGTATATATGTTTTTATGCTGAATATAAAACAGTTTTCAAAAAAATTTGGTCCAGAAATGCTTCAGATTAGAGCCTGTCAGTTGCTGCTACTGGATTGTCAGGTGTCCAGTTGGAACTGAAATTAGGGCACATCATGTCCTTTCTTCTTTTAGGATCAAGCTTCTATGTTGAAAAACATATCCATTGAGGAAATACTGTATGGCTTGGATGGGTAGAAAATATATCACAAAAATCTAACGGTTCAGCTCAGCAGAAAACAATAAGGGCATGGTATACCTGAGTTTCTGTACTGTGTGACTGATCTTAGAAAGGTGGTGTTAAGCTGCCCAGAAAAACCTGAGACTGTGCAAAATAAAAAATCTAAATTCTGAGGTCAGAGTAATTTTTCATCCAAAAATATTTTGGTCAGGAAACTCAAGTTTGTGTGTCTTTTATTATGTATGGAAATGGCAGAGACTTTTTTGTGGAACTATGCACGTACACTTGTTGCCTCCTGTATGTAGTCTGTAAAGCAGTCAAACAATGACAAAATCCAAGTGAGTAATGAGGGTTTTTTCCGAAGAGTTTATGTATGCAGGGATTTATATATCTTGTTGCAATGTGGCTGAGTTACCCTGTGTGGTAACTTCAGAAATAGATTCAGTGTGAACTTCCTTGCCAGTTAAGGAAAGTTATATGCATCCACATACTTATTCAGTAAAACGCCAGATTACAGAGCAAGTTCTATGAGACCAATGGTGATGCCAAAAAATATGTCTGATGAGACTAGAGGGGTGTTAGTCACCCCACACTCGAGCTGGATAGGAAATTTGGCCACTGTTCAAAATTAGCAGGAGTCTTAAGTTCAACTCGTTTGGTCAGTTTTGAAGACTTGAGTTCCTCCACATTTTGGAAAGGAACGCCTCAGGTGTTATGCGCCAGTCTGCTCTTGGGTGCTTACATCTCCATTTATTTCTTTATTTGAACACACAACTAATTGTGCCAGTTAAACAGTAAAATGAGCTTAAAAAACACATTCAGAGCAGAAATGCCTGTGGTGCTTTAAGGGCAAACTGGCTTTTGGCAGCAGAAGTCTGCCTTTGGTGGCGGAGAGGTTGTGCACGTGTGCTTTGGCTGCTTTGGTGCCAAGTGATTGCTCGTAACAGGGTCTGAGCTAGTCTGTGAGCTCAGCCCTGGCGAGGTCGAGGTGCCGGCACGTGGTCTGTTTTACAGCCCTGCTGGTGGCTGGCCATGCAGTGCAAAGGCCTGGGTTACAAACAGGTTCACAGGTAGCAGCATCCTAAATTGCTGTTATTAAACTTGGCATTGCGTGCTTGACCTATGCCCTTAAAAGCTTTTCTGGAACTGCTCTCCTTTAAGCCGGTAATGAGACCTTTGCAATTTCTGAGCTTGTTTTAGTAAACTGATCTTATCTGAAGATCAAAATAGATTTTAAAGGTGCCAAATGCTTGCAATATATCTCCTATAAGAACACGCTTGTCACAACAGGTGGATGTTTCAGACTGAACAGCATATAGGGCTCGGCCACTCTTCACGTTCCCGTCAGCTTCAGTGAGGCTGTGGGTGGGATGCGAACCCTCCCATTGTACAGAGCGATGTGACTTTTTGAGCTGTTTGGAGTACGTGTTGCATTCCGGTCTCTGGTTTGATCTGTTGTTATCACTATGTTTCATAAGGACAATATTTAGTTTGACACACATGGTGTTTTTCTTTTAATCTTACTATTAAATCCCTGATTGAAAGCACGTTGCTGCATAATTGCACACAGGCATCTTCCTTTGGGTTTAGAAATAAAATTGTAGGTCTCTGCAACGGGAATCTCTTCTTCTGTCTATTCAAAGAAATAAGAGCCATCTTGTAAAACTTGCAAGGTACTCTTGTTCTTTCAGCCTCAACCAGAATGAATTCTGCAATAACATTTGGTGACAGATGCCTGTGGGGGTGATGGGGTTTTATTTTTCATCTTCAGAAATGATGTTTCAGTGATGCTGAAACACTTTACAGCACTTAGAGGGTGTTATATAATAACTTAAGTGTGTGCTCAGAGGAGTCGGAGAACTTTGACCAGGAAATCGGGCTGGGGAGAACAGTCATCATGGGTCAGGCCTGCGTCTGGGTGTGCAGCTGCTTGCGGTGGGGAGGGGGTCGGGCAGCCTCCAAGTCTTGGAGCAGAGCCAGATCAGAGACACTGCTGCTTTGGGATTTCTTCCCAAATGCGGTGGTGGTGGAGAAGCGTTAAACCACAAACAGGATGAGGTGTCTGTCAGTCTGTGGGCAGTGCTGGTGAGGATTGTCCTGAGAGCTGAACAGAGAGGTGCTTAGTGACCTGTGCTCTAGGTGGTAAAAGTCTGCTTGTGTGCAGAGCTGAAATCGGGGTGAGCAGATGGTGTTCAAGTGCTTTCCTTGCCCCACAAACCCCAGCTGTTCCCACAGCCTTCAGTAAAGACAGCACAGGGTGACATCTTTGCACTGAGTTGGCATAGTTGCAGCACCTTATGGGACAGGAGGTGGTGGATAAAGTCCAGCCATGCACAACGGTGCCTGTGCCTGGTGGAAAAGCTCCTGTCCGTAGTGTAGTCCAAAGCAGAGTCGGACTTTCCCTGCCACCATCCCCGGAGCATGCCCAAAGTCCACAGTGAGTTTGCACTTGTGCACCTTGTAGCTATGCTCAGGTTGCAGCATGGAGCTAGCCCCTCCGCCAGGTGTTTTCTAGCTGTATCATAGATGCTATTAAATACAGGAGGGGGGAGAAGAAAATAGGTTTGTCTAGTGCTGTTTTGTCAAAATACAACCAGGACAAGTGCAAACTAATTAGAAATCTAGACAACTCCCATATAAAACGCAATGGTGTGTCATGTGTGTGCCAACACGCAAAGTCATTACTCAGTTGTTGTTCAGGCAAAATTCCCACTGAGTAAGGTCAGAGTAATCATCTCAGGATCCGGCCCTCCTGTGTTCCTCTCCAGTTGCCATAGTGCTTTCCATGTGATGAGCACAAGGTACTTTCTGATCTCAGCTGGGTGCGTGTCTCACACTCACAGCTTTGCTGAGTCAAGGCAAGGCTCGGCACGGCACCTGGACATCACCCGTCCTCTCCGAGAGGAGACAAAACCTCGTGGGCTTCTGCACGTTGTCCTCCTGTAAGCCCCTCCATCCCTGCACTATGTTACCGAAATTGCCACAGCGATTAGGCAATGCTGTGTGGAGGTTGCTGCCTATCAGAGTGATCGTGGTCGCTTCATCCTCATATCCTCATTATCCCTTCATTTCATCTTCCCCTGCCTTTCCATACTAGTGGGCAGGCTAAATGGAGGTGGCTGGGGCCATGCCCTTCACCCACTCTTCCCCAAAAACCCTGCTGGGCTTTTCCCATGCACTGGGCGGTGAGGGAGTAGGGCTGGTACCTGGGCACAGGCCCACCCAGCATCGAGGCACTTGCCGCCAGCTTTGCTGTGGCCATGTGCTGGCTCAGCCCCCAGCCTCATGTCACAGTTTCCTGAAGGCAGGTGCATGTCTTGCTCCATTTGTACAGGCTTGGGGCTCGTATGCACCTGGGGCTCTCCTGTGCTCTCTCAAGATCAGCAATGGTAGAGCTGTGGTATTTTTGGATGCTTTTCTTTGTGTGGGGAGATGCTTCTTTAGTACCCAGGCTCACCCTTTCCAGCTCGACGCCTCACATCTGCCTCTGATCTGCAGGGATGTATCAGACCCTTCACACACCTCTCCCCAAATCAGTGTTATTTCTCTAAGGCCACCTTTAGGGTCTGTCCTGAGCCTTGCTGGTCTCTCTTGGAGGTCCATGGGGTTGGTCTGGCTCCCTTATTGTGGGTCAGCTTTCAGGACCTGGACCAAAGTTTTTGCTATGCAGATGGGAGGAGAAGGTGGGCCCTATATTTTTTTGAGGGGTAGGACTCTGGTATGGCTGCGGTCCAGCCTGGGTAGTCCTTAATGTCGGTGCTATGAACACTGCTAGGCATGAACTGTGTCGTGCTCTGTTCCCATTGCTCTGTTTCAGGGATTTTCAGTTCCCTGCATCCATCTCCCTGCAGAGATGGATTGCATGCCTAACTTAAATACCAGGGGCTCTCGTCATCCTCCTATTGCTCCCCATTCACTGCAATGGGCAAAGAGCTGCGTGCATCTCACTCCCTCCTGTACTGTGTGTTTCCCTCCTGGGTCTTTCACGCCTGCCCCACGCAAGCTCCCCTCTGCTCTCCTTTCCTCCCTGGACTCCACCCAGCTTTATCTTATAGACAGACGGAGAGATATGACACACAGCTGTGTTCAGACCTTACTTCACTTGGCTGATGATCTCTCTCCAATTAGCTTAAATGCAAGCTAGCACAGCAAGGAGAGGAAGTTTTAGGAGGGCTTGAGAGAAAATGTCATGCTCTGTGGCAATAGCAAAGGAAAAAGAAAAAGGATTTGATGTACAGCAAGAGGAGGCTGCAGGATGGACTTCTAGGCCAGTTACCAGGAAATTAATGAGAAATGCATAAAATGTGTAAATTTTGGCCTTGATTCTTCTGTTGCTTGTGTGTAATAGGCATCTGACCAAGGATGGTGAGAGATGAGCTCTGGTCAATGTAGCTGTGGCTATTTGTCCCTTTCTGTGCTCTGCCTGTCGTCTGGAGGTTGGTGTCTGTGCAGCGGGGCAGCACTGAGGGCAGGAGGACCTAGAGCCCAGCTGCTTCTCCCCGTTGTCCAGCCCAATTCCTGAAATCAGTAATGATGGTAGGATTGCACTAAGATGCTGTGAACCTAAGGGGGTGCAGGGCAGGCATAAGCCATTTTCTGGCCCCTCTTCTGAGAAGAGATACTCTTTGGAAAAGAGTGTGGGGTGTGTGGGAACATAATGTCTTGTCCACCAGGGCTTATTCGTAGACAGGACAGTTCCCACCTTGACTTCGTTTTCTTGTGCGTAATATTGGTTTTCTCTTTACATGCCCCTGGCTTGATGGAGATGTACCTTTTGACATTGCATAACAGCAACGCTTTGGAAGGAAACATCTGCGTTTATGCTTATGTGGGTATTATGTGTGGCTGCTGGGAAGGAAAAGGCCTGTCCTTTAGAAGAGCCTTATTAAGGGGAAACCAGTTATTAACAAGTATATATGGAAAGGGTGGGGTTCCTCATCGCTCCACTCATTTCAGCATCTCCTATCTGCCTCAGGAGTGCATCATGGTGATATCAGCCTTTATTAATATAAAACTCAGTATTACGCGCCCAAGATTACACCACAGGTAGCTAATTCAGTGGGTCTCTGACACTGCAGCCTATCTGATTAAAGTGGTAGTGGAGCGATCAATGACAGCAAATTAAGCTGTTCGTGTCAAGAAGCTTATTGGTGTTATGGTGTAAACTTTAAATGATATTCAAGGATTAAAACCTGGGAGACTGTGATCTAATTAGCTGAAGTTTATCCTGTGAGTGGTTGGGACGTAATGACTTGGAGATGTGGAGATGAAAACGCCCAATGGCCAATTTTCTCTGTGGGAAAGTGAGAAATTAATTGGTTTTGGTATGTGCTACATGACTTTTCTGTGTGCTTTTTTGGTGAGTTCTGTCCAGTCTAAGGAATATGCCACTGTGGAAAGATCTATTAACTTTAACTCTTTTCCAAGCAAGTATGAGTTAGAGGTTTCCCCCTCTCCTTGAGGAAAAGTATCTTTATCTGGTTCCTGCCTCTATTACAGGAGTTACCATGAAACTTAATCAGGGGAAGCATGTTTTTAGTGGTGGAGCTGCTGAGAAATTAGTACTTCTGTTCTGAAGTCCAGCGTTGACATTTAAATCCTGTGTGGGAACAAGTCCACATTTCTTGCAGACTAAAACTCAGTATTTCCTAACGAAAATACTCCAGAAACCTTTCATTTTGATAGTATGGACATCTTATACTTTACTGTTATACAGGTAAACATATTTTATTATTTTCTGTGTTCTATTAAAATAATTATCCTATCAAAAACATTTTCTCATTTCATTTTGTTAATCTGAAAAATTGTTTGGTCTCTTCCTTTCTTGAAAACACTTATATCAAACCATTTCTGCAAAACATCTTGCTTCTGTTAAAACGTGGGGTTTGGGTTGGGGTTTTTTTTCCCCCCCTTCTCTTAATAGAAAACTCTTCCCTCAGATATTTTGATCAGTTTTATGTAGCATATGAGTGTCTAGTGTTTCAGATCCTGGGAGGCGCAGGGTGGCTTCGGATGAATTTTAAGGGACTCAGCACTCCTCAGCATGAGTCCTACAATATTTACCCAGCGATGAGACAAGCAGGTGTAATTATATTGGCCTTTATCGTTTTCTCATAGCTGTCTTGCTGATAAGCTGTCCTTGGTGAGAACTCATGCACATTCGATGACAAACCAGTGTGTTTGCGTGCGTGTGTGTGTGCATGTGTGCACGCAGAGACATCAGAGCTGCCCGCTGGTACCACTCCTACCCAGCCTCAGAGCAAGGAGGGACTCGGAGCTCCTGCTGTCAGTATTAAGGTTTTTTTGAGCTGCTGTTGGGATCATGGATTTCTGATGTGATTCAGTCGTGGCTCAGGACTCCTCTTCTCCCCTAATCCTTCTCCCTCCCCCATACTTGGCTCTGTGAAATGAGGTCCCTCAAAGCTGACCCTTGCTTCAGAGAGCTTGGCACCCAAGCTGACCCCGTTCTGCAAAACTTTGAAATAAACCACCTTCTCCAAGCACTGTTATGCTCTGTCCTCATGATAGCTGCTTGCTTGCTTCCTTTTCTTTCTTTCTTTCCTTTTTCTTCCTCTAAACCCAGGCTGTGTGCATGTAGAGGAGCCCAGTCATTCCGCTCTGGTCAGTGGGCTCACAGCATGCTCTTTGCTTGGCTGCAGTTGATGGGAAGAAGGTTTTTATCATCTGCTAGTCAGTTTATGCAGCACAGCCCTCCACTGAACATCTGTAGGGAACAGAGGATAATATGGAGGGTTGTGTTCAAGCAACATGTGAACAGATGAGAGAAGTCAAGCTGTCTTTTAAGGCAAAAGATAAGCTGAAAAAAAAAAAATGTGTATCTGAATGACAGTGAGAAAGTGATATAATGGATGAAAATAATTGGGTGCAGCTTAAGCAAAGAAAAATGTCCCAGATCTAGATTCTTCCCTATATGTCAATATTTAACTGTAAAATTTTATGGAGGGGATATCTTGGGATTGATACTTGTGTTTCAAATAGTGCCTTTGACCTACTTACGTGACATGCTTATTACTCGGTGTCTAAATACAACTTCTGATGAAAAGTAAATGACGCGGTTCCCAGGTGAACTTCCCAGGAAATGTGCAGGTTATTAGCTAACTCATTTTTCAGCTTGGGAGACACTGGAGTGAAAGCTGAGCATGAACTTGCTACAGTAAGCGTCGAACGTTGGAAATGTTCATCATTGCTCACAGGCTGTTAAGTCAGCTTCCCATTCCCCAGTACTCTTCTATTCTTTCTTTGTCAGGTTTTCTTTCTTAAGGGATATATTTTCCAGTCTTCTCACTTCTCTTATTTCTCTTTCCATCAGCACTGCACCTCCTATTGTCCTTCCTTATACCTTTAAAACACTGCCTATGTCTCTTGTGGCCAGGAAATTCACCATTCTCCTCCACATCATCGCTGGGGAGGAAGAGCAAAAGTGTTGAGGAAGATGCGAGGAGCTGTGGTTTACATTTTTTGCAGTGGCTTGGGGGTGGTTATTTTATGGGCAAAACTTTTAATTTGCTCAGAATTTATACTCATGTCAATATGCATTTCACGAAAAGGAAATCCTCGTTCCTGTTTCATTTTTAATTGGCACTTTTAATATATCCTACTTTGTGTAAAGGCAAAGAGAAACATTTTCTCTTTAATGCTTCCTCCCACTTTTTGACTCTTTTCCTTTCACTCTGTTCACTTCCAACAACTGATCAGCCAATTTGTTTACCTAAGGTTTTTCAAGATAAAAATATGATTTGGCATATGTATCAAACCATGCTATTCAAATTAATAAAAATAAGGAATACTGAGGGTTTTTTAAGTCCTCAAATCTATCTATATTATATTAATTTTCACAACAAAAGTTTCATGAGTTATTTTGGAGACATTTCATGTAATAGAAACTTTGAGGCCTCCCTTCTTGATTTTTCTTCCCCCCCCCCCCTTCCTTAACCAGAAATTCATGTTCTTTAAGAGCTGTTTGCCCAGTGCCATTTTTATCCTTCTACCATTATCTCCCATGCATACCTTTTACTTTAAGTATTTAACTGATGCTGGAGACTGCGCCATGTTTAAAAACAATTACACTAATTCCTATATTTTTCACATAATGCGGTGTGTGTCTGCTGCAGTCTACAAAGGCTTAATAACATAGCTAAATACTGTGTGTGGGTGCAGTGAAGATTAAGCTGGGCTGGATATGGAAAGTGCAGAGACTCAAGTGGAGGGGAAAGTCTTTTGTTTGACTAGAATGGCATGAGAAATCTTTTCCTTACCTGGGGCCACAGAGGGCTCTCGGGTACCATATCAGTGGCTTTTGCAGTAGCACACACCAGTCCACATTTCCTTATTGCCCGGACCCCGTACAGTGCCCACAGACCTGTGATATGAACACGGCTACAGCCAGTGGGCTGCGTGCCCCTTCTTGCCTAGCACCTCCCACCCCACAGCACCAGGTTTCTTCAGCTTGCTAAGCCCGGAGTCGTCGGGGCATGCTGTAGCCCCTGCACGGCACTGAGCTGCCCCAAGCCAGGCGTCGACCTTTGTGGAGTTGGGAAGTGGGAGTCCCAGAGCATCCTTTGGGACAAAGGGATGGAAATGGAGACTGGAAAAAGATCAGCAGAAGGGATGGGGAACAGAGGTGGGACTTCAGAGGGCACCAGGCTATGCCAGGGAAGTTTTCATCAGGGTGGAGGTTTCCCACCTCTGTGCTAGAGAGTCAGCTTTCAAAATCAACCTAGCAAGGAAACAGTTCAGCTCTAGCCTTGTGCGATGGGAGCCATGTATGCACAGATATATTCCCTGGTGAAAAACAGCAGCTGTGGTTGCGGTAGAAGGAGAAGCTCACCAGTTTGGGGAGCGTAATGGCAGAGAGGAGGGAGGTCCACACTGATGTGTGTACAGGCAATGTGTTGCAAAATGATAGTTGTGTCATCCTGCCAGAGGGGATGTGACCCAGAGAGGATGATACAAAATACGAAGGAATACGTTAACTTGGAGGAGCCTGCATTCCCTGGCAGGACAGCAGCTGGCCAAGCCGTGTGGATGTAGTAGGGAGAACTTGTCGCCTTTAGCCTCACTCTGAGGGGCCAGATTGGGTAAAACACAGATTTATTAAACAAGGATTTAATTTGTAATTTCTCCTCGAGGAGAAAATTCAGACCTAATCTTGTTCTTTACACACACACACACCCCCACACACACACCCATCCATCCATCCCCCCTGCCTTGGCAGCCTAGAAAGGAAAAGTAACCAGCTGGGGTTTAAAGTGTCTGACACCAGTCCTGATGCAATGGCAATACGGGGTAAAATAACAAGTTGCAAACCCTGCCTGGGAGCATGGAAGATTGCTGGTGCCGTGCTGAGGGACACAAGCTGCCGCCGGTGCCTGAGCTGTGGCTTCCCAGGCGGCAGTCACACCCTTTTAGCCTGTGGTGTGGGCATTACCTTTGGTGTTACTGGCCCAGCAGTGAGAAGTGCTGAGCCAGTTGCTGTCTATTTAGGTAGGGTTCCCAGCCCGTCTCCCAAGGAAATTGGAGTTGCGTAAGGGCACAAGTTGGAAGTCTTGCTGGGGCGCGGGGGAAGTGGAAGTTGTAATGGGAGAAGTGTATGCAAGGGAAGATCCTGTGGGAGAAGAAAGAGTGAGAGCCAGGTTTCTCTCTGCCGGTTGGGGGGCAGACCATCCACCTGCTAATATTTTTTTTTTTTAACTTTTGATCTGCTCACGGTTCACAGTCTTTGACCTGATGTAAATTCCTGTTCTCTGTTCATATCTCTGTCCTCTCCCATCCAGCGGGTCCCTGTGCCATCACTAACAGCTGCTGGAAATGTTGGACCTGGTCTTCAAAACTAGATGCCTCCCACTGGGTTTGATTTGTTCTGGAGACTTGCGTACAAACATGTCCTGTACACGCACCTGGACTGAGTGGGGGGTGTCTGTGAAGAAACTGTCTCACTAAGTTCCTTACAAGCACCCGTGCAGTCATACACATAAACCCTCCAATTATAAAAGGGAAAAACAAGGTAATGTGATAGGAGGGTCTGGAACAGACCCCTATGGTATGGGAAGGGATGGATGTGATTTTTTTTTAAAGGCAGCCATCATGCCTGTCTGAGAGGTGGGACCTTGTGGTAAACAGACATCCCGCTCTCCCAAAGGTCTGTTGGAGAAGCAGTCAGGTGGCCAGGATCCTCCAACACGGTAGAAACAACTCATCTCAGAAATGGGAGGCAGCTAATAATGGACTGTCTATTTCAGTATCTGTCCTGGTTAATAGAAACTGATTTAACAATCCAAAGGCAGGAGTTAATTGAGTGATCATAAAATAAGCCAGGTCACTACGATAAGAATCGTGGATTTCAGGAAAGGTATGGAGCTGGTTGGTTGTTATCTGGGACAAAAGTCTAAAGGGTAAAGGATGACTGGCAATAAGCTACTGTATCCAAAACATGCTGGTAGACTTTCCTGATGTAGCAGCCAGCTGGAAAGCTTTGTCTGAAATGCCCTGCAGTCCCTGGAGAGGAGCTCGGTACAGACGGGCGTGCTTCTGCTCCAGGATGTGGCACAAACTCAAGCGTGGGGAAGAGCTCCTTGGCAGCAGCGGACCAGAAGGATCCGGTTGTGAACAGACTACAAAGGATGTCCAGTTGCGATGCAAATTTGGCCTTCAGCAAGAATGGCCAAAGGCTAAACGGGCTTGTGCTCCTCTATGGGCTCTCTGGGTTTGTTTGTGTTTTGGGATTCCGGCACGTTATATCTCAAGTGGTTTCACGTCCGCAGGAATGCGAAAAGCATTAAAATCAAGATTAGGATGATTGATATAGTGCTGTTCGTTTGCTAACCTGGTTACAAAAACTATTCTGCTTTGTAAGGCACTCTGAATTATAAGTGAAAGTAGCCTGATGTCTGAGTTTGCTCTGAAACATATAGTGTAGCCAAATGTTCACAGTGCCCCTGAACAGTGCTGATGTGTTGGCCTTTGTGCAGTCTGGGAATGCGAGGGAGTACTCACTTTTGCTATAATAATAATAATGAAAAATAAGGTATTTGAAAGAAATCTCATGTAACTGGCAAAGTCCTCCGATTCAGCTACACTATTGTTGTTTTGTAGCCCTCTTAAACCCTAAGTACGTTCTGTTAGCTAATGCTAGTGGTTCCTTTTACTGTTACAAAGCTAGATCATGAAGAGAAATATGTGCCATGTCCAGCTTTTCCTGTTCAGGGAGTAATTTTTTCCATGACGTCTAATCTTTTTCTTTTGCTGAACTGTCAGTAAAGCCAGACCACTTTGGCTTGGCATTTCGCCCACATCCACCTACATATTTTTCTTAACAGCAAACAAACTAATTAAATGGCTCTATCTTATGAGGCATTCCTTTCTCCCAGGTAGTTACTGATTAAAAAAATAAATAAAACTTCTCACTATTTTGAGAAAACAAGGGATGAGTCAGTGTTTTCACAGCCTGGTTTATTATTAAGTAAGAAGCCAGGATCAAAAAAAATGAGCAGGGTGGAAAAAAATGTTAGTGCTATCATATTATGTTTGTGGCCAGTGAAAAGAGTCTGTTCTCACTCCGGTGAGCATTTCCAATATCTAGTAAAATTCATGAGCATTACATTTGCACATGAAGGTAGACAGGGGTACACAAATGAGGCAGAGATACCTCTCATGTGAAAGATTACTGCAATAAAATGTTAATTTATAAACCATCGTTTGTATTGCTTCATGCTAGGCATGTGCTTCAGTAGCGTTTCCAATAATGCTAACCTGAAACAAAAAAGTGATTATTCAGAGTCAATAGAGGTTCTCCAAATCTAATAGATAACAATAACCTTACTAATTGAAGGCAGGTGGCTCTGCTGACGTTCACCTGAACTAACCCCCATGGACCTCCTGGGCCTGAGCAAAAAAGTTGTTGATTCCACGCCGCTGCCTGAGTGCTGACCAGAGCATCCTGATCAAGTTAAGGCACCAGCCAGGCACTGAGTGCTGAATACATCAGTAAGCTCCTGCCAGGGCAGCATCCACTGTAATGCTCTAAGCTTAACAGAAAACAACAAAGAGGTCTTCAGTCCCTGTTGTCTCTTTCCCTAATATTAAGCCCAGTTCTAGGCTTGCCTGTGTTTGCCTGGAGAACAATTTGTGCCCCGAGACAAACCAGGAGACGCTTGCTGCTATTACCAGCAGCCCTCATTCTACCTTGGGAGGTGTTGCAAAATGTGTAAATCAGCTTAGCTCTTCATCCCTTGGTTTTCTTAATCAGGACTTCAACTCTAGCCTTTGAAGCAGGCTTTACTCACAACAGACCTATTAAGTTATTTGCTTCTACTATTGTATATCCAGGAGATCCACAAATGCCCCACAGTTACATAGAAGCCATCCAGACTGACACCAGTATTTATGCAAATCTACAGGATTTATCATTTGGCATAGAGTTTGGGCCAAAGTGCCAACCCTGTATTTAAAAACTACTGTGCCATGGAGTAGCATCCCAGCAAACTCTGCCTGCCCCAGAAAAAAGCAGGAGCTATTGGCTTCCAGTGGCACCATCTCTAATCCTAACCTCCAAGCGCTGAATGATTCAGAAGCAGGCTGAGATCTTCCATGCATTGTTTTGATCCCTAATCCTGCCCAATCCTCCTCCTTTAATATGTAATAGAGGGCTGCTGGCAGCTGCGGCGAGTGGCTGCTGTTTGCCAAAGGGTGGTTAGGAGACACCAGATGCTGGAGCTGCTGAGGTATGTTAGCATTGGGCAGGGTAGAGTCAGCATGGCCTGAAAAAGGAGATTTGCTGCTGGAGCTGGGAAGGCCCCACGGGTGGAGCTGACGGTGAGCTTGGCCAGATAGTGCTTACTGAGATGGTGAGAAGGGCTAAATAACCCCAACAGCATGACACCAGCTCCCATCCTGCCTTCCCACTGGGCCAATTACAGCAGGAAAACAGGCTCTTCCAACCCAAGCGTTAAGTGTGTGCCCATAGACACATATGTAGGAGTCCCTGCCTCATCCCAAAATAGTCCAAAAGTCATTTGCTCCTTTTAATGCCAGCCCTCCTCCTCAAACCCTGCTGTTCCTAATCCTGGCCTTCATCTTAGCACAGGACCTCTGGGAGTTCATCCTTATGAAAAATGATTAAGCCCTTGAGAACGCTGCACAGACTCTCATCCTGGGCCCTTGGATTTACCTCATGGTAAAACAGGAAACTCCTCAGCTCCTGTTGAATGAAGCCCTGGCCCTGCCCTAAGCTTTCTGGGGTGTTTCCACTGCCTTTGGGCTTTGATTACTGCTGGTGCCACGTGGGTGGGAGTTTGTGGCTCCTGTGTCTGAGGGACCACATGGAAAGGGAAAGGTCTAAAGAGCTGCATGGGTCAATATGTGCCTGCAAGGCTAAACAAGCAAAAGTGAGGGTGGCATCCTGAGGGAAAACATTGATCTTTGATTTGTTCAGGTGTGTTTTGAAAAAAGAAGGCAGAAGGCATGATTGTTAGGGTTTGGCTTAGCATGGGCTGAAGATCTCTTGGGCTTTGTGTGCGCTGTTCTGCTGGGTCCTGCTACGTGTTTAAAAGTAGGATGGCTACCATGTGGGTGAAAGAGTCCTCATTCATTTTGTACCAGCTCAGGGTCTGTACGCAAGGATATCAAGCCTATGGTTAGGGCTCACGTCAGCGCACAAAGAGCTGTAATGTCTGTTTGGTTCTTGTAGTCCTGTAAAACCCAGGTAAGAGTTAGCATCACCTGGGGCAAAAGGGTCATGGTTCATTTAGGTTCAGCTCAGCATCACTGAACTGGATTGTTAAGAGCAGAAGCTGAAGAGTTTGATATAATACAAGCATCTGCACAGCCTGTCTGGCTAAGATAAGGGTTGCATCATGTGGAGGCAAATTGGCTTTGATTTGCTCAGAAGTGGGATGAGATTTTTCTGTAAAGCTAAAATGAGAGCCAGTGCCTCCTGGTGTGAATTCAGTGTTGATTATTCTAGGCCAGATTCAACTCATTGAACAGGTATTATGGTTTGCACCTAGTGTACAGGAAACTACAGTGTAAAAATGGAAGGGGTTGTGGCCTAGGCAGGGGTAGGAACAGGTGTTAGGTCTCAGAAGAGTGGAAGTTATCCTCATTGTGAAGAGAAGTGAGTGGCAAGCTTGGCCGATCACTGAATATGAGGCTGGTGCCAGGAATGCTGGATGGATTACGTTTGTCTAGGACAAATGGAAATGGTTGGGTGTTGCTGGAAAGGCTGAGAGTTATTTGTCCCTACTACTACCATTGGCCTGCATTCACCTTCTAGACAACATTGCTTAGGTTATTTGTTTTGATCCTGTTGTTCTTAACCTTACTCTGGCCTTAGCAGAATACCCCAATGCAAAGCACATGCTGATAATCCCTGCTGGCACCCTGCCTCATCCTCTGTCTGTAGGCTGTGTTTGATTCAGTTCTGAACTTCCTCAGACCCGCCTATACCAAATGATCATCTGACCTACCCCTCCAGCTGTGAGCTTCCCTACACCTAGCAGTCCTCAGCCAATTTCAGTATTATCTACAGCCCTTCAGAGACTTGCCTCCATGCCTGTGTACCCCGGGTCATCTTCTGTCAGGGCAGCCCGAAGCCCCAACCCTAACACAGGACACCACTTTGGTGAAGCACTGCTAGCTCAAGGGTTGATGACCTGATTACCCTTAGAGACAGCAGCACTTACTGTAGGTCTTAGTCCTTGCTTTTAACACAGTGGTAGACACAGCTGTTTAGTTCCTTCTGTCCTTGTCCATAAGCATAACCCTAACCATAGTGTTAGCCCAATAGCCTGGTCAACTCAACCCAAACTATTAGACAATTAGCTTTGACAGCAATCTCTCGCAAATAGTGCTCACCCTAGGAGGACCCATCAGATGAGATACTTGGCTCTGCCACTGCCACAGTCCTCCTCCCTCCTCAAGAGACTACACAACACACAGCCATGAGCCCAATTCTCCAGCTTCTGTACCACCCCCCCAGCCTCATAACTCCAGTGATACCCTGAGGCATGCCACAGGAGCTTCTTATCATTGGCCTTTCCTGGGGCTGTTTTAACAACACAGTGTAGGCAGCCTTGGTGGGAGTTGGCTCTCCTTACTTGGGCCAGCCCAGTTCCCTGGGGTTCATCTGGGCAGCCTGCTCTCCCTCTCCGGTCACTGCAGGGCACTCACCTTACCCAGAGACGCAGATTGGTGTCTGAGGGAAGTGGGATGAATAAATACACTGGGTTTTCCTCTTTTTCCCTCCACTGACTGCTGAGGGAGCTTTTGCACACTTGCAGCCTATTAGAGGCCTAAAGCTGGGTGTGCTGCATCCCACCTGGCTATGAAAATTTATATTTAATGAATAACCTAAACAACTGTGATTGAGTGTTGCTGATTAGCCCTATTCCCCCTGTTTTATTAGTCTCTGACTTGGTCATGTATTTCCAGCACTTGCAAACGTGTTCTTTTGGTTCTTTGTTGGTGCTCTCAATAATTAATTAGTAAACGAGTCACTTGCTGTGGTCTGCATACAGCCCCCTGCACTGTGATCTGGGGTGTGCGGGAGGGGAGCCCACGCAGCAGTGCCTGCCTGGTCCTGCTGCACGAGGGCTGTAAGCCCAAGTCCTCAGTGATGCTTAGACAGTTGGTGCCATGGATTTCAGCTTCGAGGAGCTGGGACGCTGTGCTTAGGCCGTCGGCTGAGCCCTTTCAGAAGCTGCAGGTATCCTGGGGAAAAATGTCTGACACTGTGCATCCGTGTTCATCTAGCACGTGCTGAGCAGGAAGGGATGGTAAGAGAAGATTATGGAGAGATACAGCAGTCAGAGGAAAACAAAGCAAACCCACAAACTCCTCTTTTTTNTTTTTTTTTTTTTTTTTTTTTTTTTTTGTTAAGGACCTGTCAGAAAAACACCTGGTGGAGAGCTGATTTCAGCTGCAGTGCTGTTACCTGATACCAGCTTGATATCACTATGCCATCTTGGGTGGGGTCTTTGCAGAGAACAACTTCGTTACAAGAACATTAAAGCTGTAATAGCTGGCTCAAACAATGCAAGTAAAGGGAAATAAAAGAGAAGGATAAGAAAGTAATTGTCATAATTAGGCAGGAGGAGAAAACTGAATAGGCTGTGTTGGGGGGGGGAGCAGAGGCAACAAAGTGCTGCTGGGCTACCTGCTGCAGGTGTTGAGCTGTAATGGCAAAGACTCAAAAAAAAATTAAGAGTTGTGTAACTAATATCCTATGAATCATGCAAATAGGTGCCCTCACAGGTGGTTGAATAACTGACTTTGTTACAGGGATGCTGCATAATTCCACAACGTGCTTTTCTTCCCCAGCTGCCCTCTTGATTCCTCCCTCCTCCTCCCCCCCCCCCCTCTTTNCCCCCCCCCCCCCCCCCCCCCCCCCCCCCCCCCCCCCCCCCCCCCCCCCCCCCCCCCCCCCCCCCCCCCCCCCCCCCCCCCCCCCCCCCCCCCCCATGTTTCTGTTTCAGGAGTTGTTGGTTTTCTTTTCATTGAATCAATAAGTTTCCTGCATCTTGCCTCATTTCACTGCTGCTAGAGTGAGATCCTTAATAACCCGGCCCAGCCACGGCAGGAGGAAGTGAAGGAAGGATCTCTGGGGACCTTCATCATAGGTGGCAGAGAAGAAAAGGAGGAAGTCCTTGCAGAGGAGGGAGGGAAAAAAACTGCAGTGGCTCAGCCAGGTTACAGGTAGGCTGGAGTTACAGAGGTTGTTGGCAGCTGTACTCCTCCACAACACTGGAACAGCTTCTCCAGAGGAGCAGGCATCCGCTGCCTCCCACCTCCGCAGCACACGGTACAGCCCTGCAGGATACAGAGGGGAGGAAAAACCTGCATCGGGGGCTGAAACACATGGCCTGTCCCTTGTGTTCATTTTCCCCCCACCCCTGTGAGTCACTGAGGCTTCAGCCTTCAACTCTGGATGTGTTCAGTAGTCACTGACGACTCAAAGGGCAGGACCCAGAAGAGGAGCAGGAGGTGAAGACAGCAGGCTTAAGTACCCGTCTAGTGGCAGCTGGCACACCTGAGGAAAAGAAGGGCAGGCTGGGCTGTTGGCATGTGCAGTGGCTGTAGGCACACCTACGCACCCAGGAGGTACAGCTGGGTCACCCTGCGGTGACAGCACCCCTGGCACCTGCTGTGTTCAGGGACAAGCACTTGTAGGCATCTAGGAGCTGTCTTTAAGGTCTGCTGGGTTAAGTTTGCAGTCAAGAATGAGATCAAAGTAGGGCAGGATGGATACGTTTGCAGGTTAATGGCCTTTTTAAGACAAGGGAACAGCATCTAATGTAACCTAGGCATAAAGTAGGCACTAGCTTGAAGCAACCATTTCTTGGAGAGCCTTGTAACTTCTTGTTTGTGTATATGTTAGAAAAATATGTCAGCTGGATGTGAGCATTTCCAGTGGGGAACAAGGATAGCTTTCTGGCCTGGGTTCTTTTAATGGCTTGAATGAAGGATGTGATGTCAAATAGGACTGAATTTAATCTGTCATTAAAGGGTTATTTCTTGGCTCCTCAACAATTACATATTCAGTGGAAACCTGGTGATCTTAAGTATGTCACAATATAACATTAATAACCTCATTACATATTAACTGTGTCACAACTCAGATCTGCAGCCAAACTCTGCTGGCAACAGAGGCACGTTTGTACTGACATCTTAACTTCACTGCTGTCGGCCAAATGCCTTTTGTGCAAAATAGGAGTATTGGGTTGGTTGTTCAGCAAGGTCATTAAGGAGTGAAAAGCACTGAGGCCGGTGGTGGGGTAGCAAACCCAAAAACTGAGGCTGGGTCTGGGCTTCTGGCAGGTTTCTCCAGCAGCAGCAATGACTTTCTTCCTCTGGCTCACCTACCTCCCATCCTCTTGTGGGGAGCAGCAGAGCTGCTCCCAAAGCCCCAGCACCTTGCAAGAGCTGGCCTGTGCTTCTCCCCAAAACAGGCCTCTCCAGCAATTAAACTTTCTAGGGAGCCAAGGTGCAGGGGCTCGCTCCCTCTGTGGGCAGGCCTGCCAGGGAGGGCTCGACACCAGTACCCTGCTGCAGCCCCGTGCCTTGCCTGGGAGCATGTCTTCTCCCCAGCTGGGTCCACTCCTGTGACTCGCTATTGGCAGAGGAGCTTTGATATCTGGTCAAGCAAGATAATTAAAGCCACTTGGGAGACCTTCGAGGAAGCCATAATCCTCTGGCATGTTGATGGGGCGCAGCTGCTGCTCACTGTGTGGCTGGTGAGGAGTGGCTGGGGCTTGGTGTGGAGCCCCCAGCACCCACCAGCATTGTGAGGAAGCATGGGGACATTTTTAGGTGAGATAAATAAATCTAGCTTTGCTGGGCGTTGTGGTCTGCTTGGCTGGAAATTTTTGCCGCTTGCATCTTGGTCTCTGAATTTTGTTAATCTGGAACATATTTAGGGCCTAGAGCAAACCTGGGAAAAGAAACAGAGCTTGGGAAAACAGCAGAAGGAGGCTTGGTATGTTGCTGCTTGTCACAGTACTAGACTGACCCCTGACTCTGTATGCATATGTCTGCAATGTATGTAAGAAATAATTAGTAAATACCTTCTCTATGGGCCAAAGACTGCCCTTTAGTGTAAACTTGAGGCTGTTGCTGCATCAGCAGAGAAAGTTATTAAAAAGCGTGTTGAAGAAGGCAGCTGGGGGACAGGGGAAGGAATAAACCACTGCAAAGATGTAAAGTCAAAAGTAAATAAGTTACTCCCAGCTCCTCCAGTTTTTGGTGATGGTGGGGGTCTGTGCAGGAGCAGCAGCTGCATGTACCATTTTGGACCCAAGTCCTTGCTGCTGGGTTTAGATTTGGGTTGTTTGGATGGGATGGGGTTGGAGCTGTTGTTGATAAGTAGCATTGTAGAGGAAGCTGTAAGAGTTTGTATCCCGTATCTCATGTGACTGCTAGAGAGAAGGTAAATACGACTTACTCTGCCACAACAGTAGGTAGAAGCAGAATCCAAAGGCAGCATGTCTTTAGACTGATCAAAGAAATGCTTTCAAGGGTTTTCATTCATATTTTTATATATATATACACACACACATACATACACTGTTAAGAACAGTGTAGGATTCTGGAAATATTTAAATATTTATTATAGGTAATGTGAACACTGTGGTAAGTGACCAGGATGTGGAAGGTATTTTTCCCTATGAGCATTTTATTTCCTAACTGCTTAGAACAGGATTATATTTTGATTATTCCTTAGGCTTTTAACACAGGGAAACTCTGAGGCAAAACACTGAATTTGGAGAATGCTGGTCTGAACCAGCTTGTGTTTACTGGGTTGGTGTTCATGGCTCCGCAAGTGGATGTTTATTCCTCTTTCTTTTGCAGCTGGGATTTGATTTCTTTCTGACAGCGGCAGTATCTCATGGGAGTGGATTACAGGGTTGCAGCAGTGCTGTGATGTCTCTGACTCGAGCCTTTGGCAGCCTCAAGGGATACACCCTGAGGCAGCTTTTAGCCATCCAGATGCTCTGATAGACCACAGGGAGCTGGGATGGAGTAGCTTAAGGGGAGAGCTGCAAACTGCTGTGGTACCCAGTGGTCAGTGGGATTAGGTTAGCAAAGCATTGCACGAGCAGCAGTGTGTTACTGTGGTCTCCTTTCTCATTTTTGTAGTCCATTTCTGAATGCAGAGAATTACAACCATGTCTGTATGTGGCTTGGGCTGGGGTGAGTTTGGTGGATGTAGTGGTCTGAGAGCTCCCTGCCTTGAAAAGTGGCTAATTATCACCATGAAAATTAGAAACGAATATTGCATTTATGAATGTGTGTGCGCAGACACATGCCCACGCGTGCAGGCAGAGAGCACGCACGCGTAAGCCTGCATGTGCAGGTAGGCAAGCGCGTGTGCCTGTGTAGGTAGGTACACATGCACAGGCAGCCGACCGTCCCTGTGATCACAGTGAAGAAAGAGCCGCATTAAAAAGCTGAAATAGCTTGAGATCCCGTCCTTATTGCCTCTGGTCTCCTGCCTCGCCCTGTCCCACGTCCCTGTTAATTGCTTGCAAACAGCAGCAGGGACGCAGCAGCAGCTGGGGTTGCTGTGCACTCGCCATGGAGCTGATCGGCTGGTCGGGTCCTTTTCCGGGAAGCTGTACTGCCTTGTTGTGATGCTCGTGCCAACCGGTAGCACCAGCTGCTTCGAAGCAGTCGAGCAAAGGGCAGAGGGAGAGGGGCCAAGGGAGAGCCCTGCCTGTGAGCTCGCAGAGGTGACAAACTGGTGGCATGCACGGGGGCTGCTCGCAGCACACCTCAGAGCACAGTTCTGGGAATTTTACATGGAAGCAACCTGCCTCTAAGCCCTGTGGGGCTTTTTCTGAGTGCCTTAGAGTATCAGCTGGAGAGAGGCAGCAGTGTGCTGTGGTGCATCCCCCCAGCCCGGCCCCTCTGCAGGATAGGAGGGAGCAGAGGAGGTGGCATCTGAAGGAGCGATCCCAGACACCTGCAGGTGTCAAACACAATGCTGGCCAAGTCCCTTAGGTCGGCGTCCCTCTGGTTTTAATGGGAGTCACATGCGTAAAATCCCTCAGAGACGGGTTGCTGTTGATTAAGGGAATGACAGCCTCCCAGGAAAAGCAGCTTTTCCTGGTCCCGCTCCAGCCTGGAGAGACTCTGTCAGGGGGTTGGCACAGCCCCACCACCCCCAAAACAGCATAGAACAAAACAGGCCCTTTCTGAGGGTGAGCTTGGCTAGCTGTGCCTCCACCGGTGAGCTGCACCCTCTGCCTGACCCCAAGCCAGCCCCGCATCACCCCTGCCTTTTGGCTGCCACTGTGCACCCCGGCAGGGGGGAAATGGGATGCCCCCCCTTCAAGCACATGTCTCCACCGGCAGGGAGAAGCTGGTGTGTTCCTCTGCATTTGTTGGCCTTTAGTTTATTTTTTTCTTTTAATTCCTCCAGGAAGGAGGCAACTAATTGACAGTCGGGGGAAGCTCAGAGGGAGGAAGGAGAGGATCAGGGAGGCCTCGGCTTCCCCACTGGCACAGGCTGGTTATGAGCCATGATGACTACCCAGCCATTTTGCTTCACTGGGTGCGCTGCCAGCACAGCTAATTACTACTGCCTTCACCATTGGGCTTTACCCTGGCTTAAGGCTGGAGCAGCCGTTTTGGTTACTAATGGGGAGAAATGAATAGAGAAAGTCCAGCGGCGTCTGCAACGCTGCCTCCCTGCTAAAAAGTTGGCTGGAAAACCTCAGCCAGCCTCGTCTGGGCAGGAGCCTCCCGCGATGGAACGGCAGGCAGCAGTGAGCCGGAGCCACCTGTAGCGCAGTGCGTGCCAGCACACGCCGCGCAAGCTGCTGGGCTTCGCTCACCACCCAGGGCAAAGGGCTACCACAGAGCTGCCTAGTCCTGGCAGGCCTGCGAGGAGGAACGAGAAAGGGTGCTCTGCCCAAAGCGTGTGTGGGGCTGTGTCCTTGGCACTGCCGTGGCCCGAGGAAGGGAATGCTGGGAGCAGTTCTGCACCTCTCTCTTTCCCCGAAGCCGGCAGAGCCAAGGATGGGAAGTGAGCCCCTCAGTTTCCAACTCTGCAAAGCTTTTTGCCCTGGAAATGTCCCAGAGCTGGGACCTTTTCAGCAGAGAAAACACTGCCCCAGTGAAAGGGAGGCCAATGCACACCACGGCTTGTAGCTGTGGCACGGGAGCTTGTCTATATCTGTGCTGGTTGGCCTGGTTTGCTGCACTAAACCAAACTTCTTCCGTGGGAATCGGTGCACTGAGAAATGTGTCAGGAGCCCAAAGGGTGAGGGGAGAACAGGGGTGGTCCTGAGAGTGGTTTGACTTGGACAGCAATGGAGCGGTACCAACTTTCCTTAATAAACCACTATCCGAATCTGGATTTAGGTCAAGTGGAAACCGAAAGCCCTGGCTGCCCGTCAGCAGTCGGTGGTCCTTTGCTGCTCTGCTCCCCAAGGCCACAGTTACCACTATAGCAGCAGCCGTGCAGTGCAGCTTCCTCCTCCTCCTCCCCTTCTTCCCTACTGCTCCCTGCAGGAGAGCTCTGTTGGGGCATAGGCTTCAACGTGGGGAGAAAGCCTGGTACCTCCCACCCATCCTGTGAAGGTACTATGCAAGTTATACCCTGGCTGCGCCAGGCAGAGGGATGCTGCCATGCTCAGGTATTGGGACCAAGTGGGAAGATACTGGGAAGTAAAGGCCTTTCTGCTTTGGGAAGCTGGTGGTCAGGCTAAGTTAATCTCAAGGCATCTACCATCTTCTTCCAGCTGGGATGGACTAGTCTGCTGATTAGATTTAAAAATTTTTTTTTTTTTTTAAAAGGAAGATGTTGGAGATTTTTGTGAGCCCCTGAGAATGGCAGAGGGACTTCAGGTTAGGCTGAAGTCATCCTTTATATTCACTGCATACAAACTTCTAGACTTTGATCTTTCAAATGTCTAAACCCCATTGCACATGTGCTTTTGGATATAGCTACTGTGATAAATGTTCCCGATGTCAGTTATAATTGTGGCCTGCTTAACCTCCTACGATGGCCCTAGCTAAGCATCTTTGCAAAGAGCAAGATGATGCTGGGACAAAGCCAGCCTCACTGTGGGTTTTAAAACACATGGGCGACATCAGTAATGGCAGCACAGGACTTGGCATGTTTCGCCTATTAGTGGACTAAGGAAAGGAATCCTATTTAAATAGATAAAAAGGAAATGTATTGGACTCGCTCCCTGTTGAGGCAGGGTCAGGGCATGAACTCATGTGAAAACTGGCTCTGCCAGGATTTATTTCCTCTGATCTGATCAGGTGATGGAGACTGCCGGGGGGGGGGGGGGGGGGGGGAGACACTCATCAGGCAAATTTGTCTCTCATGCGTGTTGTGAGTCCACAGCCCAGGGGGCCTTATTGCTGCCATGGTCAAGGGTTACTCTGCCTGTGGGGCAGAGCCTTCCCCAGGGAGCAGCACCTGCAAATGGGCTCTTGCCTGCTCTTCCAGCGAAGTGTGTGCAGCATTTTTCCCCTTGTCATTGCCACAGCTGTAGTATCTATCTTCTGCTTCTGCATGTTTCTACTCGAGCCTCTTGGAGCCAGGTGTTTCTGTGCAGATCACGAGTTGCTCTTTATTAACTTTTATATGGTCTTCGCTCTACATAACTGCAGAGAAAAGCCCAAAAGCCTCTCCCACAGCATTTCAAAAACCCAAGGTAAATAAGGCGGTGGCAGCAGTGATTTTAAACCCCGTTTTTGCTCAAGTGCCTGACGTGTGGTTCCCTACAAGCTCAGGACTTCCCCGGTGCAGCAGCGAGGCCTCCCCGCCTCAGCCGAGCGTCGTGCCTGCCTCCCCGCCAGCACAGCCTTGCCGCGCCGTTCCCAGCCGCAACATGCTGCCCCCCGGCCCCACGTCTCGCTGCTGGCAGCCCGGTGACGCTCAGCTGCCGAGCGACCGCAGCAGCCCAACATGTTGGGATCTGCCTTCTTCTACCGCCTCCCCTGTTGAAAGGGCTTCCTGTGCTGTTATGCTCTGTTTAATCAGCACTCGCTTTGGGTTGTGAATCTCTCCCTGGCTCGGGTCAGCGATAGGAGCGCCCGGTGTTCGGCGTTTTGCCACAGCCCCCGGGTTGAAGTGCGTCCCAAAAGCAGGGAGAGGGGAAGGAGCGGAGCAGTGAGTGTCGTGCGTGATCCATCCCTCTGCAATACTGAACCGGTGTTGCAAAAGCAGTCGAAAGCTTCATGCGGAGACCTGGGCGCACGTGCGGGTGGTTTTGGCCAAAGGACAGGACAGGCTAAGCACGGCTGACATCTTATCTCAAACCCCTGGCCCCAGGACTCGTGTGTAAAGAAGCCCAGCGCTCTTTCTTCCTTGCTTCTGTGGCTCTCCTTCAAAGAAACAGATCAAAATCAATGCTGCTTGAAGAAAGTTCTCCCTGTCTGAGACAGGCAGGGAAGAGGAAAAGCTGGATGCCCCCTCCCCAAGGCACAGGGATGACAGGATCTAATCAGCAGCTGAGCCCAGGGGCAGCCGGGGAGGTAACACAGGTTTGCACCCCAGCAGCAGAGCACCGCGGCACCCGAAGGCTCTGGCTGGGTTTTTGGGGACACCTGTGAGCTGGTCTGCACCTTATGCCACCCAGCTGGGGTTAAAGGAGTGTGGAGGAGAGCAGATATCTCCCCCCTGCCCCGCATCCCCCCGACCTCTCTGCTAAAGGAGACCTTATAGAGCAGCTCCCACATGCCTTGTTTTTCTTGCAACCCTGTTGTGCAGAGCCAAGGTGGTGCAAGAGAGGAGGCAGGAATGAAAGGGCTGAGGTTTGCCTCCGGGCCTCTTTGCAATCGCCCAGCAATTCTTTACCCTCGCTGCCACCGCCAAGCGTGTTTGAACCGCAGGCTTGTCGAGTCCTCTTGAGGCCTGTAGAAACATGGTGCTGCAGCACCTTGTGCTAAGTAGCAGGTAAATAAAGCTACCGGGTGCTGGGAACAAACTGTTGCGAAGACAGGTAATGCATCAGGGGTTGTGCTATCTCCCGGAGGCGGAGGCTGGGATGGAGGAGCGAGGAATGGGGATGGTGTGAGGCACCTTCCCTGCTGCTGGGGCTCCTGCACAGGGAGCCGGCACCAGCAGCTGCTGGCAGAAACCCAGACTACACTACCGCAGGCATGCAGGCAGAGGCCACGTTGAAAAATCACGTCTAGAGATGAAAAGGTGAAGCTTATGGTCACTAACGCCATTTCACTGTATCTTTTTTTTCTATGTTCATTACTCCTTGGGCTGAAATAGCCACCTGGGGCCATGGTCAGAAGCCCTAAGGAAGGAGGCGAGCACGGTGTACGCAGAAACCCTGCAAGTAACCTCTATTTGGTTTTGGAGGCAAACAAGAAGAGCTTATGTTCATCTTGCAGCCCTTTCTGCTGCCAGGGAGCATTTAGGCAGCATGGGTGACCTGGAACGAGACTCAGCTCCGTGGAGCCCTCCGTGCCTTCGCACCACCTCCCAAACCCGTTTGCCCAGCGTGTGGGGTTTTGTGCACGTTTTAGGGGTTTGTGTGAGGGCTGGAGCTGGTGGGTGAGTGGGCAGAGCCTGCGGCTTAGGAGCGGGTTCACACCGCTGCCTTGGCTTGCTTCAGGGTGTGAGCTGAAGTCGAGGGAGGGAAGCTGGCAGAAGGGGGTGTGGGGAACAGGCTTCCTTTCAGACTTGTGGCAGCTGAGTTCAGCCTGCCAACTCAACTAGGGAAAAGAAGTCAAATGATATAGAATGTGCATTTATGGTAGGGTCTGGGGATTTCTTCTTTTGGTAGAGGGTTGGGGTTTTTTTTTTTTCTGGTAGGTAAGTAGCGACGAAGCCCAATATAGCCATTAGGTTGTTCTGTGTATTTTGGGGGTATTTTTTTAAAGAACATGGCTAAGATTGGAAAGAGGCAGAGAAATGCCTGTAAGCTTTAGGTCAGCAGCCCAGTTAGGACTTCAGCTAAGGCAGAGGAGCGCACGTGCAACCAGGAAAGTCACCCGCAGGAGACCTTTACAAAACAATAATTTGTAATTGCTGCATTAGTGCTAATTTAGCACCCCCATTCACCCCTCCTGCCCCCAAGAAGGCTGGGTCACAGGGACAAATACCCACTCCAATACTGGCAGCATGTCATTGCAATCCCTTGGTTGTGTGGGGTTTTTTGTTTGTTTGTTTGTTTTTCCCAGTGCCAGCTGTGTTGCCTTCTATGTAATGCATAGCTGGTGTCTGTTATTGTGAAAGATGGCATGGAAAATAAAGACTCATGAGTGTGGCCTCATGTTTAATTAGAGGCTAACATGCTATTATTATTAGGCACTGAAGGAATGTACTGGTGAAGCAGTGCTTGAGCTGTTTTAAAAGCATTTTATAAGTGTACTTTCCCCTTGCCTAGCTGGCATGCACCACCTTTATTAGTAGGCACAAGACTGCTGTTACCTGGTCTTACAGCTCTTTTGCAGTTCAGGCAAATACCGCTGGAATTAAAGCACCTCAAATCTCACTGTTTGGAGGACTTCTTTGAAATAGAAGGGTATGGTGTGTGCTAGGCTAGGCCAAGTGTTTAATCACAGTGGCACAAGCCTTGAGAGACTAAGTGGTCTGTGGTTGAATTTGCTATAAAGAGAGACTGATTAAGTACAGCTTAATGAAACTTGACAGCCTTATTGGTCTCAAAAGAAGTTGAAGGAAGCAGTAAGAAAAATCACAGTTTTGTTTGTTTAATGAGAAGTTTCACTGTCAGCACCTTTAGGAAGCTTGCTGTGACTGCCATGCTCCAGTAAGAGGTATATTGCTTTGTAACCTCCATATATCGGCATGAGCATGGCTTCACTATCTATTCTTTAATACAGGCTCAGTAGGCAGTCAGTGAACTGTCTTGAAATTCAAGAAATTGAACTAGGGGAGTTGCATGCAGGTACATAGAGGTACCTCCTTGGAGCCAGGAACAGTATCAAACAGCAGCAGGCTCCCTCTCCCCTCTGCAAGCACCTATCATCTTCCTTTGCTTATTGCCCTCAGCCACTACCATCTCCAATGACAGGAGGCTGGTTTTTGGTTTTTAAGTATTGACTTTCATGGGGCTAGATTCCCACAGGAGCACTTTGACTCTTGTAATCAGATACTGAGGTAGCACTGGCATTCATATCACTGCCATCAGGTATGTGCAAAAAAGCAGGAGCTGCTTTCCTGTCAGGGGAGGTGGGAGCAAAGCACGCTACTGATGCTTGCTCCATGGCACGCACGGTGCGAATGCACCACGGAGAGGTGAAGTACATGTCTGGGCAGTAGCTCACCGGTCAACAGGGAAGATGCAAAAGTGTTTGATTTGGCTCCAAGGGGGGAAAGAAAACTAAACTCCCTGAACAGCTACAGCATAAGAGAAAAGCATCCCAGTCAGTTGTACATCAACATGTTATGCACATGAAGACTAGGTTATGGGGGGTTTTATTCTACAAATTTATTCTCTAAATAACACCTCCAATTCATTCAAGCTCCTTACCTTCCATATAAAAGCTAAGGGGGAATGTAAAACTGAGGACAGCCTTACATGTCAACAGTTTGGGCTTCAACATCATTAAACACATTACAGTTGTGTGCTGCTGCTGGTCAATGGGTTTTCAGTTACTTTAACCACTACAAAATACAGACAGATATGGAACACAATCTTTTATTAATAACAGATCACATTTGAACTTTGAAAAGAGTGACATTAAAAGGTGTATTAAAACATACCCACTCTAAGCAATCTATTTTCTTCAGTAGAAAAAAAGCATACAACAGGTAGAAATACTATATACACAGTATATCAGTCTAGTCATCAGCCCCTCCAAACATTGTTTTGCAGATTGGTATAATGGTGTTAGAATATACCATCCAGTTACAGTCCAGTATGAATTTTAGCTTTTGACTTTTTCATTTAAGACAAACCACACAAACCACTAAGCACCTAGTTCAGCTTACTTGATCTCAGAATACATACAAGGTGGTACTGTATAGGAAGATACCAGTGTTAAGCTTTTACTTCTGCTTATGTATTTTTGGGATCCTGCTTTGTTAGTAAGTCTGCCTCATCAATTTTGAGTATATGGAAATCTGTAATCAATGTCTCCTCCATTAAACAGAGTACCTTCTGACACTAAAACATGATTAACTATATCTTAAATAGCCCTTTCCTCATCTTTTGCATTAACTTCAACCGGATTTGTGTTGTGTTTATTTTACGCTGGAGGCTTTCAGCCCAAAAATATAGATCACTGTAACAAACCGGGAATCTATGCCATCCTTTTTTTTTTCTTTTTTTTTTTTTTTGAGAAAAAAAAAAAGCAGAATGTTAGTTCTTAAATTAGTTTGGCACATTAAAAAAAAGCAAGGCGGAAACCCACAAGTTGCATCCTTCTCTCAAAACATCCTTGGAAAGGGAATGTCAATATACAGACAGGGCAGGCACACGCAGAATGACTGATACAGACCACAGCATGGCAGACTCCAGCTCTTAGCCTTACATCTGACCTTAGTCCATGTGCGCTCTCACTCGCACACTCAAACACAAGTAGCTTCTGCTGGCTGCACCTCAGTCCATCAGCTGACACGCGGGTCACTGCACAACTGGAGAAGGCCCTCCAGCAGCCTTCTCGCACCAGGTAGAAAGGTAGCAAGGTCTGTACCTTTTGCTTAAGTCTCACTTAACAACACAGTAACTGAGCTATTACTGTCCTGCTGAGCAAGCTGGAGCAGGGTCTGACATGTGGGCCTTTGCATGTCAGTGTGCGCCCCATGCTTCAGAAGAACCTCAACTGTTTTTGCGTGCCCTCCTCGTGCAGCCAGATGAAGAGCTGTCAACCCTTCACTGTCAGAAACATTGATATTTTCTGAACTGACAAGTTCTTCTACTACTTCAGAGTGCCCGTTTTCTGCAGCAAGATGTAACGCTGTCCTATTTAAAGGGCCTCTGGCTAGAACACTGGCCCTTTCATCTATCAGCAACTTTGTTGTTGCTAAATGGCCACTGCGAGATGCCAAGTGCAGAGCGGTGTATCCTTCTCCTGTTGCTGCCTCAATGTCTGCACCATGTTTAAGGAGCAGCCTCGACGTACTTGTGTGGCCAGTTTCAGCAGCTACATGGAGAGCAGTCTGCAAGAGCGCATTCTGTATGTTCACATCCGACTCCAGGTCTATGAGAAGGCGAGCGACACGGTAGTGTCCTCGTTGAGCAGCCAAGTGTAGCGAGGTCCTTCCATCCACGGTCTGCACATTCACGTTTGCACCCCGCTGTTTGGCCAGCAGCTTTACGATGGGGAGGTGACCTTGCCAGGCAGCATAGTGCAGTGGCACCCAGTCATCCTTTCCTTTGATGTTCACATTAACGCCTCTTCTCAGCAGGATCCGCACAATATTCTCTTGGCCATACTGACAGGCTATGTGGATGGGGGCTCTGCCTTCAAAATCTACCTCATTTAAGGACGCATTCTTATCAAGCAGCATTTTGGTGCTGAAATCATCCCCGTTTTGGGCAGCGAAGTGAAGGGCAGTCCACTGGTCCTCATCTTTGGCATTAACATTGATTTTCCTAGCCATAATCAGCTCCACAATGCTTTTAACTTTCTTCTCAATGGCTATGTGAAGAGGGGTGGATCCTTTCTTGTTGGTGAGGTTAGGATTAGCGTTGTACAGGAGAAGCCATTTGACACATTCTTCTTGACCAGCTTCAACAGCCAAGTGCAAAAGACTGGAGTTCCCATCTAAAACGATATCAACATCTTGAGGCTGGAGGATCTTCATCAGCTTGCTGGTATCTCCAGATAAAATAGCCTCTGTTAGCTTCCTCTTCTGTATGTCTGTAGTACCAATATCTAGATGGATATAAGGAAGACATTTTTACAATGAGGATGGTGAAACACTGGAACAGGTTGCCCAGAGCGGTGGTAGATGCCCCATCCCTGGAAACATTCAAGGTCAGGCTGGATGGGGCTCTGAGCAACCTGATCTAGTTGAAGATGTCCCTGCTCATTGCAGGGGGGGGCTGGACTAGATGACCTTTAAAGGTCCCTTCCAACCCAAACTATTCTACCATTCTATGAAAAAGACACCGTCACATTCAGCAACGACTTGACTGCAAAGAAATCCCCCCGCAGTAGTTTCAGAACAATTTCAGGTCAGATCATAGAACCATTAAGGTTGGAAAAGACCTCTAAGATCATCAAGTCCAACCATCAACTAACACCACCATGACTCCTNCTCCTCATAAGACTTGTGCAAATGCAGAGCCCCACTTACTCTTATTGTATTTCTTGTGAAATGAAGAATGATGGATGCTGTGGTTGATCTCTCTGCACTAATCATTGTTTCCCTAACTGGAAAATAGATGCCTGTTTTTTGCAGCACTGGATTGAAAAGGGAGGTGCGTGTGCGCAACAGCATGGATCTTTATTACAATGTTCATGGGGGCTGCTGAGAGGTGGCTTGAGTCCTCAAAAAAAAAAAAAAAAAAAAAAAAAAGTGCTCAGACTTGGGCTTAGTATAACTGAAACAGCCACAAACTCAGCTGACCTGACCGGGCATTGGCTTTAGACCTGCTTTGAGCAGGACACTGGACTAGGTGACCTCCCTTCCAACCAAACTTTGCATGACTGATTCTGTAATTGCTTTGAAGGGAATTCAGGTCGCTTCTTTTCAAAAGTAAATGAGATTTATTATTTCTCATTAGCTCATGTTTGGGAACCATCTCTTTTTTTTTTTTTTTTTTTTTTTTTAAATAACTACTTCCAGTAAACAAATTTGTAGTGCTGACAGCCAGAGAAAGCAAGGCTAACAGTGACTTCCAGAATGCTATTCTTTATATGACTACTCTCCAACCCACTGACTCCCACGCCCCAGTCCAAACAACTACAAAAAAACAACAACAAAGAAAAACCTGACCATTACCTGAACTCTCCCTTTCAAAGGAAAGGGAAAGGGAGCCTCTGGATGAAAAAGCTGAATCTACAGATGAAACTCCTGAAAGCCGCTTGTCACTGGAGGCAAGTTTGGACTCAGAAGAGCTGCGGCTGAGATCCTCAGGGCCTTCCATAGTCTGTGAAATCCCTGAGTCCAGCTGGGACAACAACTCTGAGAGACTGTAATCCTTAACCGATGGTAGAGCAGGCTCCTGTTTCGGCTGCGCTAATGCAGGCATTCCCTTCAAGAGAAGCACACAAGCATTTTAGAAAGGTCCATAAAGAAAACTAAGCATGAGGCCCTTCAGGAAGAAACATAAATTTGTTAGTTTGCAGGTAGCCTTTAAGCACTGTCCGTATTAAATGAAACCTATGAATAAGGTCACTGAAAATTTTCAGATGCAGGGGGGCAGCTTTCATCAGTACTCACACAGCCACTGAAGCTGCATGGCTCTTCTGTCTACAGCGTTTTTTAAGATCAGTCACACTCACATAGTTCCAGCCTTCATTCCTTAACTGTCCTGCTCTCCCTCAACAGTCTAAGATCCACTTGCACTTAGTCCCGCGCTGAGGTTTTCCTGAGCTGGTCCATGCATCTGCTGTCACTTTTGCATTCCAGCCCTTCACCAAGACCCACTTCTATCAGGCAACAAGGTGCTCAAAAGTAGCGAAGAGAAGGTTGCTTGGGAAGTTACAGGTCATGGAGGAACCTGTTCCTTGCAAAGCCTAGCGTGCTTGAACAAGAGGCGGAAAGAGAAAATACCTCAGGCTGCTGTTCTGGGGAATCCTTGGTGTCCAGGTCCTGAGTTATAATCTCTTTTGTTTCATCTTCTGGTTTTTCACAAAGGGCCTCTGTTTCTGAAGTTATTTCTTTGAAGAAAGCAAGAGAAGGTTTTGGTTTTTTTGTTTTTTTTTTTTTTTTTAATAGGAGACTTTTCTGAGATGCCCTGCTGCCTTTCTCTATCATTAGAGCTTAACAGCTTTGAGATACTGTGGGAGCAAGACTCCAATCTTGACTATTCTATCTAGCACCTCATCAGTAGGTACAAGTGTGTAGCTAAGCAAAGAGTCCATAGGGCTGATTGATTGAACAATTCATTTTCACATTCAGACCAGACTGATGTTACACGGTGGCTACACTGCAGGACTGTGAAATGGGAATCAGCCTACTGCTGGCAGACTTGGACGTATGTTTTTAAAAAGATGGGAACCCTCTTCCTTTCAGTCCCCATACCTTGTTTGGGCAGGAGGAGAGGGAAGAGGCAGATCTCTCCCATTAATGCTAAACGAAGCTACCTGGAGATAGCACTTTCTACATCCTTCTGCACATCTGAATTCATAACAGGTGCTTTGGGAAAGTTCAAGCCTTTCACCTGAGTTGCCTTTTATTGGCAGAAAAATGACAGTACAAATTGGTTTGTTACAAGAAAACAATTCCGTTTCTCAGCATACAACAGTAAATTTCAAGAGCCAGGGCCTTCAACGCTTTGGTACGGTGAAACCCACACCAACTCTGGCTTGGCATATGCCCTGATACAGGCAGTCAGAAATGAACATAATTTCTGGCTAAATGGATCATTTGGTTCAGTACAGTTCTTATTCCTAACGTATTTACATAACACCGTCATGGTCAGACTTGTCCCCAGATAATCCCTTCCTCCACAAATGAATAAGTGGCCTGTATCATTGTCTCTATCATACAATGTGCTCCATTTATTCTGTCACAGCATTTACCCCACGGATTAACAGAGTCCTGAGCAATAACGTGACTCATAGAAGAATAAGTGGGCAGCCAAGTTACGAGGAAATCTTACCTTGAAACGTTGGCCGTTCACCAGGATCATCTTGCCAGCATTTTTGCATCAGTTTGATCAAGTTATTACATGAATGAGGTCTGGATTTGGAAACAGCAGGTAGCTCTGGGCGGTGGCCTTTAACTACTTTTACCATAATATGTAAAATGTTGTTTTCCTCTGTAAAGCAAAAGCACACAAATTAAGATCTCCCAGCAAAAGGAATGATTTCTCTTTTGTCTAAGTGCATTAACAGTGTATTAGGCTGAAACTTTGTTTTCATGCATTTTTTTCTAGATTTAGAGTGCTTTCTTTTACCAACAGGGAAAAAGAGTGACTGTGGTCTTTTTCCACCCATAAAAGACACAGAACCAAAGGAAGAAAAAAACCTCAAACAGTTCTGTGCTGCTGGATGGATTTCCATATCTGCTGTAAGAAAACTGAACCACAGCTTTTATTTAGACCAGGTACCTGAACTTTTCATAAAGGTGAAAGAAGAACACAAATCAAGCAGTGCAGTAGTGCGGCTCTTGACTCTGAAGTCAACCATTGGGCTAAATGGGATCTCTCACTTGGAGAAAAATTAATAGTAGACTGGAACCTGTTCAAACATGTTTGCTATACATAGGCTAGTCATCTAGACAGGAAAAGTCACAAAGAATAAATAACTGCCTGTTGATCGGTACATTTACTGTGGGGTGGAACAAGGCTTATTCTCACAGGCAGCTTTTTTTTTTTTTTTTTTTTAAAGAACAAATCTGTACCTACAATCTATAAATAAACTACAGAACCTCTCTACAGAGAAGCTGTTTCTGAAAGCAGCACAGTTGCCTGCCAGTTGGCTTTGCTCTGCACTGTTCCTCGTTGGCCGCAAACGTGTCAGAAGTCTGCGCAGGCCACACACTAATCTGGATCTGTACAGCAAATTCTAGCAGAAGCAAAAAGGTGCAGACTAGGGCTCCCTGCAGCAATATGGGTTCTGCTTTCAGATGTAGGACAAAGGAGGACTTACATTTGTGATCAGAATCTGAGAGCATAAAAGCATCTACCACACAAGACTGAAGGAATTTGGAGGACATGCATGTAATCTGGGGCTGGTGGGGCGGGAAGCGTGCTTATCAGTGGGAGAAAGGAAAAAATTTCCAACACAACCCACAATACATCAAACTTACCTGCAAAAGGCTTCTTCTGTGTAAGAACTCCCCAAACAACGATGGAAAAGCTACAAATAAATGCAAAAAAAAAAATTTCTAGAAAAGCTTTAAAAAAAAAAAGAGCAGCCAAAAAACCTCGAGGAAGTGTAATTTATTTTCCTAAGTTCTCCTTCCTTGTCCTTCACTTCTGCATCCAATTCAGCTGATGAACATACACAGCAAGATGCAGCCAAGAACCATGATTTGAAAGTCTAGCTTTTGCAGGTTGGAACCTGAGGCAGCGAACACAGGGACTTGCTGGAGGCTGCCGAGTTCTTGGTAACATTTACCAACTACTCCATACCAACACTGACAAAATCAGAGAGCAGCAAAGCATTACTGTAGATTTTATTTAATACTCCTACCCTGCAAGACGACTTTAAAGAAATACATTCCATTTAGACTATGACATATCTTTTAATCTAAAGCTATGATTTCCTTTGCCTAATAACCTTACCATGAAAGAAGCAGCAAAGACCTAGTGATGAAATCCACTGAAGATAACTAGGAATTTTGTCACAGACTCGAACAGTAGGTCAGGATGTACCTTTTGATGGGGAAATTAAAGGTGGGCAGAGTGCCTCCCATGCCCGTTGCTAATAAGTGAGTGTTACTTGGAATGGTAACGCTCAAGACCCAGGATCAGCTGCAGTTTGTTAAAAGGCCTCTATAAAGACTTTGCAAAAAGCAAAGCAAACGCGACCCTTTGCAAGATGAGGCTCAAACTAGACTTAGGGGTTTCACGCTCAATTAGGTTTTATAGCTGGAAAAAGAGGGCTCATTTTACAGTATTACTTAAAGTGCTTTTAAGTGTTTTCATAGTTAGCTGACCTGTACACATCATGTTTGGTGTCAAAACACCTGTTTTTCTCTTTGATGCGCTCTGGAGGAAGGTACGCAATTGTGCCACACAAGCCGTCCATGCTGATATCATGGGAATGGGACAAGCCATTGCACTTTGCAAGTCCAAAGTCAGAAATCTGCAAAAAATGGAGGAGGAAGAGGGGAAGAAAAGTGCATGCTACCATTAGACTTTGGAAGCATTAACAAAAAATTTTCTGTAAAAACCGACAGAGGTAACAGGATGGCCCAACAAAATATAGCGAGCTGCTGTTCAGAAAAACTAAGCTAAAAAAACTCTCTGGAAGCATTATGCTACGGTAGGCTTTTCTTTATGGTTAAGCTAAAAAAAAAAAGGCAAGCAGTTTTTGCAAGCAGCAGCATGTTAGCCCATTACATAGCAAACACAACAAACAGTCAAGACCATTTACTGTAATTTAAAACTAGTCAAGTTTAGCTAGTGCAAACTACTTTAATGTAATTATTGGTCCTGCCACCCCCTTCCCCTATGTAACCTCACATTGTATGCTATGTTTAAGTTTTCCAAGCACCTGTTTTCAGACGATGACCTCTCCAATGAGTGCAAGAAAATTGCTCTTTCAGATATCACTGTTACACTGACCATGCCAACAAGGACTAAGCCCAGCACCAGAGGCACCAAGTGTGAAAAAAACCCAAACCAAAACACACACACACACACACATCAAAAACCCACGCAGGGAATTCTTTTTGGCAACTAGGAGATACGGCAAGTTGGTGCAGTGACGCAGTGAACACAGCTGAAATGCACAAAACAAGTGACAGCAGGTTTATAAAAAGGAAAACACACCTCCACTTTAATTTGAAGTGTCAAACAAATATGCATTCATTTGCTCTCAAAGGCATACCAATCATCAAGCAAACAGATAGGCAAGGAATTTCCTTTGTCTTACTTATTTCCCACTGATCAAAAATGTCTATTATGCTAAGTGGAAATTTCAAGAAAAGTCAAGTCTTTTTGGACCACTCAGCCCACTGATTTTTGTCTACATGTTAGATAAGATTTCGCGCCCCCCCCCAACTTACACTTTTTTTTTTTAATCTAATAAACACTCAGGTTTTTCAATGACTCATTCCCCTTTTGATCTTCACAGCTTCTCCTTTGAGAAAGTTCTCCCTGAAAACAACAAGCATAATTAAAAAAAGCTTGCCTTTTTTTTTTTTTTTTAAATAGGCTCCAACTTTACACTTTCAGAAGTTTCTGTCTAAAGATACCACAAAGCTAGTTGTAACATGCATCCATTACTGGAAAGGGAGAAAACTGCTGCCAACTTCAGCCTCCTGGAGAACAGGCAGGCTACAGAGCCATCAGTCTTCAAATGCTAGGAATCTCCCTTTGCCGTAAAACAAACAAAGCAACCCACACAGCTTCAGGAAGAACTTCTCCCAGGGACAAAGAGCTCAACAGAGGCATTCTCAGGAGCTGTAGAAGTCCTGTACCCTCGAACACAGGTATATCCAACCTGTTTGTCCATCTGTATCTTAAATCTGTAGGGTAATGTGGGAATGACTTGAGAAGAAAAAAAAAGGGGGGGGGGGGGGGGGGAAGGGGAAAAAAAAAAA
>WAAD01010462.1:254644-268851 GCA_013389945.1 Fregata magnificens | reverse complement strand
GAGGAGAGAAAAAAAAAAAAAAAAAGGGGGGGGGGGGGGGGGGGGGGGAAGGGGAAAAAAAAAAATCAAAGTCATCTGGAGGAATAGTTTGTCATGCTTCTAGGGCTACACTCTCAGAGCTCATGCTGGCCTCCTCAGCAAGCCAAGCATTGGAGTCCAAGAAAGCAGTAAGTAGTCAAGAAAGGCAGATTCGCAAGCTGGCTTACCCTGGGAAGAGTTGAATCGACCGCCCCAGGAAGTGCTGCATGAGTTTGGGGCACTTAGTGCTCCACAGGAGAACAAAAGCACAACCCCAACATCACACAAGCCCGTGGTGTCAGGTTAATAAACGAACCGACTGCTGCAAGTCTGAACAGATCTGACTTGGCAAAGCACTGCTATCCTTTGATTAACATGAAGCAGAGGCTTGTATACACCTCAAGAAATCCGTATGGCATGCAGGCATAATTAAAGTAATACACCTTCCTCTTTGTCTAAACAATACCAGGTTTCCTACTGTGTAAGTTAAGACATAAAGATGAAATACAGACAGCACAGTGACACTCCTGCAGTAAGAGCCACCAGCTATGTTGCGTGAATCTAAGGCTAGGGGCTAAGACAGGAGGCTAAGCACACTAGATAGGGTAGAAAAGGTCTCAGTCTACAAACCAAGAAACAGCTAAGGTACATAGTGTACCCCCACCCCCCAGGCTAGCAAGAACTTTACCTTGTGAACCTGCCCCTACCTACTGTGAAGGACTCGGTTTTATACCAATTAATCAGAAATTCTTCTGTAGATCAGAGCTTCAATCATACCAAATTCGGCAGAAAGCACTGGAAATTGGAAGAATCTTCCAGGCTGCAACAAAATTGTAAGATTCTGCAGACAGCTTTTGTGGCTTTTATGAGTTCTTTAGGGTAAATTTTCCACACTGCATGGTGTATTTAGTCATGCAGTTTCTTTAAACATCAGTGGGAACTGTGCAGTGGGTGGAAGACACAGCCATTTAACTTACCTATTTTGCCTTTAAATTGCTTGCCAGGTACCTAGTTCTGCAACACAAGGCACCCTTGGTGGTGAAGGTAACGAAAGTGGAGCACCCCTCCCCACTTCTTCCTCTGCATCCCCGCTAGCCCTTGCAGCCCACCCCGGGATCTGCCCTGCCCCACAATCCGACAGAACCCGTAATCTCACTCCTCACATCAGTTATTTCAGGTGGATCCCATGATGCTTCAAAAGCATACCTAATATCAGCAGAGTTAAGAGGAGACATGGAGGCGACAGACTGCTTTATGCAAAACACGCGGTGAAGAGGTAGGAAGAAGAGAAAAAACATTGGCCAAAGCCCACGCAGACAGTGGGATTGTTCATGTTCAGACAGCTCACTCGGTCTCTGCTCTTTAAAGGTCTGCATGAGAACAAACACGTGAGTAGCAACTGGGGAGGGGAGCTGTACGTGTTTTCCTGCCCACTTCCCAGCAACACTTACTCTACTGAGAGATTCCAAGATCTGAAGATCTTTCTCCCCCCCCCCCCTTCTTTTTTTTTTTTAGTTTTGTTTGGTTTAAATCGAGCATACTGTGCACACAGGCCTTTCTCTGCTTCTGTCATTTGTGGACATTTCCATTCTAGTTTGTAAAAAACACTCACTTGCAAAGTTTTAGATGTTTTGAGTTTGTCAAGCTATTTTTTGGAACTTTTTTTTTTTTTTTTTTTTTTTGAAAACTAGTAATATGCCCACGTAACTACAATGGTTACTAAAGTCAGCTATATTCCCAAACACTGCAGAGATCTAGCTCCCAGGAACAAAATTCGTGCTTGGAAAGTGCTTTCACTGGTGTCTCCTGACATGCCATCCTGCAGCGTGCACTTCGCTTCTGATGCTGCGTCTCATTTTTCTGCAAATAAGACTCAAGAACCCACTGCAATGGAGTCAGGGACAGAGTTCACCAAAAGGTTTTCTTCATCAAATGGGTAACAAAACCATCAGATTAATTTTTAATCAGTGCTGGCATATCCAGTATTTGTCTGTGTCNGGTAAGGGAGAAAGGCTGGTTGTTTCAGTTTTGTTCTTTAAGAAATGCCAGAAATTTTTAAGAGTCTTACATGGATCACAGATTTGGACTACTAAAAATTAGGAATAAAAACTAATTCCAAGTGTAGACACAACCAGCATCTGCACTTCAAACATACGTCCTTACTTCAGTGTTTATGAACACACTTCAGTTGGTTAGCTACTAAAAGTAGTCTTTCTGAAACAGACTGTATTTCCATCCTTTTCCAACCTGCCCTGAAATCTTAACTCCTCAAAGCCTGTTTCAGGTGTCATGTTTGTAACGCTCTCTTCAGAAGCAGCAGAAACCAAAGCCACGGCCAAACATCCATTTCAATCCATCATAAATCTGCATTACCGTAACAGGGATGGTCTCATTCCCTCCCCTGTGGCACCACAATTAGATCAATTAGAGAACTGATCAAGGTGAAAAACAGCTTTGTTGGTTGGGATTAAAGAGCCATGTTAACAACAGCCCTACATGGAAACCTTGATCAGGAGGGCTGGGAAACGGGGAGAAAGGACATACAAAACAACAAAGCCTCTTCTCATTTCTAATAACAGGAGAGCATTTGCAGCTGATAAAAAAAGTGGCTGTGTTAACTGCATCAGCTAGTCTAATAAAAAGAGACAACTGCTCTTTACCAGCCTGGCCTCTGGGTATTACTTTGACCTACAGTTAACGACTTACATTAAGAAGCTTTCTGATAAAAAAATAATTTGCCATCTGCCTAGGCTTCTTCTAACTCCACACTCAGAAATTTTGCAGCCCCTTCTTCAGCCAAAGCAAATAAAGGTGAAGACCACAGAGGCAACCTATCCCTGTTTAGTAAGACCATCAGCACAGCACAACACAGCAGCAAACTTCACTCTTCGTACTGATTTAAATTGAAGCACTGGGGGGGAAAAAATAAAAGCAACTACACTGAGCTTAAAGCAGTGCACAGCTGAGACCAGCTCATCCCACTTCAAGTTCTTTAAAAACAAAATCTGGGAGATGAAAAGTAATGGGTGGGATTTGCCTCTGCGTGTGTGCATGTGTACCCACACATAATATACATGTGTGCGTGTATATACATATATATGACAAGATGAGGAGCTGCAAAAAAACAGGCCGGATAGTAAGAGAAACAAGAACTTATAAATAATGCTTTTGCCCAAAAGTATTAAGTTGCAAGTTGACTTCATTTTAAATACCTGAACAAAAAGTAACACTCTTGACCATGAGATACTGAAGATAAGAAACCTGGGAAGCAGCAATAGAGAGAGCATGCGGGCATGGTAGCTGGCAACAAATGAGGGTATGAGATTACTGCAGGGGGGGGTGGGGGGTGTATTCTCCTACCAAGGGCCCTGGAGTAAGATCACATCCGAGCAGAGCGCTGGAATGTGGCATTGCTTCCCCAGCACCAGCTCCCCGCAAGCGATTGCCACATCAACAGGGAGCTCAGGGGAGACATCCAGAATGCGTACAGAGGGCAGGAGAGCTGAAGAACAAGCTCATAAGATATGGTCCGGTTAAGCAAAAACTAAGTGTTAGACAGCCTGTAAGTATTGGCAGGCTGCATATATGGAACACCGGAGAAAGGGGCAGGGAGGCTCTTCTTGATACAAATAGAAGGCTGACATTAAGGGGTGGGGGGGTGGGGGGGCAGGCTGATCCCTCCTAGCAAAGCCTGCCTGGGTATGGAATAATTCTCCCAAGGAAACCACACTGCTTAAGGCAACCAAGATGGAGCAGGACTTGGTGGGGAAGGCAGCTGCCAGCTGAGGCTCCTGTCAGTACTGAGCTCCACCACCACTCACAGGAGAGGAGGCAGGCAGGCATGCATCCATCCTCCAAAAAACAGCAAAGACTTACCTTGCATTGTACATATTATATACATATATTTAAAATCACCAAGGAATCCCGCAACATGCCTTTGAAAAAGTTACTATCTGTCTATCTATATCCCTGCTCAGTGCTCACGCTAATCCCATCCTCTTAATTATCCTCCCAAGAACAAAATTCAGTACACACTTATATAATACACAGGAGATGGCTTTATGATATGGAGGCACCCACTTGATGATAAGTTCTGTACAACACTGCTGCATTAGTCATCATCCTCACTTGGGGTTTTTACAGTAAGTGTTGTGCTCATAAAAGACGAATGGCGTGTTTCCATTTAACTAGCCATACGGCACAGAAGCATTTCTAATGTGCTCCACTGGAAGACTGTGTTTCCTGGCTCAAGGGCAAACAGTTTATAAAAGTCCTCCCTACCTCCAAACTCTTCTTTTGCAGTCTGCAACATCTCTTCACTCACCTTAGGATTCTATTAGGGACAGGTCACCTACTAAATTGATGCTAACATTTAAAAAGTAAAAACACTTCAATCACCAGCTCCATTAGCCTTCCAGCAAGAAAATGCACATTAAATCAAGCTGCAGGGTCTGAAATTTAATTACAAGTTTCACATCATACAAAAAGAAGGTTTGGGGCCACATTTTTAAAGTGAAGGCGCCTCACAGAATATGTACATCTCCTATTTTGCATATAGGTTCCTATGTCAGCTTTGCTGCTTGGAGGGGTTTCCAAGACACCTGCAGATGTAAAAGACTGCTGGCTGGAAAAAGGTTTGGATCAGACCATTCTTTTCTGAACTTAATGGAAAGGGTCCGAAGACCTTCATGTGTTTCATATACAGAGCAAGTAGCAACAGTTTAAGGATGTCAGCCATGACCTCACCAGACACTTTTTTTGTTTTGTACATTTTGCACTTTGCCCCCTTGTATTACATCACCACCCAAATATAGGCTATACAGCAGGCAGAACATCAGGCAGCATTTCAACCTCCTGAAACAGTGAGAAAAATACAGCCTTCATATCTTGGCTCACGGATGAGTCAAGAATTAGGAATTTAAGAAGTTATGCAAGCAAGCACAAACTTTAGGTAAATAAATACTTAGCAAAGGCCTCTTACTCAGCACCCATGTTTGAGAATATACTTTCAACAGTTCAGATCCTGATGTTCTGGTCATAATACCATGGACCACCTGTAGCTGCCTCCTATCTCAGAAAGAAAAGCCTTCTAAGAAGTAAACCACTAAGAGGCCTAGTAAAAAAGCTGAGACTGTCACAGGTGCGATTTCATTAGAGGCACACACCTCTTATGGCTCCAACCTTCTCATGACATCAGGACAGATGTTTTCATTTAATGAAAACTTCATTTTTAGAATGGTATAGCAAGACCAAAGCCATTTGGCCAGTTTGAGGGGGACAGGAAAACAGGGAGCATACGGATGATGGCACTGATAAAAATCTGTGACTACTTGTACTGAGCTGTATCAGCCAGCCAGCATGATTAATCCTGCAGTTCTAAGGTTAAGAGTTTGGCCACTGATTTGGGGGGGGGGGGGGGGGGGGGGGGTGTGGGTAAATCACGGAAAAGATGTATTTCAGTCTCTTTCCTCTCCAAAAGGAAGGATCAGAAAGCAAGCACAACCTCCTTAGTCCAGCTGTCAAAACAGAACCACCAACAGAGAAGGCCAACAAGTTTGCTAGCTTACTCTGGAAATGGATAACAAAAAGAATTTCATGCTGATACAGCCACAAAAATTCCCTTATGTGACCTCTGGTATGCATAAACAGTCAGGACAGAGATACTCTGAGCAAATGAAAGAAGAAAATGAGTTGCCTCTGGCAAGGCTTCTCCGGACTCCAGCTGTAAATGAGATTCGGGTACTTAGTAGAGCGTACAGAGCCAGAAGGACCTAGACAGAACAAAGTTACCACTGGGAGCTGTGGAAGCAGCACAGATGATTTAGAGGCTCACACTGCTTTTCTCTCCCTGTTCCCATCTGCCTCATGACCCTACTGCAAGGAAATTTATACCAGGACCCATTAGGTCGCAAAACCAGAGTTCACTACCCTAGCACCCTCCTAAAATTCCAGGAGAGTTCTCACAAGCTCCCTAACTCTGCCTCTATTTATGTACCAAAACGGTGCATAAATCAGGTAGACAAGTTTGGGGATTGGAGGGGTTGGGTTGGTGGGCATTTTTCTAATTCAGAAGGAATGCTGCTGGTTTCTCTCAGGCCTTTGAGTTTGGCAGGAGCCCTGCAAGGATATCCAAAGATGGGTTCCTGGCACAGAGTGCCCAATGCGTACCTTGACATGGTAGTGGGCATCAAGCAGGATGTTTGCAGGCTTGAGGTCCAGGTGGAGCAGCGGAGGGGACATGCAGTGCAGGAAGTTCATCCCCACAGCTGTCTCATGGATGATGCGGAAGCGCAATTCCCAGGGCAGAGGTTCGGAAGCCAGGAGCTTTTCCAGAGACCCCGTTTCCATGTATTCCATGACCAAGCCAACCGGCTCTTTACAGATGCCGTAAACAGGAAGGATGTAGCGAAACTTTGCCATTTCCATCTTCCTGGCTTCTTCCAATAACTCCATGCGCTCCCTGGGTAGAAGAGAGCAGATGGTGAAGGATGGAGTAGCTGTTTCTCCCCCCGCCACTCCAAACATGCACAAAACATTTCTTATGAAACTGAACACACATTTCACGATCATCGCTTGGCTGAAGCACGCTACATCTCACCGGCCTGTACTCCGGGCATATTTCCACATTTACTAACTTTGTTTTATGCTTCTAATGGTAGGCAGCTCACAGCTGCCGAACCACAGGCGAGTTGTACACTTCAACAGTGCAAATATCCCTAGCGTAAAACCCATCTCCCCGCTTTGATGTTTATGCTGTGCTGTTCAGAACAAGGACGACACATGTAGTGCCCAGATTCACCACCGCTCTAACTCCTTGGGCTAAAGTCATTAACTTTTTGTGAGTCATAAGACTGCGTTAATCAGGAGCGAGCACGGGCAGCATTGCTTCAGCTGCCCAGCTGGCGCAGGCTGCCAGCGCACAGACACAGGCCTTGGGAGAGGAATCCCTGGGACCCACCATTTAGGGGAGCAAGCTGCCTGCTGTAGGTCGGGGGACGCAGCAAAAGGCTCCTTGTCCTCAAAACCCAGATTTGGTGACTCCAATACCATGCTCGCTCGGCTCCAGCGGATGCCGAAAACTCCCAGCACACCATTTTCGGTGACGTAACAGGCCCAGCGCCGGCACGCGTAATGAGCACCCCTGGGTTGTTTACGGGTCACTTTAGCCTGACCCTGCAGAGCACTAAGCGTTACTCAGTCCAAGCTGCAGCCTCCCAGGTCAAGACCCTTAATTGCCATGCCCTCCTTCTGCACCTCACGCACCGCCTTCAGGCCGCAACAGCCCGCGAGGACCCACCGGCCGCCGAGTTGGAAAGAGGAAACAAGGGTCCTCTCCCCAGGCCAACTGCGCCCACAAAGAGGAGCCACACATGATGGGTAAAAAACAACCCCCTTAGTCTCTCAAAAACTACATTATTAGTGACGATGGGCAGTACCCAGAGCAGCTCTGGGCCACGGGTACTGATGCATCACTGTTGCTGCCACCCACCGATTCACAAAAGAGGACACAGGGAGGTCAGATGGGTAATATTTCCTGAACAGACCCTCTCTTGTTACACAGTAACGTACCCAAGATGTGTACACTATTTAATGGAGAACAGTACCTGAAGTAATAGGACAAAGTTTTAACACAGACCACTGGTAAACAGAGTCCTACTTTAAAAGAAAAAAAGCATTGCTTTGACGTTCCCTCACCCCACACGGGCGTTTTGAGATGACCGGCTCTCCTGGAAGATGTCAGGGTTTAAATATAAAGCTCAGCGAGCACATTCACAGCAGCTGCAACAACTGATCAGAAGAAAGATGCTCGTACCCTCTGCAAGGCAGAAAGTTCTGTCGCCTGCACCCTCTGCCAGTCCCTGAGAGCTGGAAAACACCTGGGGACCGATCCTGACCCCGTCGCAGTTTGTGCCCTGTGCCACTAACAAGCGATGCCAGTTACCACTGTGGCAGCCTCTGCCACGGCAGAGCTATCAGCTCAATTAAACTTTTTTTTTTTTAATCCAAGGCCAGCTAGAAGCACTCTCTACTTCTAAAAAGAGAAATGCCAAGTCCAACCTTAGCGCGGTGAAGTCTCCCCTTCCCGGGTGTGACCCCCCCGATGCCTGGATGACCCAGGGGACAGCACACACCACCCGTGCTGAAATGCAGCCTGCAAGGGACCCTCAGTGCTCCCACGTGGGAGCGATTTCGGGAGCCGTCATTTAGCCCTTAGACTCTGCTTTAGGACACTCCCGTGACCCCATCCCCTTCCCCCCTGCTTCGCCTGCTATGGAAAGCGCAGAGTTGATGTTCGCCCAGACAAGGTTGGAAACGCAGTCTGCTGCCTGTTTCTCACCAGCTGTAGCAGCCTGCAATAACCGGATGCAGTTAACATTTCATCCTAGGGGCGAGTCTAGCCTAGCAAGAAGCAGCAGACCTATTTCAGAGGCAAGATCAGGCTGAAAAATGCTTTAAGAGGGACGTACACACTAGGAGGAAAAAAAAAAAAAGATAAGGGAAATCTTTTCTCTCTATTAACCATGTTGGCTCCTGCTGCTCCCTACAGCAACTTTCTTGTGAAATAATTGCCTTTGTAGACAAGTACCCAGTTTGCTCTTTGGCACGCTGGAAGGGAGCGCCTATGAATAACACAACCAACTCCTTGCCCCCAAGCCACATGCATAGCCAGCATAATTCACCAGGCTTCGGCAGGCTGAGCTCTGGAGTCAGGGATGTAAAATACCTGTCTGAGCCCTCCAAGGCAAGGCAAGAACCCAGCAACAGCTAAAGCCTAACAAGAACCACTGGACTCCGGGCGACAGGGTTCCCGGCCTAACGACAGCCTCAGAGAGCATCACCAAAATCACAGGCATCAGCTGCTCGAAATGGGGCGTTTTCCCCAAGGAAGAGAGAATTTCTAGTTTCAACAAAATTTAAAAAGCTCCCTTTCTGCTTGGACCAGACCCAGTTAGCTGAGTGAATTAACTGACTAGTTAACAGGCAAGTGCCCTTTATCTCATTTGCCTGTTTAAATAAAACCCCCATACAACAATTCCCACCTTTAGCATCTTCCCATGCCCAGGGCATTCAAAACTGAATCAGCCAGTGATCTGGTATAGCCAGGGAGACACATCAGTTTTCAAATACAGACCCCTGTCACCTTTAGAAAACAGGAAAGGAAAAAAGACAAAAGAAATAGAGAGAGCCAAAGTATAACTGAGTCATTAGCCAAGTGCTGGAGTGCACTTGCATTCATCCTATTAACACAAACAGCTCGTTAAACCAAGATCTCCTCCATCAGGCAAAGATGAAAGGTCTTTCCCTTTCCTTTTGCCTCAGCACAAGGTGCTACTGGCACTCAGCACGGTCTTAGGCGTTCTCAGTGCACCCATCACCTCAATACGCAAGTGCTAATGCTGCAACAAAGGATGCTGTAGGTATCCTTCAAGTTCACATTTAACAGATCAAAGTATGGGATGGGGTGGGGGGGGGTTATGCTGCTCAGTCACTCCTAGTGCTTAGAAATTATTCTGCACTATCACCAAGAAACACTTCCCTCCAAAGTGGAGGAAAAGAAGAGCTCCTTATGAGGTTTCTCAGTTGAGAGGCATGTGGCTAGCCTCTGTTATAACAGAGCTTCTTATTTAACACCTACACAATTAAAGACTCAGAATTATCTTCTCTAAGCACCTTGGCTCCGTTCCCCTCCCCCTCCAGTACTATATCCTAACATTATGGTAATAAAAATTTTGAAAAAAGGAAAAGTTTGCACACAGGACAGCTGAGCTCATGTAAATCATCGGGTGCACACACTTCCCCCTATAATAGCATTAGAAGACGGGGGCACACACATCAAGAGATCTAGCACTGGGTTCACTGCCAAACAGCATCTCTGTCAGAGAAGTTGTCAATGACAGATCAGCCATTTTCAAAGCAATCAGAAATATTACATGAATGGGAGAACCTCTGACATCCCCAAAACAGCTGTCTGCTTCCCCTCAAAGTCAGGCCCCAAACGGATAGGGCTGCATTCTTTGGATTCTCCTGGAGAGACAAGGGACTTACTCCTGCCCACTGCCTCACTCCCCAGGGACCAGGGCCCAACCCTTCTACCACAAACCCTGCCACAAGAACAGCAAGAATTATGACTATATCCACATTTGCACGTATCCAATCTTTATGCCCTAAAGATAACACTCTGTTATAAAAATACAACTTTAAACTCACAAGGCAGTCCTTGCAGTTTTATATCCCCCCACCACTACCATCACATTTCTCTGACGGGAGTCTGGGACAGAGCAGTTAAAGCTGTTCCAAAGAAACTCAAAAAGCCCTGAAAACCTGTGATGGGGCTGTTTCTGTGAACCCCCTCCTGGCGCAGAGCAGCCAGGCTTCTCCCAGGCCAGGGGAGATCCAGCCCTGCACAGCCATGCTGCTCTCCCGTGGGGAACGCAAGTTACCGCTTTACTAACTGCTGGCGGCGAAGATGGGGTCCACAAAAATAAAACACCCCTGAATTTTTTCAGGGACTCTCTTGTCTGTGTCGCGGCAGATGTTTAAGAGCATACAGTGACCTCTGCTCTGCAGGGTACGGCTTTAATGACCTTCACACAGCTGATCCTCAGAGAAGAATGTGAATAAGAGAAGAAAAGAAAAACCACTGCATGGGCAGGGCAGAATGTTGGGGGGCGGGGGGGGAGGGAAGAAAAAAAAAGGAAGAAAATCCCTTCTTTCAGGTTAACACATATCAGCCCTGCTAACAGACTTCTGCTGCATAGCCCTGGTAGGAGAGGATTACAGGTTAACCCGGACAGCTAGGCTCACCCCTACTCTTTAAGGAGCACAAGGTGAATATTCAAGTTCTACCTACACAACCAGAGACTGCCAGAACAGACATCATTCACCTTCGTCACCTAAATAATGCAGCATCTGCTAAAAGCAAGGCATTTCTAAAACCTCCTAAATGTCTACGTCCTACTCTGTTCCTAAATCCCGGTCCTGCAGAGGGAGGTACGTGTAGGGCTTTGCTCATTTTTTTTTTTTACCAATCCAGAAGGCAGACCTTTCCACCTGCGTGCCCTGTAGTCACCCCCACCGGCTAACACCTCCAGCGAAGAGCCCTCTCTGGGAACCGTTACATCGTTCATACTCATTATAGTCTGTACGTTTACATTCGGCTACAAGAAACCCACAGAGGCTTGCAGGTTGTTCTCTCTGAGCTTGCCACCCCTTTTCTCCACGCCATGCTTCCATTCTGGCCAACACGGGTAAAGAGAAGAGACTTTGTGCTCTCCACTTGCAAGTCCTGGGAGAGAGGCTCCTCCACCTTTCTGGGTCACACACTCTTTTCTTCAGGCTTCCATTGAACCTCCCCATCTTGAGAGCGTCTTGAGTCGAATGCGGGAAATGCGATCTCAGGAGGCACAAAGTGGGAGCAAATAAGGTGTTAGGAATGGAATTTGGCTCAATCGCCTGAGAGGGCTTGGGCTTAAAGGTAAAAACACTTCTGGCTCTACGTTCAGTTTTTCTTCTGCTTGAGGCCACTTGGCTCTATGGTGTGGTAATTGCCAAGAGAATTACTCCAAATCTCTTACTGTCTGCAGAAACACAGTAAGAGAGACTACAGAGCATTACCACCACCAAGCCATTACAAACAGGGTTTTAATGTGGTACCAAATAAATAAATAAGAAAAAGCCTGTGTTTTTCAGTTAACGTTTCTGATACCACTGGTAATTCTTCTAACTCTGCTGCTTCACAGGGTTCCAAGAAACGGCTAGCCAAATTAATCTCCCGGATTAACAGTCTAATTACACAGGCTTGTTTCAACCTGCGAGCTAAAGAGGTAGCGTTTTATTTTGTCTGTGCCCCCCACCCCGCCCCGCCATCTGAATGGCACAAGTTTCTTAGAAAACTTTCGGGTGAAAAGTCGCTTTGGGGGGCAGCGTTAGCAGCCACTGAAAGGGGTTTGGTAGAGCAGCCTAAGAACCAAAGGAGAAGCATATACAAATTCAGCTCAGCTTTATTTTGCAGAAGCAGCCTTTTCAAAGGCCAGGGACTCTCCAATTTCTGATCAGTGCGCCCCTTAAGCATCTGAAGCACAAATTCTGCAGTAAAACAAATACATTAGTGTTTCAAGGATTGGTTTGTTAAAATTAACCAGGAGCTGCAGGAGCCCCACGCCCTCAAAGTTCCCAAATTATCAAGGCATTTTTGTCTACTGCATTGCACGTTTGTATGGTCTCTCCAGTATCTGCACGCCTCCTAGCCACTGAGGGACGCGGGGTTCTCTACTGCTCATTGAAACTATTAATATAGAGTTTTGGTAGCAACTCTCAAAATTAATTGTTCATATTACAATAGGTGGCAGCATCCTTCGTCTCTGAAAATTAACTTTTGAGTAAATTTCTAAATGCATTCTAGAGATGAAAAGTATAACAAACGTTCTAGCTTATTTTTAAGAGATGTTTTAATTTTAACGGCAAAATTAGTCAGCTACGATACAACTTTGATTAGGCCTCAGTAAGCATCAATTTTGAAATCTACTTGGAAGTTTTAATGGTAGGAGGGCTTGCAGGTTAACCCAATAAAACAGCCTCTGCAACTTTGAGGTCTTTTCCATTTTACTCACAGACAGCAGTTACCCTATATGTCCATTAAACTCTCCCTCTCCCCTTTTAAACAAGGAACATTTTTATCTTATTTACTATGCTATATAAGCCATGCCCACAGCAAAGTCAGCAATTCAGATAATGGGCAAGATGCCCTAGTAACCTTGCAGAAGATGGGCTTACAAACGTTTTCAGTCTTGGGCCATCTTATCTCCTCCTGCGGGAACCGCAACAAGGGAAACCTTTTGTGACCGAACCAACCCACATCTCAAAAAATGAACTGCAGAATCAGCTCAGGAGTTGGCAGAGATCCCAGAGATCAAGGTAAAGCTGGAAAAGCTCCATGAACGCGACTTGGTCATATTCACCTCCCTCCACACAGACGCTGACCTGCTGGGAAATCACTACTGTCCCTCAAAACAGAAGGATGTTTCTGAAGACGGATCTGACAGCCTTCCTCTCCTAGGAAAGGAGAGCTGCACTCGATAGGCCCCAACCACACACAGACTGCGTGAGCACACCGTAGCTGATCGTCCTCCACCATGGGCCACAACTAGTCACAGAGGGCAGGTGAGCTGGAGGGGGTTCTCACCATGCAGTATCTTTACCTGCAATACCATACGGCTCCACCCTGGACTACCCAGTGAGGACACATCCTGGGCAGACACAGGGAGAAGCGCTGGCCCTGAACTGAAGCTGGAGAACGTATTTCCCAGCACATCTCCTTTCAGCACCCAGTCCTGAAAGACAGCACACCCGCGCCTGCAGCACGCGCGCCCCAACGCCCCCCACACCGAGCCCGCTGCTCGCCCCGCCAGCATCTATCACACGGGAGCCACAACTAATGCCTCTGCAAATGCAAGCTGAAAGGCTGGCTTTTCACAAGGTAGGGAGATGACTGGAGCGAGACACAGCGGGCCTGAGAAGCCCCCGGATCCCATTCGGCATTTCCACTCCTGCGCTTCCCATTCAGGATTGCCGTCGATGACCTCTGGAGCTGCAGCAGGCGTAATGCTTTAGCACAAGCCAATACATGCACAACCAGGGCAGGGCAAAATGCTTTCCGAATGGCTCCGAGGCAATAGGCAAGACCTACACTGCAGCTGAGCGGCGGCTCTTCCCAAGCTGCTGCAAGCGGCTAAGCAACATAGCTCATTCTTTGAGGGAGGCCAGCCCCATTATGCACGATATAACTAAAGGTGTTGGTGCGGGCTTCGCCGAAGTGTGACAAAGGCCACGTTTGCCTAGGGAATATTTAATTGCGCGGCTCCCTTTGCTGCGTTTAGTCAGACCTTCATACCCGTTGTCGCTGTTGGTAAACAGGGCTGCGAGACGGGCTGCAGCCACGGCGCTCCTGCCGCGTCGGCACGGGGCTGCGTTGGTTTGGGTTGTTCTTTTTCAAGTAGGCTCCCAAGATCTGTAACTCTGGGCTATACGGCTGGGTTTGTTTCTCAAAAATCAGGTGTTGCGCTGGCAGGGCGAGCAATATTATCATCCCGTTTGGCCTCAGAAGCGTTTGAACTGCTGTTAAACACAATCACCTACGTTTGCATGCCTTGTGTCGGCTGAGCCAAGAAAAAAAAAAAAAAAAACACAAG